>OV121075.1:0-540000 GCA_921293005.1 Nemoura dubitans
AGTATACCAACATCAAACTCAGATCCACGCTTACAGCGATGCACATAACAACTCGCCTCAGGCCTCAGATATACCTAACTCATACCCATCCAATGGCTCGCAACCCGGAAACTCGTCGACGGCGTTACCCTCGGCTGTCAACAGTAGCGACTTGAGATCGGCGGTCGTCGTCGGTACGAAACAAAAGGGTGGCCGGTCAGGGGGTTGAGAAGACCGTCGCCTGGTTGGGTTGGCAATCACGCACTCCAAATAGCGCACTCACCGCTTCCTGTCTGTCTTGCCCGCATGCATCTCGCTGACAGACCGACGACGAAACGCCGACGTCGTAATTCGCACACGGGTAGCACTGGCCTGGTTTCAGTGGCCCGATCTTCATCCTTGACTCTGTCTCATCGTTCTATCGCTCGATCGTTCGCTTGTGATAAAGTCCCAAGTCTCTGTCAGGGCCAATCAATCTAATCGCTGTCGACGTAGTTCATTGCTTGTTTGGTCTCGGCTATACCCTTCTTTTCTCGCAATGCCAGCGGCCAAATGTTTTGTCATTCGGGCCATGACATAGTAGCTGTCGACAATAATTGGGTTCAATGATGGCCAGCTATACTTTATCAAGGAGCATTTCAATGCTCGTTTGTCGAGATTACGGGCGGGACAAGTTAGCGCATACCTAGGGTCTGCATTGGCCAGACCACGACTGAAGGCCCTGCAGCCAGTCTATAGGCGGGAACCGGTGGTTCTTCTCAAGGTGGGACGTACTGTAGTCGCTAGGTGGGTTCAGAGGAATGCAACAATTATGAATCGACGCGTAATCAGAGGTAGGGCCAAGCTGCCAGAATAAGCAAATGTAAAGAAAAGCTACACAATTATAATCAGTCGCCTACATATTATTATGATATACATTGCTAACAGAGCTAATCACTGGCGTAGGAACAGAGGGGGGGCAAGGGGAGCAATGCCCCCCCCCCCTACTTTTAGGCACAGGGGGGCAACTGGGGGTGCAAATTTTATAGTTGAAATCATTCATTTTGTCTGCTGCTCAGAGTTGAGTATACTATAGTGTTTCTGCTTAGCTGATGTTGAACGAAATCTTTTGGCTCGTAAAAACAAATCACTCCAGGAATATGACTATAGCAGTAGCAGGAATGCAGACTAACACTGTTTATGTTATAGTCTGAGTCATACATGCACCCAGACTGGGAGAGGGAGAGGAAGAATTTTGTATTGCTAGTGTAGAGCTGGAATTCGCCACGGCAAGACGCTCTGCTGTATTCGATGTGCGATATTTACAGGCATCACAGAAAACGTGAAGTAATTTTCGTAATGCGTTAATTTGATATCTTTAAATTAAGTATTCTAAATGTATATTTCTTACCCCCATGTTCCCAGGCTGCTATTTTATCTCAAACCCTCAGATTTGCTTTAAAATATATAGCCCCCCCCCCCCCCCCCCCCCCCCCCCAGTCCGGGTTTCACCACTGTCTGTCTTGCAGCTTGCCCCCCCCCCCCAACTTGAAATGCGTTCCTACGCGCCTGGTGCTAATCTCAAGAATGTCGGGGCGAAATTCTTCACCCCCCCCCCCCTCAATCACTCTCGCTCCATTTTACACGCGAACCCAGCTCCAAACACATCTTTTTGGCAAGACGAAATTGCTATTTTCGAACTGCAGCTTCGATGTGCAAACGATGCAAACAATGCCCTAACAGGACCACGCCAAACACCCCATGACTTCGCATACCAAGAAAGTAGCTGCTTGCATTGCACTCCAAATGCAACTCCAAACGCACTGGACAGTAATTGCGGCGAGTGTAGTAACGAATGCAAGTCGCTTTGGCAATTGGACATGAGCCCGGTATTTTAGTGATCAAAGTCAAACACGATGTTTTTCACAAACCGTTCTTGAACTTGTAGTTTACTGAAACGCTGACGCTGACACGAATGCAGCTGGTGGCTTTCCCATGGAAATGAATTATCAGGATTAAAAGATTCAGCCGTCGCTTGGAAGCCAAGAACAGAATAATATGCTGACATGCAGACACATTTTCTTACGTAACCGAGAATAAATCTCCAGCCAACAACAACTTAGTGGATTCGCTGAAAAGTGAACGCAGTCTCGCTAGTCTCGCTGAAACGTGAACGAGTACGGAAAACTAAAAGCACCACACGGAATTCGTGGAGCGCCAGTCCCAAATCAGTCGGCTGCAAACCTCGACTTCGCTATGCGCGGCCAAAAGTGCGTGCATTGCGTTCTGCGTCCATCACATTGTTATTGTGTCATTTATCTCCAAGTGCACATGAGTAATCCAGGTGAACGACAAGCAGTGATGTGAGGTGTTGAACGAAATACATGCATGTTGTGTTTTACGAGCGACCGTTAGAGCCACACGCCCTCTGACAGTCAGCAAGAGGGCAAATACCTGAACACAACCTGTCTTGAGCAGTTCCACCCTCGATCTCAACTAGGCTGCTGTAACATCAGCTGCAAGACTTGCACTCTATGTAAACAATCCCTCGAGTACGATGACCTAGCGTCATCCCAGTTAGTTCAGCCGTATACTCCATGGTCCATACCACGCTGAGAATGAGAGTGAGTTTTATCTCCCACGAACTGCACTCGCTCAGGCTACACAGGATTCTCAAGATAGATTGCTTCACAAAAGTGTAGCTAGCGATGTCATGCTGATGTGAGAAAACGCAGTGAAATGCTCGCAGTTTACCGATCCGATGAATCGACAATGAAACGAGACTGGAAAATATTCTCGAAACTCGTCGTCCTTCTAAATTTCGCAGATTCAAAACACGTCTGATTGCAATTTTCTACGTTTGTTCGGCTAATCTTTTCGGAACCCTGTATTAGTCAATTTCTAAAACACGAACACGGAAAATGACAAGAGTGGTACCTTTCTTTCATTATTTGTCAATTATAATCAATTATCTCTAGCAATCGCTAAGACAATAAAACAACAGCACAGAGTCAAGAGCAAGCTTGAATACTCTAGAAGCTAAACGCCGGAGATAACACCGAGCAATGTCGGTACGGTGTAAATCGGAGGTCTACTTTTACGTGCACAGATCACAATCGCCGCGTCCAATGCGAGCTAGACGTTTGCCGAGTCAGCATCATGGGCATCGCCCCGCCTCAACCTAACAATAACATTGGCATGTTTATGTCACGGTGCGTCTTGCACCGCGAAGCTAAACTCCATTTCACGTCGAGAAGGAGAGTGGATTTGCATCTTCCTCGAGGACCCACTGCTGCTAGACACGAACTAACAGTTTCAAAACTTCTCACAGAGCCTTTCGTCCGGCTCAAGTCATGGCTTGTGAGTTTTGCAACTCTTGGCTCGTGTCTAGCAGCAGAGGGTCCTCGAGGTAGATTGAACACCGAACGATTTAGCATTAGGAAACATCCGGCTGAACTAACACGAGATCGACAATGTTGAGCAACACTGCGCCGAGTCGGCCGGTGGATGGGTGACCGCCATGCACGTGGCTAGCTCTGCATCACGGGATTAATATCACTGGCTCAAAGTTTTGTAGTGGCTATACAGCTGCTACCTTTAATATAAATTAGGAATTTGCCTACAAATTCCACATTTGTTTTGCGTACTAACATGTTGTTATTCGCTGTACAGGCTGTCATATACCTAAGCCTGATAAGTCGGTTTACGAATCCCGATTCGCAAGAAAGTTTGATAAAACTTGTTCCACGTGCGCTGTAAACTTGCACGCTGACATCTCGCACACCAGCAGAAGCAGACAATAACATTACGATGTTTGGCCAGCAAGCTGCAGACAGCCCGCTTTAGCCATGGTATCTGAAGTGCATTCCAACGCCGGGCCAGGTACGAAACGCGTATAGGTACTGAGGTCGGCGGTAGGCAGTCATCGAGGCGGCCAACGTAGTTAGCACGGCAATTAAATGACCGCCCTTGACCGTACCGGGCACACAGGGTAATCTAACCTGACGCGAGGGAACGGACTGCCAACAGAGATCGAGGCACGAGTGTGTGCCAACAATAATGTACAAAGCAATTCGGCTTCGCCTTCAAATCGGCCCGAGTCCCGAAATCCCTATCTCCCTCTCTCTTCAAATGGGACTGCCAATTGCCAAGCGATACGAAACTGCACACTGCAATTTATGTCTTGTGCTTTTTGCACAGGCTGTACTATATGTAGCTGCATTCCTACATCTGGCCATATATGGTACATATATGGTACATCTGGTACATATATGGTCTATGATCTGGCCACGGCCCAGCCCCAGTCAGTGATTAGGGAAGCGCTGGCGTTATCTCTGCCATGTGTCTAAACTCTTTTTCCCATTAGAACATTGTTCTGCAGACTCCCGATTGTGCGCTGTCAATCTTTCGATGCTCAGACCATCTCACCCGGGTGATAGCGGGACAATAGGACGGCCTGCGAATGTTGAAACCTCTGGCTTCTGCCTGACAGCAGGGGAGCCTCTTTGACAGTAAAACACCGCTAGCGTTCTTAACGGGAAAAGCAGTTTAGGTGACCGGAGTAGGCAGAGGGCAAAATATACCAACACTAGTTCCATTCCGTGGGAAAGTAATTAGTTTCTTTGGGACGCGACACGTCTTTCGAGGCAGAATTTCAGTCGCATTTTTCGGGTGCGTGGATATTCCGGCTAAACGTGAGATTATATTCTACATGACGTGATAGATTTAGAGGGTTTAGTTACATTTTAGTTACCAAGAACAGAAGCATGGGCCGGAAGAACGTTGGATAAGCCAATTTCACGTTTTTTTTTTCCTTTCATAAATTAGTTCATTTTTCGCTACTGTACAAACTAGTGCCACCTAGCATGAAATTTGTCAACTACGTCCATGAGCTACAGACGTCAGAAGTTAAGCGAACCTGGAAGAATGTTGGTTCATGTTTCCAAAATGGCTGACAGCAAAAGTTCTAAAATCTCACCAGCCACCGAAAAACATCAAAATAGGGGCAAAAGACGACCCACGCAAATGCGTGAATGGAAAGATAACCAGCGGAAGTTCTTGCGGCAGTCTGGTGAAGCATATTCCAACCGAAAAGGGCAAAATATTGCAGCTCTGAAACAACCTGATCAGGTGGGTGGAAGAATGTTGGTTCATTGTTGTCATTATGTCATAGTTTTGGGGTTAAAGCATGTTTTCATTATTTTCTATGTCAAATCGTTGCGAATTTCACCCCGTTTATTAATCATAATGGCTTTTTAATTCATTTTGTAATACTTTTTTCATAGGAGCAAGTTTGTGGCACAAAATGTAATAAAGATTGCGGCAAACTGACGTTTGTAGTGAAACTGAAGTTGGCCGAGAAATTCCGGAGCATGGACCTAGATGAACAATCTGTTCACCTCGTCCAGCAGTGCATGGAGATTGTTGAACCAGCAAGGATTCGACTTCCTGCTAATGCATCGCAAAGAAAATGCACGTTCAAGTATTTTCTCGTACCGAAAAATAAAAAAAAACTACGAGTTTGTCAAAAAACACTCTGCGATGTTTACTCTATTACATGTCGGCGCCTGCAAGTGCTGCAAATAAAGATCAAAGATGGAAACGTTGATTTAACTGATCAGAGGGGCCGTCATTGCAATCGGCCGCATAAGATAACTAATCAGGGGCGTGCACTCAGGGTATGCAGGTAATGCGTTGCATACCCACTCGAAAAGAAGGAAGGAAAGAAAGAAAGAAAATATAATGTGTTTCAAAATATTATACAACATTAATTTTTCGTTTTTCGTTTCGTTTACGTGTTTATAGTGTTTTTCTATTTCGCGCTCAATGGGTTGTGATCACGTGCTCGAATGTGTTCTCTGTCTAACATTCGTAGTCGCACTCTCTCACAACCTCGTGCTTGAAGCGACTGCGATGAGGGGAAGGCGGGTTATGATGGCACCGTCTTCCCTATGACGCGTTACAGCTTTTCGTAGCCGCCGATTGGCGGGGACCGCAGAGGGTGTTGGGGAAGGTGTGTGAAAATGACGGTTTTGAGGGGTACAGGGTGACATAGCATCCCATTGCCTATGACGCGTTCAGGGTCGAGTCTTCTCGGAAGGAACGCTGCCGCAGCGCTAACACCGCGGTTTTTGAATACAGACATTCAAAGGCGATCGCGATCAGTCACAAATGCATTTGTCAATGGAATTTGGGATGAGAAATACGTTCAAGAATGATAATATGTACTATAATAAGTGTAATAAATAGTAAATACTTGTTAATCATTCGACAGACAGCTAATGATGATCAGTTTATAGCAAGTTCGACTGAACTCTGCACTTTGTGTGTGTAAATATAAATTGTTTAGAAATGGGCTACCTTTTGACTCAGAGTATTGTGACCTGAAATAGAAAAAAATGTATTTGCAGTAAGCTAGTTTAGCATCGCATACGGACCTTTGGTCAGGGATCTGCTGTGATTGATTAGTTTAAACAAACTGCTGATTTACATGGTGGAAATCTAGGTAGGTATAGGTACAAAATGGGAATATAGGTAATTCCATGAAACATTTGTGCATACCCTCCCAAAAAACCACCGCACGCCCCTGTAACTAATATTGACAAGGACCGTATACGGCAACATATTGGCTCCTTCCCAAAGCAGGAGAGTCATATAGAGTCAAATAGCCACGGTCAGACCATAAACTCATCAGAAGAATCACTAAGAGTCGGATTACCGCAGGGGTCGCACCTTTCCCCCCTTTTATTTATATTATTTACTAATGACATGCCGCAAAATGTAGTAGAAGGCAGACTGACCCTATACGCGGATGACACCACACACTTAGTTGTATCTGGGGATAATGACCAGGGTGAGCGTGGTAATATAGCGGTCAAAGAAATGGAAGCGTGGTGTACCCATAATGGGCTATTTTTAAATAAGGACAAATCAGCTATCATGCGTTTCCGATCAAAACAGATCGCCAAATTATCCAGCCCACTCGTGAAATTAGAAGGTAAAAGCGTAAGGGAAGTGGAAACCACTCGATTCCTAGGTCTAATGATAGACAATAATTTTAATTGGGAGACACACATCAGCGTGCTCAGCAATAAAATAGCATCTAGATGCTTTTTAATTAAAAAAATGATGAACCTAGTATCGCTTGATGTTGTAAGATTAATTTATTTTGCCCACGTACAGTCACTGCTGTCTTATGGCATCGTCCTTTGGGGTGGATCATCACGTATAAAAAGATTGTTTATCCTGCAGAAACGTGCCATCAGATACATGGCCAATGCCAGTTACAACCCGTGTGCGGAAATTTATATAAAAGATTCTTGTAAACCATTGTTTATAAAGTTTGCAATTTTGAGTCTTCCATGTTTGTATATATACTCATTGATTATTTACACAAGGGATAATTTGCATTTGACGCATAGAAATAATTCGATTCACGAATACAACACAAGAACCAAAGAAGACATCCGATTAAACTCTGGTCATAAAACGTTGGCTCAACACTCCCCCTTAGATGTGGGATCCAGGCTGTGGAATTCATTACCAAAGAGATTGAAATGTTTAGAGGGAGATCGTTTTAAATTATCACTTAAAGAATATCTTGTTACCCAATGTTTTTATTCAGTGGAAGAATTTATTTTATTTCAAAACAAAAACCATTGTAAATAGTAGTTGAGACGTGATATTAATTTTAGTTTTTAAGAATTGTTTACTGTATAAATTTTTCAGCCAGTAACAGTCTGTTTTTAGTTTTAGATTAAGTTTGAAAAACATTGACGTGTTCATATCAATGTATTGATCAATCGGACAAATAAACATTATTATTATTATTATTATTATTATTATTATTACAGTCGCCACAAGAGCGAAAAAGAATGCCTCTCACCCGATTTAAGCATTAAATTGATGCACCGGTTGTTTGAGGAGGCAAATCCTACAGTGAATGTGTCCCGGCGATCGTACAGCGCCGTCTTTCGTCAGGAATTTAAATTAAGATTTGGGTTTCCACGTTCTGATACCTGCACCAAGTGTGACAAACTCTATGCGGATCTCTGTGCAGCTCAAACTGATGAATCTCGGAACACTTTACAGCAACAAAGTGAATTACACCATAGGCACGCCGAAAAGGCGTACGAGAGTCTTCACATGGACCGGGAAACTGCCAAGTTGGACGGTAATGTTGTCGTGTTGTTTACAGACCTCCAGCAGGTACTCTTTTGCCCCACGTTAACACACTCATCTGTGTTTTACCAGCGCCAGTATTCTACATATAACTACTGTATTCATGATGCAGGTTCAAATGCTGCATCAATGTGTGTTTGGCATGAGAGCATAGCTAAACGTGGTTCTGCCGAAGTATCCTCATGTTTATTTAAGTATATTGTGGATAACTTTAAGGAGCAGGAACCAGGCCAGAAACGAAAGCTTATAATATGGTCCGACAGGTGCGTCGGCCAAAACAGTTATACCCCGTTCACACTGGGGAAGTTAATCACTGTTAGCGGCTTAACTATGATCAAGAGGCCAGTGTGAACGGAACGCTGTTAGCGTTAACTCGGATTTGGCGTTAACAACGTTTCCAGAACGTGATTAAGAGCTAACTCAGTTAGTTTGCTCACCGCCCACCGGAACTGCGCGGCAGGAACGTTTTGTAGGATTGGAGAAGGCTGTGCAGTGTTGATTTTGTTTTTTTAAATGGCGTCAACGAGGGATATTGTGTGCGAAGCAAAAGATGGGAAAAGAAAGGACAATTGACGGACCACGAGGTGTTATTATTGATTCACGTGTGGGAGTCGCACGTGAACAGGCTCCTGGCCAACAAAAGAAACGGCCCGATTTATAATGATATGGAGCTCGAATTATAAATCAAACTAAATACATATTATGCATTAGATCAAGACGCCTTTTACTTCTCCTACGCTTCAAAATGTACTGGCTAATCAGAGTAACAAAACTCGCAGCACATCTTCATTTTCCATGATTGAAACGGTCGAAATCGGAGTTTTAGAAGCTTATGTATGTGGACGTACAGATTTGGAAAAAAATGGCCACTATGGCGTTAACCCCGTTTCAGTGTGAACGCTCAATTCAAACTCGAACACAGTTAGCCCACAATGCACTGCGCATAGCTGATCATAGTTAAACCTAACAGTGATTAACTTCCCCAGTGTGAACGGGGTATAACTGGCGCATGATTACGCTGTTCCATTGGATAACAGCGAACAACTTCTTTTCCTCAGTTGACCAAAAATTCCTTTGCAGTGGCCACAGCTTTTTGCCATGCGATAGGGATTTCGCTTTGATTGAATACCTGAAGAAGACATGTTCGGTTTTTATTCCATTTGAATGGGTAGAAATTATTGTAAAAGCAAGACCAACAAATCCATTTACTGTGGTTTATATGCAATCTGAGGACTTCAAGGATTTGGCCGCACAAGAGGGAAAATTAAAGCGTGGTAACTTGAAAATAACACAGGTTATGTGGTTACAGGTCAAGCCTGATGATCCGTCTTCGGTAAGAGCTCGTACGACACATAATGTGCTATCCCCTTGGGAGACTCATTGCGTGTCCAAGAAAAGTGACCGTGTGGCCGCGGCCAGGCAAGCGTGGAAAGTTAAGTACGACCAACTGCCCCAACTCTACGAGAACCTCTTAGGCATCAAGGCCGAAAAAAAGAAGGATCTCCTCGATATGTGCAGACTACTTCCTCAGAAGAATGGCTACAAGCAGTTCTACGAAAACCTCCTGACCACAGAGAACCCTAAGCCGTAGTGAAAGTTGCATTGGACCCGGTGGTAAAACGTTGTAACGTTGTGTCAAGATTTTTTTCTCCTGCCTAAACAAAATATATTGCGTTTTGACTTTAAAGCATCTTCACATTTTTAATGATGACCGTAGCTCATCTCTTTTAATCATTACTGGTTTATAAACAAAGAAAAATCAATCTTATCAGCCCAATTGGCTTCCTTGACCAACGTTATTCCATGAATATTGGTAAAAATGAACAAAATCCTAATTAATAACACTGCAAAACCTTATTTTTTTCCAAATCCCATCTATTGTAATGGTTATACTGTTAAATAAATTGTAAAATCCCACAATTGTGTTAAAATTATTTCAAACCTTGTTTTCTCCATAAAAAAAAAATATTTCAAATGGTTTATCCAACGTTCTTCCGGCCCATGCTTACACTGGATTACGTAAGCCAAGCACCGAGCAAGGGGTAGGCAACAAGAGTCCAGCGAGCAGAACCCGGCTCGCACCAAGCTAGCATTTAGCCACGAAGCCGACTGGATGGACAAGCAGCTGGCTTCGTGCATTGCAGCCCAGTCGCCATGTGCTTTCGGTGCCCGTCGTCGAGACAATGGATGCAGAGAGCAGCTCAACTCACCCCAAACATCGCACGTCCATGCGCCGAAACGACGGCGAGAGATCGGAGCAGCAAAGTCTTGTTGACAACACACAACACGATTCACTAACTCTCACACGCAACACACGCAACACACGCTACACACGCAACACACGCAACACACGCAACACACGCTACACAACACACGCAAAACACGCAACACACGCAACACACGCTACACAACACACGCAACACACGCTACACAACACACGCAACACACGCTACACACGCAACACACGCTACACAACACACGCAACACACGCTACACACGCAACACACGCTACACAACACACGCAACACACGCAACACACGCTACACACGCTACACACGCAACACACGCTACACAACACACGCAACACACGCAACACACGCTACACAACACACGCAACACACGCTACACACGCAACACACGCTACACACGCTACACAACACACGCAACACACGCAACACACGCTACACAACACACGCAACACACGCAACACACGCAACACACGCTACACAACACACGCAACACACGCAACACACGCTACACACGCTACACACGCAACACACGCAACACACGCAACACACGCTACACAACACACGCAACACACGCTACACACGTAACACACGCTACACAACACACGCAACACACGCAACACACGCAACACACGCTACACAACACACGCAACACACGCTACACACGCTACACACGCAACACACGCAACACACGCAACACACGCAACACACGCTACACAACACACGCAACACACGCAACACACGCAACACACGCTACACAACACACGCAACACACGCAACACACGCAACACACGCTACACAACACACGCAACACACGCTACACAACACACGCAACACACGCAACACACGCAACACACGACCACGCCACGACGAGGTCTCAACACTGACTGACTTGACGCTGACGGGCGACGACACTGACTGACAGTTGAAACTTGACCACGAGGCGACTGCGAGCTGCCGGCCGACAGCTGACGAGTGCATGGCCGGTGTCTGCTGGTGTTATTCGCACGGCTCCCGGGCGAAGAAGCAGCTGAAACACTATTCACACGGTGACCATGCGGTTACTGAAAGCTACTCGCACGGTACAACCGTGCCAATAAGGCGTTAAAATACTATTCGCACGGTACCGCCGTGCGACTAAGCCGTCAAAACGCAATTCGCACGGTTGAATTCACGGTTGACCGTGCGGGCAAGCCACTAGAACACTATTCACACGACAGAGCCGTGCAAACAAGGCAGTGCAACACTTCAAGAAGCTTTTCGCACAGCTAGATATCAAGATACCGCAGCAATAATGAAGCTGTAAACCACAAAACATCTCGACCAAACTGTCAAGTTCAATAATCCGAGATGTAGGGGCGTTTAACGGCGTCCTGCACAACAAGGGGGCAATAAAGTACGATGACAGCGACGACGACGACAACGGCTTCATCCCCTATTCGGGTGCTAATGTATATCGGCGAGCCCAAAGACTAGGAGGTGGCGACCAGGGACCAGTGACGGACTGGGTACCCAAGGGCCCCGGTGGTGAAGGGACCTCAGGGGACACCCTCCCCCGGGAGGAAGGGGGGGGGGGTGTAGAGTTATGATGATTAATAATTTGTGTCGACTTATAACACAAGATTCAATGCTTTTTTCAAAACTGCTCAATAAAGCGCCAGAAAAAAAAAATACAATTTTCGGAGCCTTGTGGTCGGATTCAACGCGGTCGGATCCCCATGCGGGTTTCCCCGAATCGGGTTTCCCGACGACGAGCGTTGTGCGTCGAGCAACTTGCGTCGTGCGTAGTGCGTCGTGCGTCGAGCGTCGTGCGCACGATCCGCCGGCGGAGGCGGCGGCATTCCTCATAGGCCGCTCACATAAACTTTGCTCAGAGCTCGCATACGCATTACGCATAGGTCACACATGCATGGAGTATAGGATGACGCTTTCGTTGTCGCCGTCGTACCAGTGCACCCTGCCTCCAAGTATTAGAGGTCACCGATTTGCATTAGGACTAATTGGAGTAGGGGATAATTCCGTCGCCGTATCAATCGTCCCACCTCCTAATCCATCGTCCCATGTGCATCTCCTTGCATGTGCACGACGTCGTCCTCCAAGGTTACATTTTCAACGCCTCCACTACAAGGAAGTAGCCCTTGATCAGTCAGGAAATTGAACCAAAAAAACTTCGAATTTTTGTGCATGCCATATTTTTTGTGGTGACTTTGAGATTATGCCACCGTGTTTATAGCTCCTGTACAATTGGCGCATACTGTCATCTGTGAACCGAACCCGGTGTACAGTGTTTTGACAGCTTCCTCGATTTTTGGCACCGCGTGTGCCTAAAATACACATAAGCTGGAAACATGAGTGCGGTAGTACTTTACTGGTAGATACCTTTAATCCCTCTAATCCCTAGGATGCGAGCCATAAAGCAATACTTCAATTCATTCACTTGCTGGCTGCGAACAATTCGTGAACGCACAGCGGCACATCATTCAAACTTTGATATTATGCTCCGATGAAGCAATCTTTGTTGGAAAGCATTATTTGAAGCGTAATTATAAGCAAGATGGCTTAAAATTAGTACACAGGAAAGGAAATTCATATTCGAATGTGAGATATTACTTTCAGCACTAAATTCAGAACACAAACTTTATACCGGAGGCAATTTTAGTGCCAGCCGGGTTCGGCTGGAACTAAAATTGCCTTGAGCCAGCCCCGAGTGTTGTACAAACCCAGCCAGTCATGGTGCAAGAACAGGAAATGTAGAGGTAATATCTTATTTAATAGTGGTCCAGCTTTGGTAGTGCGGCCAGATAGTGAATATCTTAAAAGTTCTTTAAAGCCCAATGCACTGCTGCCAGAATGACACTCAGTCGCGTTTGCTAACTCTCAAAACCAAATTGCATCAATGCGGTCAGATTCGGCTACTCCCTGGTCGGCAGATTGCCTTCCCAAGACTTTGCAACAGCTGGAAAGGAATGGTATCGGGAGTTGGCACGCGCAGTCGACGCATTTTATTCTCATTTCGTTCTTTTGCTCTCAAAAGTTGCAAAAGGGACACAGAAAACAATGTCATGCAAGTCCATGCCCGACATTCAATGCTCATAGTCACATGTCGTTTTAATTACATTTCTTACATGCTTCAATGTAGGAACAAAAAAAGTAGACATCAAAAAAATAATACATACAAACAACTCTTTAATAGGTACACCAAACAAAAGTTACGAAAATGAACAAAACATAACCTAGGATACCATAATGCTAGTTAGCCCGTGAGACAGATCGGTCACGGCCATTCTTGAATGAAGCCCCGCATTATACCCTGCGTTATCCGCAGGGGCGGGAGGAAACCGTGAAAAACTCCCGCCAGGGCCTACCTCACGGGTGCTAACAATGACATAGCTATGTGTTCTAAATATCTTGCATGGAAATGAAAATCATGATTGCCAAGGAGTCTGAGATAAATTTCTAGCCCCCCACCTTGTTACAATCCCAGTTTGGGATAAAGTGAAGTTGAAGTTATGTTATAAAAGAACATTTAAAGACTAGGAAACCACTGCGACATCCTACGACAAGCGACACTGCGACATCCTACGACGACCTTTCCTGTGGGAATGGAAACTGCACAACAAACAATTCTAGGACAACTAAACAATCGACACTGCGACCACAGACAACCCTTCATATGAATCGGAACCTGCACAACAAATTCTAGGACCAACTAAACAATTGACACTGCGACCACAGACAACAGACAACCCTTCCTGTGGGAATGGAACCTGCTCAAAAAACGATGCTGCCAAACCTTGGAATACCCGATGGACTAGTCTCCAAATGTTCATGTAATACGCAAAGATGCGGACGTGTCGTAAAAGCAATCGATCAAAATAAGAACCCGTTAACTACAGAGTACAGACCCCTTGACAATCACGAAATCTGTCCCTCAGACAAGGTGCTTGCATTGCATGTTTAATATAATATTATATAAATATTAAATATCTAGTATACCTAATTAATATTTTAATAATTATCATGTAAATTAAAATGACCGGTGCCAAGAGTATGAGGCAGCGATTTGTCTTAGGAACACGAGCCCTATCGCATTTTATTTACAGCACGACGTTCTCGGGGCAAGGTTCTTGGCGCCCTGCGTCGAAGTCGGGCGCAGAGTTCCCGTCGGATGTGTAGCTTCGTTCCGCCTCGGCCGTCATTACGCTCGCCTTCGAAGCCTGCAGACAACCGATCAACACTAGTCAGGATTTGTTAATTCACTTCATTTAATTTACTTATATGACAACACACGTTTATGAATGCAACTGGCAAAAATAACAATCCATACTTCAAGAATTAATTTGTGATAATATGACAAGGAATTCTTTGTAGGAGCAGTTTCACTATTTTCAGGCCACCAAAAGTCATAGAATGAGATGTACCTACTTAGTATACAACACAATGTAAACAGCTAGAAGCAATTATTGCCAATGGATGGGGAATTAAAGTGACTACGTGAGATGAGCTATCACAATTTGCATTTCTTTTGCTGGATTGCATCCCGAGTCATGCAATGTAAAACTACTTAGTTATTGTGTTCGGAAGAAAGGCAATGAATGGCCAAGTATGTATGTGTTTTCGAGTGGTAACTGTAATGGAGTGAATCCCAGACAAACTTCAAATCAAGTCTACAAATACCATATCATTTCTCATCCACATGGCCGTACAACGAGATTAAATGTTTTGTGACTGACTGGCAATTACATGGGACCCATGATTAATCACTTGGAAAGGTAATTTATTTTGATTTGTGATTATTGCCTGTTGGCATAGAACAAAGTAGGTACTCAGCCTTTTTCTGCATTGGGCCATTAAAAAGGAATGTGTGACCTCAGCAGGCTGCAAAGGGCAATTAATTTACGTATAAAGCTCGCGATTTGCAAAATATAGCTTTCGTGCAACTTATGGGTATTGAACGGATTCGCCCAACAGTTAGGTACCTACTTGATAAATGGAAATCGATACTTTCTACGACAGAGTCTGGGCTCTGCGGTTTTATTCCCACAACAAAAAGTTCGCGCAAATGTATGCATTTTAGGGAGTTTTTACCTAAAAAATGCTTCAAATGATGCAAAACAAACAGGAGTATCATTACAAAGAAAGCTTCCACAGTAATTATACCAATCGCATCTTTTGAAATTAGTAACTAAAGCAGCTAAGGAGTGGGAGCCATCATGGTAGAGTGAAGTTCCTTGTGGCAAAGGAGCAACTTACAGCCAATGTCGGTGTGGTCTCTGTCGATGACTGGTCGATGACTGCCTGTGTGGTCTGTCGATGACTGCCTGTGTGGTCTGTCGATGACTGTGTGGTCTGTCGATGACTGACTGTGTGGTCTGTCGATGACTGGTCGATGACTGTGTGGTCTGTCGATGACTGCCTGTGTGGTCTGTCGATGACTGCCTGTGTGGTCTGTCGATGACTGCCTGTGTGGTCTGTCGATGACTGCCTGTGTGGTCTGTCGATGACTGGTCGATGACTGGTCGATGACTGCCTGTGTGGTCTGTCGATGGCGTGATTCAGCGCGGTGTCGTTCGGTTTTCAATCGAGTCGCAAGCGGCCGAAATCTGCAAGGAGCCAAAGATTGCAAAGTAAGATGACACATTCCAGACAAGCGTGCAAAACCCAACCTAGGTGTCTATTCTAATGGTTGGCGTTATGATATTGTTCAACTGTGCATTAAGCATCTGCTCCCCTCAGAAACAGATGAATTCCATTGCACCCTATTGGCACGGTTGCCATGACAAATAATTCAACTCCCATGTCAACTCTGGGTTGAGGCACTTGTGATACTGGTAATAATTGCATTCGATGCTTGCACATGCAGACACCATGGTCAAAATGGAGAGGACGAAGTTGAGCATTCCCCACAAGACAAAGTTACTTCTGGAATGTGCAGACTTACAGACATGGACAGTTCTTGGGTCCGACCGTGTGTGGATCTTGACGACGAAGTTCCGCGCAGACTTTTGGTGCAGAACTGGGACCAGCCACGGTACGACAGCGCTCGACCGCCCCTCATCGACAAACGGCAAAAACTGCAACGAACCAAAGAGCCCAAATTACCCAACACATTCCACTGCAATCCGCATACCTCACATGCACTTCGGGCTCTGGTAGGAAATGATTTAAGCACATGAGTTGAGTTGATATGATATAGTTTCAAGTGTGACAAGATAGTTTAGGTAATGCAAAATACTTTATGGGTACAGTGAAGTCTTGGCTTTGATGCTCTGGCATGTATTTAGAAATGAAAGAGCTCACCTGTGCCTCCCTGGTTGGCATGCCTCTGGTCCTGGACGTCCCTCGAAGATCTTGCAGCTCCGGATCGGTCGGCTGCAATGCAGAGAACAGAGATGAGCATCCAAATATTTGATAGGTACAGTGAAGTCTTGGCTTTGATGTTCTGGCAAGTGTTTAGAAATGAAAGAGCTCACCTGTGCTTCCCTGGATGGCATGCCTCTAGTCCTGGACGTCCCTCGAAGTTCTCGCAGCTCCGGATCGGTCGGCTGCAATGCAGAGAACAGAGATGAGCATCCAAATATTTGATAGGTACAGTGAAGTCTTGGCTTTGATGTTCTGGCAAGTGTTTAGAAATGAAAGAGCTCACCTGTGCTTCCCTGGATGGCATGCCTCTGGTCCTGGACGTCCCTCGAAGATCTTGCAGCACCGGATCGGTCGGCTGCAATGCAGAGAACAGAGATGAGCATCCAAATATATGATAGGTACAGTGAAGTCTTGGCTTTGATGTTCTGGCAAGTGTTTAGAAATGAAAGAGCTCACCTGTGCTTCCCTGGATGGCATGCCTCTGGTCCTGGACGTCCCTCGAAGATCTCGCAGCTCCGGATCGGTCGGCTGCAATGCAGAGAACAGAGATGAGCATCCAAATATTTGATAGGTACAGTGAAGTCTTGGCTTTGATGTTCTGGCAAGTGTTTAGAAATGAAAGAGCTCACCTGTGCCTCCCTGGTTGGCATGCCTCTGGTCCTGGACGTCCCTCGAAGATCTCGCAGCTCCGGATCGGTCGGCTGCAATGCAGAGAACAGAGATGAGCATCCAAATATTTGATAGGTACAGTGAAGTCTTGGCTTTGATGTTCTGGCAAGTGTTTAGAAATGAAAGAGCTCACCTGTGCTTCCCTGGATGGCATGCCTCTGGTCCTGGACGTCCCTCGAAGATCTCGCAGCTCCGGATCGGTCGGCTGCAATGCAGAGAACAGAGATGAGCATCCAAATATTTGATAGGTACAGTGAAGTCTTGGCTTTGATGTTCTGGCAAGTGTTTAGAAATGAAAGAGCTCACCTGTGCTTCCCTGGATGGCATGCCTCTGGTCCTGGACGTCCCTCGAAGATCTCGCAGCTCCGGATCGGTCGGCTGCAATGCAGAGAACAGAGATGAGCATCCAAATATTTGATAGGTACAGTGAAGTCTTGGCTTTGATGTTCTGGCAAGTGTTTAGAAATGAAAGAGCTCACCTGTGCTTCCCTGGATGGCATGCCTCTGGTCCTGGACGTCCCTCGAAGATCTCGCAGCTCCGGATCGGTCGGCTGCAATGCAGAGAACAGAGATGAGCATCCAAATATTTGATAGGTACAGTGAAGTCTTGGCTTTGATGTTCTGGCAAGTGTTTAGAAATGAAAGAGCTCACCTGTGCTTCCCTGGATGGCATGCCTCTGGTCCTGGACGTCCCTCGAAGCATGTCCCTTGCAGCTCCGGATCGGTCGGCTGCAATGCAGAGAACGATTTGCTTGATGAGAATGATCGGACCACAGGGACAGCGTCAACACTGAAGCAGGCCTTGGTGCCGGCACCGGGTCCACCCTCGGCTCCCTTGCAGACCGAAATGACACCTCCAAATGCGAAACACCGTAATGATTTCTAAATACGACAGATTATAATATGTTACAATAACTGTACATTAATACCAACCTTGCGGCAGACGGACCCGGCCTAAGGATGGCTTTGACCGCTCATTTCGTGTGCATCTCTTCAGATGCGTTGTCTGGGACGTTGCCGCCACCGCCGATGAATGGCCTGCGATGTCTCGGAAGCAACTCCTCGGAACATGCAACACAGAACAAATCATGTGCAGTAGAAGTGTAGCTTCGTTGTTGCATCCCTGGGAAAAAATGACAAATTATGTACGATTTAAACAATGGTTAGCAATGTTTCGGCAATGGGCCGTTTCATACGTGGTGCTCCTGTTGCCTTTTTCTTCCATCGTCGGCTCTTAGTAAGTGGCAAACTTTGTGGCAGCCCTTTGCCGTTTTATTTTGGTCGTCGACCGTTTGTTAGAGCAGACGCTCTGTAGTTGGTCATCACAGCCATATTAAATCGCATCTCCGCATTTTGGGCTCAACACAAATGTAATTCTTGTACATTTCCTGCAAAAAAAACAAAGTACAATAACAAAGGTCAGCATTTACCCATGGCTTAACCCAGAACTTGAACGGTGCTCACCTTCATGCCAAACGGTGCCAACCACAGACTCAGCGCCGTAGTCGTGGTACCTAACAGTGAAACTTCAGCACCTAAAAGGGAAACTTCAGTTCTGCAGTCATTTAATAGCGGCGCCAATGTCTAGCAGCGCAACCTTAGTTTCGTAGACATAAATCGCAGCGCAGTTTGGTATTCATAAATCGCAGCGCAAAACGGCGTAAAACTCAGTTTGGTGGTCATAAATCGCAGCGCAAAACGGCGTAAAACTCAGTTTGGTGGTCATAAATCGCAGCGCAAAACGGCGTAAAACTCAGTTTGGTGGTCATAAATCGCAGCGCAAAACGGCGTAAAACTCAGTTTGGTGGTCATAAATCGCAGCGCAAAACGGCGTAAAACTCAGTTTGGTGGTCATAAATCGCAGCGCTAAACGGCGTAAAACTCAGTTTGGTGGTCATAAATCGCAGCGCAAAACGGCGTAAAACTCAGTTTGGTGGTCATAAATCGCAGCGCAAAACGGCGTAAAACTCAGTTTGGTGGTCATAAATCGCAGCGCAAAACGGCGTCAAACTCAGTTTGGTGGTCATAAATCGCAGCGCAAAACGGCGTCAAACTCAGTTTGGTGGTCATAAATCGCAGCGCAAAACGGCGTCAAACTCAGTTTGGTGGTCATAAATCGCAGCGCAAAACGGCGTCAAACTCAGTTTGGTGGTCATAAATCGCAGCGCAAAACGGCGTCAAACTCAGTTTGGTGGTCATAAATCGCAGCGCAAAACGGCGTCAAACTCAGTTTGGTGGTCATAAATCGCAGTGGATATAGCGCAAACCTCAGCAACCGAAGTGCAAACATCGGAGCAAAGATCCCTGCGCCCAGCAGCGTAAAACCACGGCCGTCTCCCCCAACCAACCAACCAACCAACCAACCAACCAACCAACCAACCAACCAACCAACCAACCAACTCCACACATGCAACCCACACCTCAAACGCGAACGTCCCCCCGAACGCGAGCCACAAGTCACGTGCCGCTTGGACGAAGAACGGTATCGAGTCCGCGAGACGTTGGTCCTCGGGAGACCTGCAACAAACCGTCAACGAATTCAGCAAAACGGTAGCACATTTCATGCAAAGGTCATACATCATAATTAGCTCGGCAAGCGGTGGAAAGCTGAGCGCCGGTTCGTTATTGGCAGTGCAATTCATATACACAATAATGATCAATTGACACACTGAAGCTCAAAACAAGAAACAAAAGGGAAGAAAATTCCACAGCAGTGAAAACCGATCCCAGAAGAAAGAAATTTTCGGCATGTCAAATAATAATATATTCCATGGAAATATATATTATAGATAAAGAACTTTGTAGCGAAGCTTAGATTTATACTCCCATTGAAAACGCAATATTAAACTTGCAGCCATGTGGTTTACGAGTGACCATGTGGTCCACTTTCCCAAGAACTGCATCCTTGTCTGGCATAATAACGTGATTCAATCAAGGAACAAGTGTACATGCTTCAAATGCATAGATGCCAGCTAGCTGGCATTGTGGTGCAACAAGCAATTTGATACACTTGTTATGTAATAGGTACACCGTACCTGCACCCCAAAAAGCAAGAACCATTTGTCATTGACCGTTTAGTACTGTAATTAACTTATGCGGGTCATTCACACTGACATAACGATCATTGCTCATCATAATGGGATTTTATCCAATGATGGGTGGGAAGCTGCACGTGCACGCAGGATTGTTCTTTTGTCGAATCCAATCAAAAACTACAATTATTTACGCTTTACTTGAAGGAAGCGATGAAAAAGGTCGGGGGCCGATGGCGATTCGAGGGCTGGCATACGAATATAGAAATTAGCAGATTAAATTGCTGAATTTGCTGAATTGATTGAGCATTGATTTGCTGAATTGTTCAGCTTGTTTGAATGGCAGAAAGATAGATTTGTACAACAAACATCAGCTCTAGGTAACTCGAAACAAATCTGACCAACATGAATTGGAATAATCGACAAAATATTATGAACTTACCAGAACATCGTTCGCACGTGCTGACCCGAACTCCAACTGGATCGAAATGAATCGACCGGCTCGATCAAGTGCCGAAGAGCCGCGCTGACGGTAGAAAAAGAGTCAAGTTACTAACTGTAAAAGGTAGTAAATCAGGTTCAATTTTATTTCACGGGGTAATCAAAAATTTTTTTGTAAATTTTTTTAATTTTTCATTCAGATCTTTTGCTACTTGTACATTGAATTTTGTGTTTAGTACCTCGATTTGGTTTTGGATTTGACTTTGCGACTTGCTTGTGCCGGCCTCTAGTGCCGGAATGTGCAAACGTGTCGCATCTGTCAAAGCTGTCAGATCTGTCAAAAATTTGTAAACTTTTCGTGGTCGGCGTCTTATTTAATTAACTTTGTCGTATTATTACACAAGCGGTGCTACAAGTAATAATGGTGTGAATTTTCGACGATAGCTCAACTGTAATTTACTTCTGCTCTAAAATGAAGTAAGTTTTCGATCTGTTACATTCAGCCAGAAAGAGGATAATTGTTTTGCAGTGTTCACATTTTTGGGTCATATTATAATGCTATTTAACATAGATTTATAACTGTTGTTGTTGTTTAGAATGTTAGTGGATGGGCTGCTAGTCTACTTCCCGTATGACTACATCTATCCGGAACAGTTTCCGTACATGCAAGAGTTAAGATGGCACTCGATGCAAGGTGAGACTTACTTTTCACCCTTCACATACCGATTTGCAAGCTGGAAAGTAGCTGATGGAGTTTTCTTCTCTTCCATAGGGAACACTGCGTGCTTGAAATGCCGTCTGGCACAGGGAAGACAGTCTCTCTGCTATTGCTGATCGTGGCATACATGGTGGAATGCCCACCGACGGCAGCAGAGCTTGTGTACCTACGAGCCTATTTATAATAGTATCTTTGGTACCTACTGTTCCTGTACCGTTCCTGAGATTGAGAAAGTTGTGGAGGAGCTGAAAGACGTGCTAAACTACCATGAGTGAGAGCGTGGTGAAAGCCAAACCTTCTCGGTCTGGTGCTCAGCTCTCGCAAGAATCTCTGCATTCACATCACAGGCGAGTTGCATTTTCTCGTTTATCATGTTCATAGAATCATGTGTATTTCTAGTTTCTACCTTCATAAAGTAGGTAGTACCAATCGACACGACCTGCGGTCGCAGGTCGTGAAGGAGCGCGAAGTCAAGGCGGTGTCCCTCGTTGCCGGCATCGCACGTGCCCGTCTGCGAGGTGTTCGACACCGACCGCTGCGTCTGCGTCCTCGAGGAGCTCAAGGAGCTCGGCCGCGCCAAGGGCCGGTGTACTTACTTCCTCGCGCGGTCCTCAGCGAGGGAGGCTCTGAAAGCGTTCTACTTCTACTGCTTATTTTTTATTTCTTACATTCCATGTATATTTTCATTGTATCTGCTTAAATTGTAGTCAGTTATGTATTAAAATATTAACATAAAAATCCCCATTTATCCAGTTTCGTTAATTAACCTTTTATTGCAGTAGAAATATACCTAAATAAGTATGTCCATAATCCTAGCCAATGAAAATCTATTAACTATTTAGTGGTTGAGATAACAAGAACTAATTATTGATGAGCGTAGCGAAATCTTCAATTTCACTACCCCCGAAAAAGTCACTTGTGTATGTATATATATTTTTTAACCCAACCGTAGTACCACATGCACACTTGAACTTTTGCCTTTTGACGGAACAATCGAACGTGAAACTAGCACCAATAACATGCAACTGCAATTAACTTAGTATTTATTGAAGTGGGTGCTCGTTCTTTGCAATTCACATCACAACATTTACTTAACTAAAATCGAATTGTAATAATAAATAAAACTTAGCCACTCCCATGGTCTGGAAAGTTCACTGTGGGGCACGAGACGAGCAACGATGTCTGCAGCTTGAGCTCTGCGCTCCGGCAAGGCACTGCGTCATTTGGACACTTGTCGTTTGGCATCACAGTAGCTCGCTCCAACATCACGGCTGGAATGTTGACGCAAGCCATCCAAGTTGGTGGTGACAAGGATGGAAAACCTTTGCATCGACAGCAGCTTGGAGCGGACACACACATTCGTTTCGGTACAGATTTGGACTTGGGAGCAATTCATTATACCAACTTCAGGATCAGTAAAACAGTTGTAACTGAAAGTATATTGCCAAATTAAAATACTATTTTTATTACCTAGCCTGTTTTTGCACATTACATATTTTTATTTTCATTTATTTCTGGCAGTTTTGGCAATATTACAAAAACAGAATTAATTGTATTATTTTCTGCCAATTATCAAAACACTATCAAGTAGCTGGCTCATTTCACAAACACATCGAAACAAAATATATAAATGTCGTTGGTATAAATTTGTTCGGCTGTGAGTGCATCGATGCGGATCATTCAAGGAAAAGTCCAGCTGAAAAACCAAACTGTGGATTCCTCGTAGGCAATCCGGGACTCTGTCTTAACGAAACTACATACGGCTTCGGCGAAACTTCGAAGGAACAATGAAATACTCTCGCGATTTGCCGTCGTCGTTCACTAAATTTCTCGCGTGACTAGCTCGATTTTAGGTGCCAGCAGTACTCACCAAGACGCGCACTAATTACTCACTTCAATCGACTTCGAAATGCCCACGTAACGATTAAATAAAAGCAAGTCTTCATTTTAGAGTCCCACACATGTACTTCTCTCAATTGGAAACGGCAGATAAAAGCTGACGACATTTCACACGGGTACAAATTACCTCGGTAGACGTAACACGAGTTGTCGAGTTCTACGGAATGTCTTCGAAGCACCACTGCTGCAGAGGAAACTGGCCGCAGCAAAAGTCCCGTCATAGCGGAAACGACTCGGACAGGGGGAATTGGAACGTCACTCGCTTTGGAATGTCTTTCGAACGTAACACAACACAAGTCCATCGAGGAATGAAAACAGCTCAGTGTCCAAACGAAACTCTGAGTCAGGTCGACTCGAGCAAAGGAATGTCTTGACACACATGACAAAGTTATCAGTCTG
Organism: Nemoura dubitans; assembly: GCA_921293005.1. NCBI lineage: Eukaryota > Metazoa > Arthropoda > Insecta > Plecoptera > Nemouridae > Nemoura > Nemoura dubitans. The sequence continues at coordinate 23,907 of OV121075.1, forward strand.
CGTCTTTCGGAATGTCTTCGTCTGCCTGAATACTGGGATCTCTGGCTCCTCTCCTCCAGCCAATCAGGTGCCGGCACGACAAGCCTCCAGCCAATCAGCACCAGCTCTCGGCGGCCGGCTCCTCGCCCTCGTCGTCGCTGGGCTCCTCGCCGTACATGTCGGCCAGCTTGCGGAAACGCGGCCCGAAGTCCGACAGGTAGTCGAAGTCGAGATCGGCCTCGTCGGTTCCCGAGGCGAGCGAGCTCAGCGAGCCGCTCGAATCGCCGTCGCCCTCGTAGGCGTAATGGCGCACGTCGTCCAACGGGCCGGGCTCGGGATCTCCGTCGCACACCCGCTTCTTGCCGTCCAGGAAGCCGCAGATGTCGGGCACCTCGTCGGGCCCTTCTGCAAGCACGGGAGGATAACCTATAAACCTGTTGCTCCTCTGCAAGCACGGGGATAACCTTCAAACCTGTCGCTGAGAGCCTTCTGCAAGCACGGGGGTAACCTTCAAACCTGTCGCTGAGAGCCTTCTGCAAGCACGGGGATAACCTTCAAACCTGTCGCTGAGAGCCTTCTGCAAGCACGGGGATAACCTTCAAACCTGTCGCTGAGAGCCTTCTGCAAGCACGGGGATAACCTTCAAACCTGTCGCTGAGAGCCTTCTGCAAGCACGGGGATAACCTTCAAACCTGTCGCTGAGAGCCTTCTGCAAGCACGGGGATAACCTTCAAACCTGTCGCTGAGAGCCTTCTGCAAGCACGGGGATAACCTTCAAACCTGTCGCTGAGAGCCTTCTGCAAGCACGGGGATAACCTTCAAACCTGTCGCTGAGAGCCTTCTGCAAGCACGGGGATAACCTTCAAACCTGTCGCTGAGAGCCTTCTGCAAGCACGGGGATAACCTTCAAACCTGTCGCAGAGAGCCTTCTGCAAGCACGGGGGTAACCTTCAAACCTGTCGCTGAGAGCCTTCTGCAAGCACGGGGATAACCTTCAAACCTGTCGCAGAGAGCCTTCTGCAAGCACGGGGATAACCTTCAAACCTGTCGCTGAGAGCCTTCTGCAAGCACGGGGATAACCTTCAAACCTGTCGCTGAGAGCCTTCTGCAAGCACGGGGATAACCTTCAAACCTGTCGCAGAGAGCCTTCTGCAAGCACGGGGGTAACCTTCAAACCTGTCGCTGAGAGCCTTCTGCAAGCACGGGGGTAACCTTCAAACCTGTCGCTGAGAGCCTTCTGCAAGCACGGGGATAACCTTCAAACCTGTCGCAGAGAGCCTTCTGCAAGCACGGGGATAACCTTCAAACCTGTCGCTGAGAGCCTTCTGCAAGCACGGGGATAACCTTCAAACCTGTCGCTGAGAGCCTTCTGCAAGCACAGGGGTAACCTTCAAACCTGTCGCTGAGAGCCTTCTGCAAGCACGGGGGTAACCTTCAAACCTGTCGCTGAGAGCCTTCTGCAAGCACGGGGATAACCTTCAAACCTGTCGCTGAGAGCCTTCTGCAAGCACAGGGGTAACCTTCAAACCTGTCGCTGAGAGCCTTCTGCAAGCACGGGGATAACCTTCAAACCTGTCGCTGAGAGCCTTCTGCAAGCACGGGGGTAACCTTCAAACCTGTCGCTGAGAGCCTTCTGAATTTCGAATGGACCCGCAAAGCGCGACTCCAAATCCATTCTTTTCTCACTCACCGTGGCCGTGAAGCCTGTCTTTGAGGTAAGCCGGCTTGAGCATCGGCTGTCCGTCGTTGTCGTAGAGCCGCAGGACGTTCATGTCGAAGCCGGCGTCTATCTCGCCGCCTCCCTCGTCCTCGTACGTGATGATGTTCTCTCGGATGTCGTCCATGTCCTTGTACATGTCGTCGGTCTTGCGTCGATGGACCACCACCGCCAGCAGCAGCACTGGGCGCACATTTGGAGGTTAGGACAAAACAGGTGGCCAGGGGAGAGGGATCTATCTACGACTACTTTGTTCATTGATCTAGCTGCACATTTCTAGCTCACAAGTCATATTTGTCCTAGTGGCATTTTAGCATTTGTAATAATATATTGAAGAAGGCGGCCGTGGGTTTTGGTCAATAAGAGTCAATAAGTCAATAAGAGATTTCGTATCTCGGCAACTTTATGTCTTGGAGGGCTGAAATTCGGAACAGAGGCAAAGGACTCCCATCGAACAAGATTCCCCGGAGGAAATCCTGAATGGCACAAAACCCAGGAAGTTACGGTCTTTACCGGCTGCTTTTTCGAACGAAGGTAAAGGTCTTCAGCTGAAGACAGCTGTCCAGAGCAATTCCTTGGCTGAAGATTTCAACCATCAATTGCAAATCATCCTTGGAAGGCCTATTCTCCTTTCATTGTAACCAAAGAGGAAGCTTTCAAAATAAACAACCCAATGTAAAAGTGCCAACGCGAAAGCTTGCCAAGCTTCGAGCCGCACAAGCTGAATGTAACTTCAGGGCTGTGATGTCAAAGTTTCTCGGACTTGGACCGTTAGAGTTCTCGAAAGCTGCGACATTGGCTGAAGTTGAAGGTGTACTCACGCAGTAGGATGGCGGCACAGACCAAGATGGCAATCAGGAAGTTGGAGTCGATGCCGAAGGACACTCCTCCCACCAGAGGACTCTGTCGACTGCAGCCGGGGTCGGCGTTCAGACTGTCACCCGGCTCTCCCAAGCTGTAAGTCTGCAACGGAATGGAAGCAGCTTGGTTACCACACTGCTTCTAGGGACCTAGGGTCAACGCCGTCTTCAGTAATAAGTGCCTTTTAGGCCCTTTTTAGGGCCGAAAAACTCATCAAACAGAGCAGTGACCGTGAAGCACTTATTACCATAAACCTACGGCTCTGGAAACCTCCACCAATCCAATGCTGGCTTCCTCCAAACCTTCTCGTTGCTGGCAATAAAGGTACTGTGGGCCTAAGGTTCCGAGCCTCACTCTTCTCACCTTGGAGTTGTAGGTCATGTTCCGGACGCAGCCATGCAATCCCTCGTTGGTGGGAGTGTGTCTCCATCCCATCGCCGCGGCGACCGCCTTGAGATCCACCGTGGCTCCTCCCACTTGCAGCGGGCCGTTGACGTTGAGGAACTTGTTGCTGCCGACGGGCGACTTGAGCATCAGACACTCGGTCTTGGCGCACGAGTCCACTTTCAACTCGATGGACTGCAACCACCGGGAAACCGGGTCAGTTGGCGGCAATGAAGCGGCAATCTCTCATCGAAGCTCGTGCAATCGCATGGCGGGGCACTTGTCAAGGCGACAAGTTGTTTTGCAGCGTGCTCCGAGTGGCACTGATTGCACTTGGAATTGCATTGGAGAAGGAGGCGGTCGTGGGTCTCGGTCTGGGTCAATAAGAGATTTCTTATCTCGGCAACCGCATGCGTCTTAAGAGGGCTTAAATTCGGACTGGAGGCAAAGCACTCCTATCATACAAGATTCCCTGTAGGAAATCCAGATTGGCACAAAACCACGGAAGTTACCGACTGCCAATTGATCCTGTCTTGGTATGGAAACATATTGTGTTGTTTAATGTGTTAAGACTATTGGAGTGAGTGCTTACTCGGGCCACTTCCCGCTCAAATTTCACCTCCTACTGGATACCAACTTGTGGCCAGACCTTTTGTCCGATTGTAACGAAACCCATGTCTACGGAATCCTCACACTTTTGGCAACAAATTGTGTGTTTGCAAATCTCGAAAATATTCACTCATCTAGTATTTTCAAGCGTTGTAAAACAAGCCTGTTACGTCGTATTATTGAGCTCATACTCGGGCCGCTTCCCGCGCAGAATTCACCTCCTACTGGATACCAACTTGTGGCCACACCGTTTGTCCGATTGTAACGAAACCAGGGTCCACGGAATCCTCACACTTTTGGCAACAAATTGTGTGATTTATAACCACGAAATACCAATAGAAAGTTAAAATAAAGCTTCATGAAATAATCACCAACAACCACACCGATAGCCTTAAACTGACTGAAAGTCCTCAGGAGGAAAGCGTGCACCAAGAGCAAAGCCAGCCCATGGCCGGATGGATGCAGCCTACCGTGTTGGTCCAGAAGATGTCGATGCGATGCTGTTTCCGGTCGTCGATCCGGATGGCCTTGGACTCCCCTCGGACCGTGCCGCTGCCGTAGTCAACAAGTAGCACGGGGTATCCGTCGGCAACCTCCAGCGACATGAAGTCTGGAATACAAGTCAAACAATGAACCAGGCGTGGGAGAGATGTAATCACACTAGTGCCATGCCAGCATCCCCTGACTGCATTCTTATCCACTTGGCTTGTAGGCAAGGGGAATGCCAAGTTTCATTGAGGTTAGGTAATCACCTGAGCCTCCCAGCAAAGTGTTTGGCCTGGTGGGGCCGACGTAAAACACCAGTCCGTTGTCCTTGAGGTTAGGTAATCACCTGAGCCTCCCAGCAAAGTGTTTGGCCTGGTGGGGCCGACGTAAAACACCAGTCCGTTGTACTTGAGGTTAGGTAATCACCTGAGCCTCCCAGCAAAGTGTTTGGCCTGGTGGGGCCGACGTAAAACACCAGTCCGTTGTACTTGAGGTTAGGTAATCACCTGAGCCTCCCAGCAAAGTGTTTGGCCTGGTGGGGCCGACGTAAAACACCAGTCCGTTGTACTTGAGGTTAGGTAATCACCTGTGACTCCCAGCAAAGTGTTTGGCCTGGTGGGGCCGACGTAAAACACCAGTCCGTTGTACTTGAGGTTAGGTAATCACCTGTGACTCCCAGCAAAGTGTTTGGCCTGGTGGGGCCGACGTAAAACACCAGTCCGTTGTCCTTGAGGTTAGGTAATCACCTGTGACTCCCAGCAAAGTATTTGGCCTGGTGGGGCCGACGTAAAACACCAGTCCGTTGTCCTTGTAGACCGTCAGCTCCAGCGACAGGTGTGATTCCTCGCAGGCAGAGAACGGCGGATACAAAGCCCAGCCGTCGCCGTAGAAGCCGACTCCGAGCAGTTCGCAGCGCGGGCCTTCGTAGTTCGGCAGACATTCGCAACTGGGGGAGGAGACATACAATCAGTCTCTGATTGAGGATCAGTCCTCTGATCTTAGCTATGACACAATCAGTCAGCAGGGCTACCATCTCAAGCTGTCATCTCTCCTCTGATCTTAGCTATGACACAATCAGTCAGCAGGGCTACCATCTCAAGCTGTCATCTCTCCTCTGATCTTAGCTATGGCACAATCAGTCAGCAGGGCTACCATCTCAAGCTGTCATCTCTCCTCTGATCTTAGCTATGACACAATCAGTCAGCAGGGCTACCATCTCAAGCTGTCATCTCTCCTCTGATCTTAGCTATGACACAATCAGTCAGCAGGGCTACCATCTCAAGCTGTCATCTCTCCTCTGATCTTAGCTATGACACAATCAGTCAGCAGGGCTACCATCTCAAGCTGTCATCTCTCCTCTGATCTTAGCTATGACACAATCAGTCAGCAGGGCTACCATCTCAAGCTGTCATCTCTCCTCTGATCTTAGCTATGACACAATCAGTCAGCAGGGCTACCATCTCAAGCTGTCATCTCTCCTCTGATCTTAGCTATGGCACAATCAGTCAGCAGGGCTACCATCTCAAGCTGTCATCTCTCCTCTGATCTTAGCTATGACACAATCAGTCAGCAGGGCTACCATCTCAAGCTGTCATCTCTCCTCTGATCTTAGCTATGACACAATCAGTCAGCAGGGCTACCATCTCAAGCTGTCATCTCTCCTCTGATCTTAGCTATGACACAATCAGTCAGCAGGGCTACCATCTCAAGCTGTCATCTCTCCTCTGATCTTAGCTATGACACAATCAGTCAGCAGGGCTACCATCTCAAGCTGTCATCTCTCCTCTGATCTTAGCTATGACACAATCAGTCAGCAGGGCTACCATCTCAAGCTGTCATCTCTCCTCTGATCTTAGCTATGACACAATCAGTCAGCAGGGCTACCATCTCAAGCTGTCATCTCTCCTCTGATCTTAGCTATGACACAATCAGTCAGCAGGGCTACCATCTCAAGCTGTCATCTCTCCTCTGATCTTAGCTATGACACAATCAGTCAGCAGGGCTACCATCTCAAGCTGTCATCTCTCCTCTGATCTTAGCTATGGCACAATCAGTCAGCAGGGCTACCATCTCAAGCTGTCATCTCTCCTCTGATCTTAGCTATGACACAATCAGTCAGCAGGGCTACCATCTCAAGCTGTCATCTCTCCTCTGATCTTAGCTATGACACAATCAGTCAGCAGGGCTACCATCTCAAGCTGTCATCTCTCCTCTGATCTTAGCTATGACACAATCAGTCAGCAGGGCTACCATCTCAAGCTGTCATCTCTCCTCTGATCTTAGCTATGACACAATCAGTCAGCAGGGCTACCATCTCAAGCTGTCATCTCTCCTCTGATCTTAGCTATGACACAATCAGTCAGCAGGGCTACCATCTCAAGCTGTCATCTCTCCTCTGATCTTAGCTATGGCACAATCAGTCAGCAGGGCTACCATCTCAAGCTGTCATCTCTCCTCTGATCTTAGCTATGACACAATCAGTCAGCAGGGCTACCATCTCAAGCTGTCATCTCTCCTCTGATCTTAGCTATGACACAATCAGTCAGCAGGGCTACCATCTCAAGCTGTCATCTCTCCTCTGATCTTAGCTATGACACAATCAGTCAGCAGGGCTACCATCTCAAGCTGTCATCTCTCCTCTGATCTTAGCTATGACACAATCAGTCAGCAGGGCTACCATCTCAAGCTGTCATCTCTCCTCTGATCTTAGCTATGACACAATCAGTCAGCAGGGCTACCATCTCAAGCTGTCATCTCTCCTCTGATCTTAGCTATGACACAATCAGTCAGCAGGGCTACCATCTCAAGCTGTCATCTCTCCTCTGATCTTAGCTATGACACAATCAGTCAGCAGGGCTACCATCTCAAGCTGTCATCTCTCCTCTGATCTTAGCTATGACACAATCAGTCAGCAGGGCTACCATCTCAAGCTGTCATCTCTCCTCTGATCATAGCTATGGCTGGGCTGGCAACAGAGACAACTGTAAACTGGGCACAGACAGAATGTCTGTTTTCCCAACTGTTTTCCCATTTTCCCAGCTTAGCTTTCTACCGATCTTAGCAATGGCTAAGATGAAATCAAAGTTATGTGAGGTTATGACTCACGTCTCGCCAACAGGTGTGCCTCCGTTGAGGCAGACGGGGAGCGCGGGAGAACCGCAGATGCAGAGCGGCTCGACGACGGCGCGCACGCCGACGAAGGAGCTCGTGTTGGTGAAGACCGAGTACGGGACGGACTGGACGTTGAGGAAGTTGGAGCACGATTGCGTTCCGCAAAGGTCGTTTTCCAGCAGACACTCGTCGATGCCCACCATCAGCACTCGGGCCTCCAGACGCTGCGAAAGCTGGGACACACAACACACCATGATTTACTATCATCTTAGCACCACTTTTCACACTGGGATTTGAATGCTACATTACAAGTCTCTCTGGTTCCCAGTTTCAGTTTCCAGTTGCACTGGAAACCAGTGAGACTTTTTATTAAATTTCTTAGACTCGTTATCCTTACCTTAGCTATCATCTTTCAGCTACATATCTTTGAGCTATCACCCCTAAAAAGTAACTAGCATATTATGTGAAAAGAGGTCGGGAAACCAGTGAGACTTTTAATTTAGCATTCGAATCCCAGATTGAATCTTTTTTTCAACACTAGGGACAATCACAATCACCACCCTGCAGAGGACAACAAGGAAACTTTCACAACCAGAGCATTTCTTGTGTCAAATATTTTGCATGAAAAATGGAGGTTTATTTTCTTTGAAAATGAAAAGTTCCGTTCTTCCTGCATTAGCCACGTGATCGATTGCCTGGTATTTTGTAAGAGCTGTACCCAGTGAAATTGTACGACCAACCTAAAGTAGGTTGTACCCATGTCCATGTGTCATGTTGATTTAGTGCATTGAATCTACTGCAGACTTGAGGCTGATGGTATTCTTCACACTTTCTCAGGCTGGGTTTGAACTAGGGATGGCCATCGATTAAAAAATCTAAATCGATTTGAGAATCGATTTTATGACTCTCAAATCGATTAAAAATCGATTTATCGATAAATCGATTTAAAATCGAATTTTCATCAGCATGGCAGCGTGCCAGGTGCTGTCTGAGGTTGGATGTGTTGGAGCAATACTTTACAGGATGGTCACAATGACGACAGCAAGCTATTTCTTTGCTGAGAGCGTTTTCTTAGCATCGTCTTCGAAACCAAAGTTAACCCATACCTACTTCACTGCTCAAAATAGGTGGTTGGGGTAAATAGCTTGCGCTTTCGCATGGAAGCACAGGCATCAGACGCCATTTTGAAGTTTCAACCTGTAGGCGCAATGCTGCCAACACCCATCATCCAACAGCAACTAGCATATTACGACTAAGGTGCCATCTACCAGTAAATTGTAAAACCGAAGTAGGCTTCACAGAGCGGTAGATTTAAAAATAACGCAAAAACGTAAAAAATCGATTTTCTGTTGTGAAATCGATAATCGTTTTTTTCTTCAAAATCGATTAATCGATTCGATGGCCATCCCTAGTTTGAACTAATTATTGTCTTCCGATTTGACTTGTTTGCCAACCACAAGACATATCAAACCATCTTAATCTTCCATCAGCAAAAGTCGGACAATGCGTGAGGATAAACACTAATTTTCCGAGGAGGAATGTTTTCTCAGATGGTAGGTAAGTGAGGTCTGGCTGTTTTCCCAGCATTTAGTAGCCAGACTTACTAGATCAAGGGATAGCTTGATACCTAACAAGGGACAGCAAGCGTTGGTTCAGAAGCGACTTGGCACTCCGAGTTTGGAAAGGTTGTGTGCAAAGCGCAGAAGCGAGGAGAAAACGAGGCTTCTTGCGAATATGGTTGGTTGGTGGTAGGTAGGTACCCACCATGTCCTGGTTCTGTGAGATGATGCGATTCAGCTTGACTGCGCTGTGATAGGGCGATCCGTGGGCCGAGAATCTCACGTCCAGCAGCGATTGGTTGTCGCGCTTCGGCGAATGCAGCACCGTGAACACGTCCACGTTCTCCACGCTCGTGTTGAGCAGTCGGGCCAGCTCTGATTGGAGCACGGCCGCTCGACTGGGAGACTGAAACAACCAATCAACTGTCAGCAATGCAAGGCTCTCTTGCCGACACATACCGAACGTAGTTACTTCGTTCAGAGTAGGTAGTACCAATTAATTCAACTTATCTCAAACAAAGTAAATACCTACTAAGCAAAACCTCTGCTTTCTTTGTGCTATCCCACAAAAATATCTTGTTATCTTCTAAATCCACAGTTCTAATGAAAACAGCTGATTCTACATAAGTTTTGAATTATCTCGCAAGACAATTTGAAAATGTAAAATGTGAAATGAATGGCAATTCGGAACAGTTCCCAAAACAAAGGGAGTTGGCAATTTAAGAGACCAGCTACACTTGCTATAGCTGTCAATGGCTGTTTATGTCCTGTCTATTATATTTTACAGCCAGCAAAAGCCCTTTCACTACTGTCAATACTGGAGTAGGTAAGTTAGGTTAAGTCACTTACCCCATTGGGCATTGGAGCCACGAACTCCTCGGCAGTGACCCCGAAGAATCGGATGGAGCCGGATTTGTCGACGGCTTCTTCCGGCAACTCCTTGACTGTCACATTGACAGTGGCCAGTGCGGAATGCTCCTCAAACCACTTAGTGGCGGCTTCCACCACCTGTGGACAAACATGGAGTTGAGTAAAACTACAATGTGACATTGCATTTTGGTGTACCGACAAATTTCAGCCTGCTGGAAAGTTTTAAAATTTGCAGCTGTCAGTTACTGTTGGAAGTTTTGCAGAGAGACATCAAGGGCAAGAATTTTTGGAGACCACTTTTGAGAAACAAATCAAAAGAGTACTAGAAATCCAGAAGAACTTCAAAAAATTAAAAAATCTAGCAAACAAGACTTTTTTTAAAAGTTTTAACTGCACAAAACTTTACAAGCCTGCCACTGCAAACCTTTCAAGCACTTTGCATATTATCCGAGCGGAGGAATTGTTTTCTCACCACAAAGTCGAGCACGTAGATTCCGTCGGCAGTTCCCGCATTGGCTGTGATCATCCCGGTTCCGGAATCCAGGTCGAAGTTGGGATGCTTGGCGTCTCGCCACGAGAACGTCTTGTCGGGCAGATCCCAGTCATCCGGATCGTCTACGTAGACTCGGCCAATCTCGGTGTCAGGGGCCTCGCCCTACGGTGGACATAACCTCAAAACACTTAGCACGTCACAAAACTACGTGGGAAACAAACATCTCTACCCATGGTGTTTTATGTTCCATCTGCACATTTCCAGCTGACAAGTTACATTGAAGCATGGTCCTAGTGGCAGTGTTGCATTTGGCATTGAATTAAAGAAGGAGGCGGCCGTGGGTTTTGTCCTGGGTCGATATACGAGATTTCGTATCTCGGCAACCATGCATCTTAGGATTGACATTCAGAACAGAGGCAAAGGACTCCCATCGGACAAGATTCCCCGGAGGAAATCCTGATGGGCCAAAGCCGCGGAAGTTACAGACATTACCGACTACCACGTCAAACCCTGGTGCAGAAATCTTCCGCAAGCGAACCATGAGAATGCCGCAAGTGTCCCCACACTAGACTCGAGTTTTGCATCAGTAAACCAACACAGCCATAATATTATGCTCCACAAGCCGATTGCTTCATTCTTCTACCTTACTGCTATATGAACACTTCCCAATACTTAAGGTAGGTAGTTTACCTTGTAGTTGTACATGAAGCTGGCACTGCTGCCGTCTTTCATGGCGTTGTCGTTCTCGTCTCCGATTTCCAGAGTCAAAGTGCTGGTGCCGGTCATCGGAGGCTGCCCGCTGTCCGAGATCCGGACCGGGATCAAGTAGCGTTTCCGTTCTTCCCGGTCAAACGTCTTCAAAGCCTCCAGGCCGGTCACTGCCGGGCAAAACACGGGATTGCAGTTCAGTCAAAACCCCAGTGGTAACCCCAGGAGTCTCAAGATTGTCAAGCTATTCGTTTCACGTTCAGACTAGGGAGTCCAAACACACTTTCTTTCCCGGGGGTTAGAGCTTCACTGTAATCCTTGAGAAGCAATAACCCTTGGTGAATTAACTATCGCAGGTTCTACGAAAAGTTCACTTGGCACTCACTTCCTGTACCCAGTTTGCGGTATTTTGTTTGACAGTCAGTGCCAAAGATACTATTATGTCAGTGCCAAGGCCAGGGAGATTGGTCACTGTTTTCCAGAGCCCAGTAGTTACCTGAGATGGCAAAGTTGTTGCGAATGTCGTCCTCTGCGTTGGGGTCGAGACTGAAAGTGAACGGCGCTCCGTTGCCGTCGCCGTCGTAATCGTTGGCGGTGAGTTGCGTGATGAGACCCGGCAACCGGTTTTCACCCCAAACCACCGGCTGGGTCATGTCCAGGAACGGGGCGTTGTCGTTGATGTCTTTCAGGTGGATCACCACCTCCGTCGTCGACTGCAGCGAGCTCGGAGAGTTTCCGTCTTCGTCTTTGGCCCCGACGTGCACTTGCCAGGCCGGGAAACCGTTGGGAGGGTCTCGGTCCAGCGGCTGGGGACAAAGTGAGGTTAGGTTGTGGGAGGGCACCTGTTAGACCTGCGTAGCAAGGAAGTGCAGGGCTAAGAAATGGCCGGACTGAACTCAAAAGCTTGGCAGTTCAATGTTGGGAAGGCACCAAAATTCCGTGAAAGTTTCATGGCAAACGGTGCTTTAGTTTGAATAGTGATCAAAGCTGATTATATGATGGCAATAGCTAAGCCAGTCCTAAAGCCTGTTTTACGCATTAAAAGATTTTCATAAAATCTATCACAGCATCTTTTATAACATCTATCATGATAGACCGTGATAGGGTTTTTTCATCACATTTTTGCATTTACATGGTGATATTTAGGTACGTAAAAGATGTCATGATAGATATTATGAAAATCTTTTACCGCGTAAAACAGAACAAAGCGCCCATCCTCACCTTCTTGAGGGACAGACAGCCGCTGGCGTTGATGGCCAGCAGTCCGCGTTGCTCCTCCTTGACGATGAAGTAGTGGATGTGTTGGGGTGCCGATCGATCCGGGATGTCCGGGTCATACGCCACCAAAGTCACGATGCAGCCCGCAACCAGTTCCTCCTCCATGATGGTGATGTTCTTCTGGTACTTCTCAAACACTGGTCGGTTGTCATTCACGTTCTCGATCGTGATCTCCACCTGCAATTCAAAAGCAAACGCTTGCCAAAAGTACAAGAATTCAAAAGCAAACGCTTGCCAAAAGTACAAGAATTCAAACGCAAACGCCTGCCAAAAGTCCAAGAATTCAAACGCAAACGCCTGCCAAAAGTCCAAGAACTGAAACTCAAACGCTTGTCAAAAGTCCAAGGATACACCCCATACACCTGCAGCTGCTATTTAGCTAAACTAATCAGATAGGTACCTTGTTAGTGAATGTTAGTGCTGAAAGTTGCCCACTACTGCTCATGAAATTGGACTTGTTCTAAATTACTCAGTGAAAATCGCCAGAGCAAGGACTTGGAACTTGAAAGATAACATTAGGAAAACAAAATAATCTGGTCTGCTGAAGAACAAAACTTATCACAATCTGAAAGCTTGACATAGAGTTTGAGTAGAAAAAGCGCACCTGAGCAAAGTCTTCGTAGACGCCGTCGTAAGCTCGCACTCTGAGCGTGTACGCGGTGATGGTCTCGTAGTCGAGCGGACTGAACACTCGGATCTTGCCGGTGGCCGGCTCGATCATGAAGGCGTCTCCGCGGTTGCCCTCGGCGATGCTGTACGTCACCGGGGAGGCAGTGTCGTTGTCGAGAGCCTCCACTTCGATCACGATGGCGTTGATGTTGGCGTCTTCGGGGATGGCGTTTGCGTGGTAGACCTGGGCATGACAAGACACTTGGGGCTCAGATCTCGGTCTCGGGGTTGCACCTCACGAAACGACAGGGAAATAGCGGCCTGACAAGCTTCACTCTTAAGTGTGAGGTGCTCGACTAATCCCACAATCTACGGTTCCCATCATCGACTTCTCTACCGAGAGTGAAATAGAAATCCAAGTGTGTCCTTTGTCCTTTGTTTGGTTGAGGGGTTGCCACAAACTCCCTGCTTTGAGGTGACAACTTTGCAAAAAGCTTGCTGAGGTTCGCTCACCTTCTTTGTGAATCTCGGTGGGTTGTCGTTTTTGTCGGCAATTTCGATGCGAAACACCTGTTCACCTGCAAGCAAACGGAACGCCCGAGTTAAGGCCCGCGCACAATAATTGGAGTACGAATAAGAATAAGTGAAAATATAACAATAAGAGTAAGCACAGGTACAAGCTGGTAAAAACCGTGAATAATGTTCACTGACAGCTGTCAGTGACAGCAAAACTTCAAAACGTTGTCGGGACAACAAAAGTTTCATTGTCTGATTGGTTGAAATAAGAATTTAGAATAGCGATAAGAAAGTTGGAATATTCCATCTCCTCATTCACTATTCTTATCGTTGCTCTCAACATTTTACGGCTTGCGCCAATTGTGTGCACTTGCATGCGTTTCCCTGTGTTTTAACTTTATTATTCATTATTCTTATTGCTACTCTTATTCATACTGCAATTGTGAGTAGGCCTTTAGTGGCTTGAAATAAATGGAGAGCAAAATTCTCTTTGCCACTTTTCTTTTTCTCTTTTCACTCTCTTCCTCCTGCAGTAATCTGTAACTCCTGAACCTTTGCTTCTTTTACTACGAAACATCAGCTCTACAGGCATTCCGTAATAATGTAAGGACTCTTTACATTATTGAGACCACCAAAAGTGGCCAAATGCCGAATTCCACTGAAATCTAGCCCATTGCTAACACAGCTGTTTTCAATAGGAGCACAGGATTGAATTACAGCAGGGGGAGTTAAACCAATACAGTTGACAATTTTCAAAATATTCTGCCAACCGCTCAACACCGAAAACCTTTTGGGTAAGAGTGTTTTTATGGCCTATGATGCCGGGGCGATGCATTGGACCAAAAATATTTGACGAATTTCCCAATTTGGTGGCCCTGATCTAGTTTATGCCATATCAACTATAATTACTCTTTATGCGTCAAAAGCAGCCTGTGTCTAATTCAGCTGTTGCCTAGCCTCCCAGAGCAATTGGCAGTGGATATCCTCACCTTGGTTGGGATGGCCATTGCTGAAGATTGCTGAAGGTGAGTTGTCTTTGGCCAAAACCTTGACGTTGTAGAAGTCCTTCTCCTCACGGTTGAACTCTCGCAGAGTCGTGATGTTGCCGGATTGGGCATCGATTTGGAACAAGTCCAGGTTGTCGGCAAGCTCGTATGTCACCTGCAAACGACAAGCAAACAGACTCAGACAAACTCCACACTTGAGCACTAGTTTTAACAAGGGAATCCCATCTGGGGATCGTTACGTGGTCAAGCTGAGCTAAACACAACCATTTCGAAATGGGCAGGTTCTATTGGATGCCAAGCCGAGTCGTACAGGTTTCCTAATGTTTCGTTCACTGCCGACTCGACTCGCACTTCGCACTTGTTAGCTGCCTGAATGCCGAATCAAGACTTAGTTCCAAATTGGCCGATTGGCGCTCGTTGATAGGCTGAAAATGACCTCAGTGGCCGAGCTGTGCGAGGCCTGTTTGATACGAACGCCGAGGACTGGCGTTTGTTATCGAAACATCTTGCTTTCCGACATAAATCTCACAAGCTAGGTACCTACAGATTTCAATCCTCTCTTTAATTGTAGTTTATTGCGGTAATTTATGGAGGAAAGAAACCAAACATCACATGAAACGAAATTCCAAGTTTTGACAGATCAACCACGACACAACAAGGCGCTTTAGTTAGAACATTCGGTAGTATGTTTTGTACAGCTTCCTGGGGTGACACAGAAACAATTGGAAAAGCTGCCAAGAGAAGATGTCAAACTGTGAGCTAATGCGTAAAATATCCCTGAAGATGAACACAAATGGATAAAATATGTGTGATATCTCTTCCAAATAATTAAAATTGCATTGTGAATAGTCACAATGAGTCGTTTAGAGCATCAATATTAAGTTTTCAATAAGAATAATATGTATTTACTAAAGTCTTGAATGGCAAAATCACATTGCCAGCTTGCTTTTGACAAATTTAACCATCAAAAGGCTGTAAAAACTTTTGATAAAGCCATTTCAGGCATTTTCAGCCGTTTCAGATCCATATTTTCAATTCCTATAAAGAGTTACAAACTGACATGGTCAGAGTACACAAACTCACAATATAGTCGGGTACAAAAAAAAAGCAGAAAAAGCAGAAAATTGCAATTTAAGGAAGTTATGTAGGTAAGGTTAATGGCTGACTTTTCAATATCCCAGTCAAACTATTTACAGGAAGCCAATAAGTCACGGCCTTTGCAGAGCTGTGCAGGCGATGAAACGTTGTGAAAACAGCAAGACTTGATGTGGCTTTGCCACCCAGATTGGAAAGTAAGTAGCTGCTTTGTTGGTCGTGTGAATTGTCACCTTGTTGTTGGCTTCCGTGCCGTCTCCGTCGATGGCTCGCACTTGCATCACCGGCATGCCGGGCGGCTCGTTCTCCAAGACGCTGCCCGAGATGACCTCGGTGAACGCTGGGATGTTGTCGTTGACGTCCTCCAGCTTGATGAAGATCACCTGCCATTCATCAACGACAACACGGTCAAACAACACGCCCAGAACTGTATGGCGATGATGGGCTGGTGGTGCCGGAATACAGATTATTGCCCAAATTGCAATATCCTTTGCCTCGACATCTTGCTGTGCCAATGTCAACACAGGCTGAACCGTCTGTGGAAACGGTGTTCTACCTTCTACCTGCACATTTCTAGCCGACAAGTTGTTTTGTCCTAGCGGCAGTGTAGCATTTGAAATTGTTTTAGAGAAGGAGGAGTTAGTTGGTTTTATTCTCGATCGAAATGAGATTTCGTTTCTCGGCAACTGTGCGACCTACAGGGCCGAAATTCGGAATGGAGGCAAAGGACTCCATTCGAACAAGATTCCCCGAAGGAAATCCAGATTGACACAAAACCACGGAAGTTACCTACGACTTACGAAGTTACCCATTCTGTGTTGCGAAAGTCGTTGAGATTATCATTCATAACGTTCCTAACTGACAACACAACTCAAATATGTGTTCCACGGTGGCATTCTCTCGAGGTTGTAGCTTGCAAATGCTCACCCTCTCGGCAGCCAGATTGAATTTGTTCTGCACGCGAATGGTGAGACTGTAGTCCGAGACGGTTTCAAAGTCCAGCGATTTGCCCTGCTTGATGTAGGCGCGAGTGCCGTTGGATTCCATCACAAACGTGTTGAGTTTGTTGGTCTGCTCCGTGCGTCCGATGACCAGCACAAACTGCACCTCGGGCTCGTCTGCGATGTTGGACCTGCGAGGCAAAGAATTGCAGCTCAATACAAACACACAACGTTCGATAATACAATGCGACATGGCACCAGCCACGGTCGACTAGATTCAGCTGATTCACTCGAGCTTTGGTACCCTTTGGAACACACATGCACTCGACCAATCTTTCGAGCCTTGCACTGGCTCGGAACGCGGCTGCGAGAGTTCCGAAATGCGGTCAGCCATAAACTTGTGGGAGCTGCAACATTCCCACTTTGTCCCACTGCGGCCAACCAATCTCTAGTACCTACAGCAGCAAGTGTCACCTGTTGGCATAGCTGCCAGTTACCACTGCACAAGGAAACCACTAGCGCATTATACTAGGCACTTACTACACATAATTTGTTTTCAACCTTTTGTAATCAATGTGTTGAATATTGTGTTGAAAACATGTGTTGAACATTTGGGTAAGTAGGTTCTTCATCTGACTTGAGTACCTAGTACCTACTCCGACACGGAAGTCGAGATGCAATAAGCTGGTTCAAATCCCTGACTGGACCAAGGCCAAGAGACAGGGACTCACCTGGCATCGAGCGTGATGACGGGAACGTCAAACTGTGACCGGTTTTCCGGCAGCAGAATGGGGTTGCGGTCGGGCTGCACATTGGTGAAGGTCGGCGCCTTCTTGTGGGACTCCACCACCAACACCTCCAGGTTGATGCGAGCCACCAACGGGTCCTTGCCCTGGTCGGTGGCCGAAGCGTTCAGCTTGAACTTGTACCCGGGGTCCTTGTCTATCAGCTGCAAGTAGAGAGAGAGAACTGCTGGTGGTGGGCACGAATCAGAAGGAGAGAGAACTGCTGATGGTGGGCATGGTGGGTAGGTAGCAATGGTGGGTAGGTAGCAATGGTGGGTAGGTAGCAATGGTGGGTAGGTAGCAATGGTGGGTAGGTAGCAATGGTGGGTAGGTAGCAATGGTGGGTAGGTAGCAATGGTGGGTAGGTAGCAATGGTGGGTAGGTAGCAATGGTGGGTAGGTAGCAATGGTGGGTAGGTAGCAATGGTGGGAGGGTAGCAATGGTGGGAGGGTAGCAATGAAGGGTAGGTAGCAATGGTGGGTAAGTAGCAATGGTGGGTAGGTAGCAATGGTGGGAGGGTAGCAATGGTGGGAGGGTAGCAATGGTGGGTAGGTAGCAATGGTGGGTAGGTAGCAATGGTGGGTAGGTAGCAATGGTGGGTAGGTAGCAATGGTGGGTAGGTAGCAATGGTGGGAGGGTAGCAATGGTGGGTAGGTAGCAATGGTGGGTAGGTAGCAATGGTGGGTAGGTAGCAATGGTGGGTAGGTAGCAATGGTGGGTAGGTAGCAATGGTGGGTAGGTAGCAATGGTGGGTAGGTAGCAATGGTGGGTAGGTAGCAATGGTGGGAGGGTAGCAATGGTGGGTAGGTAGCAATGGTGGGTAGGTAGCAATGGTGGGAGGGTAGCAATGGTGGGAGGGTAGCAATGAAGGGTAGGTAGCAATGGTGGGTAAGTAGCAATGGTGGGTAGGTAGCAATGGTGGGAGGGTAGCAATGGTGGGAGGGTAGCAATGGTGGGTAGGTAGCAATGGTGGGTAGGTAGCAATGGTGGGTAGGTAGCAATGGTGGGTAGGTAGCAATGGTGGGTAGGTAGCAATGGTGGGTAGGTAGTAATGGTGGGCAGGGCACTTGATTTGCTGCCGTGACTAGAACAGTCGATGGAACTGTATTGGCTGAAATGGCTGTACTATTGTTGCTGGCGCTGACCTTCTTGAGGAAGATGACTCCCGAAGTCTCGTGGATGCCGAAGTAGCTCGGTGAGCCGTCGAGGTGGTAATGCACCAGGCTGTTGTTGCCGTCGTCGATGTCGGTTGCCGAGATACGCATCACCTCTTTGCCGACTTGCAAGTCCTGAGGCATCGACTCCAGGTAGTTCTGTCGGCACGGAAACAAAGCACGTCAACGAAGAAGCCTGATTGGGTAGGGAAGTCCAGGGAGGGGCAAATGTATTCAAAGAATCGATCAATCGATTCGATTTTTAGAAGGTGATTCTTTCGATCCAAAATCAATGCGATTAAATCGATATTTTTCAGAGCATGACTCGACATAATATCAGAAGATCGATTCACTGTCGAAAAATGTTGTGTATAATCTAGCGTTGAAGGTGGGTTTTAAGACGGTTAGAAAGTCAAGCACGTGCTCATAATTACCAAGTGAAACATCAGAAAGAGTGGATTCAACAAACCGATACAGGCAATGTATCGGAACTGAAAGAATCGATTCATAATATTGATATTATCGGAACGAAAGAATCGAAAGATCGATTCTTTTTGCGCATCGCTAGTTGGGAGAAGCCATCTTTCTGGGGGAAAACAAAACACCCACTCAAGTAGGTACTTGGCTAGCAAAACTACGTCGAGACCCAACAAAACACCCAGCTCAAGTAGGTACTTGGCTAGCAAAACTACGTCGAGACCCAACAAAACACCCACTCAAGTAGGTACTTGGCTAGCAAAACTACGTCGAGACCCAACAAAACACCCACTCAAGTAGGTACTTGGCTAGCAAAACTACGTCGAGACCCAACAAAACACCAAATACTGGACACTAGGTAGGTACTTTAACAAGACTTACAGTGAGTAGGTAAGTGCCACTACTACAGAACCAATACAAGATGGAATCTGCATTGAGACTTGTCAGTGTTTTGCGGTTCTGACAAGTGGCTATTATTTTATCGAGTTTGTGCCGAAAGAAAAATATTTTCTAGCAAAGATAGGTACCAAATTTAGTCTCTTATCCAAAACATATAAGGTATCTACTTCTCATCTACTAAACTTTCGATTCTACATTATTTACGAATCACTAAAAATACCCCAAGATCTATATAAGCTTAAAAGGTAATTGTGTATAATATCATCCGAGTATAATATTATCGCATGCAATTCATCCGAGAAGAAAAGATCGCCTCATTGCCATGGTGAAAACAAACTTGGCTAACTAGATCTGGCTGAAAACAAATGCTGGCTGCACACAAACTTGACCAACTATACTTCATTTCACGTAAAGAATGGGAGTTGATTTGCAGCTTCCTCAGAAACCCACTGCCGCTAGAAATGAGTTATAAGTCTCAAAACTGCCCACAGAGCCTTTTGTCCGGCTCAGGACATGGCTTGTAAGTTTTGGAACTCTTAGCTCGTGTCTAGCAGCAGTGGGTCCTCGAGGAAGATGCAAATCTACTCTCCTTCTCAGCGTGAAATGGAGTTTTGATCTGGCTGAAAACACATGCTCGCTGAAAAGAAACTTGACTAACTAGAACTAGCTGAAAACACATGCTGGTTGATAAGCGTAGCGAGCGAAGCGAGCGAAGCGAAATCATCAATTTCACTACTGCTAAAAAAAACACTTGGTGTGTGTTTGTTTGTTTGTTTTTTTGTATGTGTGTTTGCGCGCGCTCTACAGGCCAAACGCCTGCTTCGAGTGGGATGAAATTTTCAGGGTGTCTACTTTTGTTCTCAACTTAGACCCCCTGCGTTTTTCAAGAAAATCCTCCACACCCTTCACTTTCAAAGCAGAAAAAAGAGCAAAATTCGACAATTGGGCATGTTTGGAAAAGTACGGAAATTTATTTAAAAGTGCGTATTTTTTTCAAATGTTCCCAATTTCGATTTGCCTTTAGAAACCATCGAAACTGAATCGAAACATCACACCAGATTTTTTCCAATAAAAACCAACCCAATACAACCCAATAAAAACCCTTTGGCATGAGTTACATCTATGTATTAACATGCACATTGCTCAATGACCTCAAAATGAGCACATTTCCGCTACCCTACTGCTCGGACAGAAACAAAGAAAGGCCAGAATCGTCTACAATTTCAAGTGATCAGAATTTTCGAAAAAGCCAAGGTCCGGCTTGCTGCTCCAGTATTTAGGCTTTTTGCCTCAATATTTTTATGCGCTTAATACAAACCGCTACGCTCATCTTCAACGCAACACAAATTGCGTTCGCCCTAGTAGGAAACAAACTTGACTAACTAGAACTAGCTGAAAACACATGCTGGCTGAAAACAAACCTGACAAACTATAAATAGCTGAAAACACATGCTGGCTGAAAACAAACTTGACAAACTATAACTAGCTGAAAACACATGCTGGCTGAAAACAAACTTGACTAACTATAACTAGCTGAAAACACATGCTGGCTGAAAACAAACTTGACTAACTATAACTAGCTGAAAACACATGCTGGCTGAAATATTGCGAGCACTGGTGCAAAGACAATTGCGTGGAGAGGCAAGCACTGTTGCACCGGACTGTACCTTGTACATGTATCCCCGAAAGACCTGGAGAAATTGCGGCATTAGCAGTTGGAACGGACCAATCGCAATAATACAGGGTTCACGTCGTGTATTTGGCTTGAAGGTACACACAACCGAGTCCCAGTCCATGGACTTGGAATCCGGCAGGTTGGCAATAGGCCACACAGGCTCGGACTGCAGTCCATGGACTTGGAATCCGGCAGGTTGGCAATAGGCCACACAGGCTCGGACTGCAGTCCATGGACTTGGAATCCGGCAGGTTGGCAATAGGCCACACAGGCTCGGACTGCAGTCCATGAACTGCACCAATCTTTGGCCGAACCTAACCCTAAAATCGTCCTATTGAATTTGCGCCATCACTAATTTAATGAGTACCGAACAGAAAGATTTGATTGCAAGGGATTTGTTCCTCAGAAATATTTGAAAAGTCGTCGTCGAAACTGGATGCAACGAACTAAGAAAATAATTTAGTGTAGATCTTGAAATAGGGCCCCGATGTTCCTCAGGTGGTTACATTTACCTTGGCTACAGGTGATAAAACAATAAAGATCCCTTGACTGCCGGCGAAACTATTTATTATTGCGGGTGGAAGGCTTTCGCGAGTATGGGAGGGGGAAATCTGGGTAACCTTTTATCTGTGGTAAGGTCGGAACTCACCACTTTGTCAAACGCAGGTGCGTTGTCGTTGATGTCGATGATGGTGACCTTGAACGTACAGACGTCATCGAGCTGCGGTCGTCCGTTGTCCGTGGCGCGGACTGTCAAGTAGACGGCCTTCTCTCTGATTGGCTCGTCTCGGTCGAAGATCTGGACCAACAAACAAGCAGCATGGGTCACCCGTCCAAAGGCCGGCTTGGCGCAGTGTTGCTTAACTAGGGTCACCCATCCACTGGCCGTCTCGACGCAGTGTTGCTTAACTCACGTGCTTGGTGGTGATGACGCCGGAGTGCGGGTCGATGTTGAACTTCTTTTGGTCGCTGGCCGCCAGCACGAACGAGTACGTGACGGTCCCCCCGGCCTCGGGCAAGTCCCGGTCAAACGCCTCCACTTTGAAGACGAACGTGCCGGGAGGTTCCTCCTCTTTGAAGGAGGGCGCGTAGTTGGAGCACTCGGTGAACACGGGCTTGTGGTTGTCGTCGACCGTCAGCCGGCCCCCGGCGTTCACCTGCAATCAGTCAGTCGGTCAATCAATCAGTCAATCAATCAATCAATCAATCAATCAATCAATCAATCAATCAGACAGTCAGTCAGTCAGTCAGTCAGTCAGTCAGTCAGTCAGTCAGTCAGCCAGTCGCCGTTTTAAAGTCCTCAGTTGCAATTCGTTGCCGTTTCGCTCAGCACTGCACATTGTGGCATTTTTTATCTGTTAGAAATCTACTAAACTCCATTTTACGTTCAGAAGGAGAGTGGATTTCCATCTTCCTCGAGGACCCACTTCTGCTATAGTCACAAGCGAAGAGTTTCAAAACTTACCAGCCATGTCGTGAGCCGGACAAATGGCTCTAGGTGCAGTTTTGGAACTCTTAACTCGTGTCTGGCAGTAGTTGGACCGCGAGGAATATGCAAATTTAGTATATCTACTGGTGTATACAGTCTGTATGAATGGCTTTTAAACGCTGAGAAGTCCGTCAATTTTGGCGCCGAAATCCTTTCAGATTGATTTTAAATTTGAGCACCTAAAGTCAGAAAATCAGGGTTACAGTCGAATGTCTTTGCTCGATGCTGCTGGCCAATTCTTACTATAAGGTTATATGCCGCTAGCATCGGCCGGAAGAAATGCCTAAACCTCGCCAAGGAAATTAAGTGGCCAAATCTTGCAAGTGCAGACCCATCGTAATAAGTCGTCTGCAATCTCGCTCGCGAAATTGACAGGACCTTGAGCTCAGCTCGAAGCACTCAAGCAGTCAGAGATTCCAATAGAGACACTAGTTCATCATCAGCTCGTTTGGCAGCAGCTGGGACAGTCATCAAGCATTGTGCCAGTTGGTGTGTTTTGCTTTCAAACCACTCGCTTTCGATACCACTCTGCCTGCGCCAGCGATTTGAACACGAGCGATGCTATAGGTCGTGTACCTACAGCTAGTACAAGATTGCACCGCGAGTGTCGGTGTGAATTCCCTAGCCAGGTCTGTGCCGAACATGTGGAGTGCGAGTGTAAACACTTTCCTTCAGACTCCGAGAGCAGCACGGGTTTGTTGTGGATGCGAGGCGAGGATAAGGGGCCAGGAGGGAGGGGGGGGGGGGGGGACAGGGACAGCGTTGGCGTGCATAATGCATGCTCATTAAGGCTCGTCAAAATGCACGCCATACGGACACGGACTACAAGCCCTGGGTTCCATTCGCATGTCAGGCCTGGAATCAGCACCGAACACTCGGCCTTTTGCCGCGGTGTTAGTTTAGCCCTCGGCGTCTACCTGATATACAAGAGTATTGAGCTGCTTATGTCAATGGAGTCGCGGTCTTGTGGAACGGAACCAAAGGGTGACTTTCAAAGCACGGCCCGGGGGCAGCGAACGCTAAGCACTGCACACCCGCGCCAACAAGACAGATTGCACGCCGACACTCGACAACGGGTTCGTTCACTGCCCGAGGACAGCGCCACTGATGCACGCATTAGGGAGCCTATAGCGTCATTTGATACGCAGTGCGTTAAGGTACCTAAATGTGTTCCTTCGGGGAGCCTGAAAGAAGCGCCAAGTACATTCAGACACGAGTCTTCAATAAGGAGCCTATAACGTACCGTGGACGTGGGAGATCTGAGTGGCGACGACTGCAGCGCTGCGGCGACTGGCGTGAACTGCGAGTTGCCGTCCGAGTCCAGATGGCGTAGATGTCGCAATCTGGCGGCCGAGGGGCCGTGGTGCGTTCGGTGCGGATGGCCGTGGTGGAGCGCGTCTGGTGGCAGAAAGGGGCAGCTGTTAGGAGGACCATCCGCATCGAGCAGGTCAGGGGATGCAAGACATCAGGGGATGTTACTGCTTTGGGCACAAAATGGCAGCGTTATCCTACATTCTGATTGTCGACAAAACCATTCGGGTGACTTTGCTGAAAAACGCAGGGGCCGAAGTAAGGAAGGAAGGTACAGATTCTCTGCAAATGTTATTAATAGGAGCAGCCGCTTGGCTGGCCATTTCACGTTGGAAGGAGATTGGATTTGCATCTTCCTCCTCGAGGACCCACTGCTGCTAGACACGAGCTAAGAGTTTCAAAACTGCCCATAGAGCCTTTTGTCCGACTCAAGACTTGGCTCAAGAAATGTGGTATAGTCCCACCCACGGGGTCGGAGATACCGACGGATAGAGACCAAAGGAGCCAATTGCTTGGCACAGAAATGTGAGCCCTCAGAGTCATTCAGTCAGTCCACCATGCCGTGCCTCACGCTGAGCGCACAATGCCGGCGACAAAGGCGACATGAACCAACGCCATCGACTCGGCTCGGCTCGGCTCGGCTCGGCTCGGCTCGGGTTCGAGCCTCGTCCGTCTCATGTCACGAACCGCGCGTGAGATTGTTGCTCGGGCAAAGCCTCATTGATGACTCTCAGCGAAGATGTAGCTCGTCACGGCGGGATGGGGGTGGGGGGGGGGGGGGGGGGGGGGGGGGGGGCGATGGCAGAGATTAACTGTCACTAGCAGGCCGTGGTGGCCGACGCCGTCAAAGGATCGGGTCGGCGCTGACTCGGCTCCCGTTCGATCGCCAGGAACGCAGAAGGCGGTGGAAACAACGCGACGATCGGCGTCGGTCATTATCGACGGGGCCGAGTGGAACTCAGCTCCCTGTCACGGCCCTCTGGACTTAGCGATGCGGGTTCCACACGTTGACTGAGGCAACTTTTAAAAGCCTTGCTGAAATTCGAACTTTGAAATAACGTCGAGTATATAGTTTTCAAATTCGCCCCTCCCCCCTCCCACATATTTGGAGCCTCGAGGGACAGAAAGCCTCACCCCGATTCGGGGAATCCAGTGTCGCCATGTTGTTATCTGACAAGGCGCGTTATCAGCTGTTGTGCTCCGTGCGATACTATAACGCCCGACAAGGCGCTGGAATCATTAGCACCTGGATCCCTGCTAACACGGCCGACTCGTAGCCGCTAGCTGTCTGCATTTGTTCGCTGCTTTCGAGGTGATAATCACGTCGTCACCGGCAACTGTTAGCGACACGTCGCTCTCGCGTTGCCTAGCGACGAGCTCGAGCCACTAAATGGACCGGCTTCGAGTCCAGCTAGTATGCATTGCACTCGTTGTTATGTGGCTGCCATGGTAACAAGACGCTATGTGCTGTCTTGCCATCGGCATTCAAGGAACTTAGTGGCGCGAGGTCGCGCGGGAACGGCCCGTTGGATGTAGCGAGGCTTCTCCACCCCGTCCTGGGATTAGGGATCGAATTGTCGGCAACCAAAGAGGCCGTGAGGAGATGCAGCCTTTACGTATTCAGCGACTCTGCGAAGGCAATTCGAAAGTTCGCAACTAAATTTGCAACTGCAAACCCCCCGCCCCGAGCGAACTGTCAGCGCAGCAACGACACTCTAGTCACGTCCGCCAGGTATCCACGACGCCGAGTGTCGCGAGTTGGCCGGGGCCGTGACACGAACATGGAGCTGAGATGAGATGCACCGACACAATCCAGTGATCCGCGTCGAGGATCTGGGAGGCTGGGGCCGCCTCGGTCCCTGGGATCATATTCATATTGCCGGCGACGAGTTGCGAGCGAAATGAGAAAACTTTGTCTGGCCGTGTGATTGCATCACACAGAAGGCGCAGACTGGCAGAGCACGTGAAATATGCAATCCAACCTCTCTGGTCTCGAGTTGCCAGTGATTCCAGTCGGCGATGCTCGTTTGTCCTTTCGCATATCGGTCGCCCTTTTAGCAACTGACGTCTGTCCCATCGCAACCAAAGCACCGGAGATGTCCGACATTCTTCGCACTCTTCATGATATCGACCTGTTCGATTGGTTTAATAACATTTGTTTGTCACTATAATCGGCACCTAGAGCATTGAGCATTCCAAACCGGGTGTTGATGTCAAGGCAGGTTTAGTCGATCTGAGCATAGGGAAACCACGTTGGCCTGCAGTCGGACTAAACCCCCCCAACCCCGTGGGTCGGCAGCGACCCTGTGTTCACTGCGTGTACTAAAGTGTGTGCGCACTGAAATCCCACGAGCATCGGGCCACCGCTCGGCTTGCGTCTAGGCGGCCGTGCTTTCGAAGCAGAGATAAGCGGCGGGCGTCTTTCACACTAATCGTGTTGTTGCCGATCGCCTTGCGTTATCGGCTCGGATCCCTGCGAATTATTGTGCGATGTGTGTGTTGAGCGCGTTGTGAAAATCGCGGTGTTATCGGCTCGGATCCCTGCGAATTATTGTGCGATGTGTGTGTTGAGCGCGTTGTGAAAATCGCGGTGTTATCGGCTCGGATCCCTGCGAATTATTGTGCGATGTGTGTGTTGAGCGCGTTGTGAAAATCGCGGTGTTATCGGCTCGGATCCCTGCGAATTATTGTGCGATGTGTGTGTTGAGCGCGTTGTGAAAATCGCGGTGTTATCGGCTCGGATCCCTGCGAATTATTGTGCGATGTGTGTGTTGAGCGCGTTGTGAAAATCGCGGTGTTATCGGCTCGGATCCCTGCGAATTATTGTGCGATGTGTGTGTTGAGCGCGTTGTGAAAATCGCGGTGTTATCGGCTCGGATCCCTGCGAATTATTGTGCGATGTGTGTGTTGAGCGCGTTGTGAAAATCGCGGTGTTATCGGCTCGGATCCCTGCGAATTATTGTGCGATGTGTGTGTTGAGCGCGTTGTGAAAATCGCGGTGTTATCGGCTCGGATCCCTGCGAATTATTGTGCGATGTGTGTGTTGAGCGCGTTGTGAAAATCGCGGTGTTATCGGCTCGGATCCCTGCGAATTATTGTGCGATGTGTGTGTTGAGCGCGTTGTGAAAATCGCGGTGTTATCGGCTCGGATCCCTGCGAATTATTGTGCGATGTGTGTGTTGAGCGCGTTGTGAAAATCGCGGTGTTATCGGCTCGGATCCCTGCGAATTATTGTGCGATGTGTGTGTTGAGCGCGTTGTGAAAATCGCGGTGTTATCGGCTCGGATCCCTGCGAATTATTGTGCAATGTGTGTGTTGAGCGCGTTGTGAAAATCGCGGTGTTATCGGCTCGACTGCGAATTATTGTGCGATGTGTGTGTTGAGCGCGTTGTGAAAATCGCGGTGTTATCGGCTCGGATCCCTGCGAATTATTGTGCGATATCGTGCCGCATTGTTTCATATCCAAGCCCGGCAAACGACATCAGGTCGTCGGGACGACATCTGCAGCACGAGCCAAGCACGTAGTTTTAGATAACATTTTGACATGTTCATATCAATAATTATGTTTTGATCATTCGGACAAAATAAACATTATTACTATTATTATTATTATTATTATTAATACACTGCCTGCTAGCAGATTTCTGGCGGCAGATGTTTGCCCGAAGTTGCTGCTTAGTTTCAAAACTGCCCAGTGCCCATCGAGCCTTTTGTCCAACTCAAGTCATGACTTGTGAGTTTTGGAACTCTCAGCTCGTGTCTAGCAGCAGTGGGTCCTCGAAGAAGATGCGAATCCACTCTCCCACTCAACGTGAAATGGAGTTTAGTTTGAAACAGCCCGATGCTCAATCTGATGACGTGTGTACAACGAAGTGCGTTGTGGCCGAGGTCTTGCTGACATCCACGCGACAAGCGCATCTTCGACCACGGCTTGCTGGAAGCTGTGGCTGGAAGCTGTGGCTGAAAGTGACAGCCACTCTACTGTGCAGTGTCCAGCGCCAACTTGATAACACCGCGACCGCGCTAATGCGGTGACGTCACTCGCTTGTCCTGCGACGTGTGATGACACGTGCGATGACACGGGTGGGTCGCCAATCGCCATGGTGACCCACGACTTGTTTACCGAGCTGGTGACATGCCGCGGTCGCCAGACAACGAGCAACGGACCGTGACGGACAGGGCACGGCCGCGTGGATACGGCAACTCGTGATTACCTCTCCACGGCGCTTTTAGCGTGTCGTCAAAGCGACCGTCTGATTGGATAGTGAGATAAGTGCCGGACTGCGTTGCCTGGACGACGCAAGTCACGTGACGACCCAAGTCACGGCCCGATCGGAGCACGCAGAGTTCGGAGAGGCAGTGGAAAGCAAAGCACGTGGCTAGCGATAGGAGACTGTCTTACAGAAACCAACTTGGCTTGGCCTCGGCACGAGACACACCGGCCTTTAGTCTGACAGACATCGGCGTTTCCCGGTTGCGATGGAGACGGACTCGACTCGTGCAACACTGCAGCCCGACGAACTTCCCAAGTCCGCGTCAAGTCGAAGCCTGCAGCTTTAAGTCGAAGCATCGCCGTGTTTGGTTCTGCGACATCCCCTTTAAGCGTCGCGTGTCGGTCGGTGAACAACGGGTGTCAAACGCCTCGCGAGGAGTCGACGCCGACACGTCGTCGGAGCCTCAAGAGACCGAGTCAAGAGACTTGGCGATTGACTTGGTGACTGGCAGTGTCCATGGCAACCAAGACGCCCGCCGAGCCACGGCCCCGAGGAGAGCGCACGTTCCCATGACGACCCCAGCAAGACACCCTCGCTCCCACGGCCACTGAGATAGCATCGCCACACCTGCAGCTTCCTTCCGGTCGTCGCTGTCTGCCCTCACGACACGGCCCTCTTCGACTCGTCCTTCTCTCTGCACGCCAGCTGGCAGCACGGTCTTCTGGCGTCGCATCGCGAACGTTGCCTCGCGGCAGACGTCCACCTCCTCGCACCCACGGGGCCGTGGAGACTAGATGCTGACATCTGGATCGGGAAGGCTTTGGGCCGCGCGCCAACGTTGTTCTGTATTCGTACTGCAGACGAACGGGCGTCCCGGACGGAGCGTGCCGTCGGGACGTCCGATCGACCCGCAAATCGCTGTCAAAGTGGGAGCGTTTGTGCGAGTTGTATCCAAATCGACGCGATGGAGCGGGTGAGTGGGGGAGGGGGGGGGGGGGGCGTTCAGAACAAAGTTCCGCGTGATTGGAACACAACACAACACGTTACGAAGAGCGGGAGTCTGCCGTTGGCAGGCCGCGCGGTTTTCACGGCACACAAGCGCTATTGTTTCTGTGTTCCGAGTTCCGAGTTCCGAGTTGCCCGCGAGTCTTTCCATCTCGTTTGGGCCGCGCCGCGTCGCGTTAGCAGCACACGCGATCAAGAGGGCTTAGCGCGAGCGCGTTACGTTGTTGTCTGTGTGTGATAATGCAGCGCCTCCTATCTGATTATCGGCTATACGACTACGAGCAGACACGAATTCGAGCGAGCGCTAGACACGTCCGAGTTTCCTGCGTTTCACTGGCAGTTACAAGGCTTCCTTCCGTCCTGGCTGCCGCGCATGCGCCGGGCCAAACATTGCCGAGGCGTCGGGGAACATGTCGTCCGAGCGATCAAGACGGGCTTTCGCCCAGGGGTTCAAGCGAGGACAGGAAACACGTCTGCAATTCAATCTTTCGGGTGGCGATTCCAGTAAGCGATCCAGTGAAATGTGCTTACTTTCAACAAACAAGGTGCGGGCAAATTGTCACCCCGCAGCAAGTAGTGCGAGTCCCTCAATCCCAATGTCGCCCCGCAGCAAGTATAGTGCGAGTCCCTCAATCCCAATGTCGCCCCGCAGCAAGTAGTGCGAGTCCCTCAATCCCAATGTCGCCCCGCAGCAAGTAGTGCGAGTCCCTCAATCCCAATGTCGCCCCGCAGCAAGTAGTGCGAGTCCCTCAATCCCAATGTCGCCCCGCAGCAAGACTGTAGTGCGAGTCCCTCAATTCCCATGTCGTCCCTTAATGTTTGCTGCGGGATTTGCAGCACCATAGGCGATTGACGGCTGGACATGCCAGGGGTGTACTAGCCGTGGGAGTCCTAGGACCGCGATACACACCCCTGAGCGATAATAATATGTCGTGCGAGAGATTGGGATCACGAATGGGTAGCTCGAGATCCCACGCAGAGATTGCCTTGCTTTGCTTTGCATTGCTGTACAAGGGTTGGAAATAGACGCGAGGCCAAGGTGTTTGGAGAGGAGAGCAATCGACCCTGCCACGTCGGGGTGCGAACCAAGAACCATCGACACTATCAATCCGAGCCCCTTGTCTCTATAGGGCAGTGGTACCCAACCTTTTTATGCACAGGGCCAAATAAAAGAAATTTGTTACCTCAGCGGGTCGCAAAAGGGTAATTTGACGCAAAACTTGCAAATTGCAAGACATAACTTAGCGTTGTGTAACATTGTGGGTATTGATTGAACGCATTTTCATAAACTTGCACTTGCTTGCACTTGTTGAATGAAAATTGGCAGTGCTTACGTCACAATGGAGGTTTGGGGGTTCAATCCCCAAGAAAATATTGATGTAGAGCACTTGTATGGTGCAAATCATTGCGTTTCTGGGAGTTTCGGCATTAAAATACCTTGAAATGACGCACCTGTGAAAGGAGTTGTAGACGTTTCAAATTAATTCATTTTGGGGAATTGCATGTTAAATTGACATTTCAAATTTAATGAAAATTTTGAGGCGAGCAAAAATCTGAGCGCCGGGCCGCAGGTTAAGTGCCACTTGTCTTGACAGGTGCACGTTCACGGATGCCGAACGAAACGCGTGAAACGCCCCAGGGTCCCCGATGCACTGAGCCGATGCAGATCTAGCGCATGTGCAGTGTGCATCGAAGCGCGCTACGTTCAAAGAGAGCATTCATCATGTGCATGATGAGCATGTCGATTCCACGGCTCCATGAGGCCGAGATCGGCTTGTCTCGGTCTCATGAAGCCGTCGACGCATCGGCTGGCATCACGAGTATCGGGTATCGACTGCATCCACGGGGCGGCGACAGGCAATCAGCCAGAGTGGCCAGCGTCCCCTGGATCCCGCACTAATGCCGCTAACGTCGTCAGCCAATAAACCAAACGACGCGCACAGCATCCATGATGCCGTGGACCGAGCTCGTCTTCTGTCCCGACCTTTTGAGGCAGAGTCGACGAGATTTCGCTCCACCCACCGCCCCGCCGATACCCGCATCACATCGCATCGCATCGCATCGCATCGCGTGGCATCGCATCGCACCGCATCGCATCGCATCGCGTCGCATCGCATCGCATCGCAACGCTTCCTATCGCATCGCATCGCATCGCGTCGCATCGCGTCGCATCGCATCGCATCGCGTCGCATCGCATCGCATCGCATTGCATCGCATCGCATCGCATCGCATCGCATCGCGTCGCATCGCGTCGCATCGCATCGCGTCGCATCGCGTCGCATCGCATCGCATCGCATCGCATCGCATCGCGTCGCATCGCATCGCATCGCGTCGCATCGCATTGCATCGCATCGCATCGCATCGCGTCGCATCGCGTCGCGTCGCATCGCGTCGCATCGCGTCGCATCGCGTGGCATCGCATCGCACCGCATCGCATCGCATCGCGTCGCATCGCATCGCATCGCAACGCTTCCTATCGCATCGCATCGCATCGCGTCGCATCGCGTCGCATCGCATCGCATCGCGTCGCATCGCATTGCATCGCATCGCATCGCATCGCATCGCATCGCGTCGCATCGCGTCGCATCGCATCGCGTCGCATCGCGTCGCATCGCATCGCATCGCATCGCATCGCATCGCATCGCGTCGCATCGCATCGCATCGCGTCGCATCGCATCGCATTGCATCGCATCGCATCGCATCGCGTCGCATCGCGTCGCGTCGCATCGCGTCGCATCGCGTCGCATCGCATCGCATCGCGTCGCATCGCATCGCATCGCATCGCATCGAATCGCATCGCGTCGCATCGCTTCCTATCGCATCGCATCGCATCGCGTCGCATCGCGTCGCATCGCGTCGCGTCGCATCGCATCGCAACGCATAGCGTCGCATCGCATCGCGTCGCATCGCGTCGCATCGCGTCGCATCGCATCGCATTGCGTCGCATCGCGTCGCATCGCATCGCGTCGCATCGCGTCGCATCGAATCGCATCGCGTCGCATCGCATCGCATTGCGTCGCATCGCGTCGCATCGCATCGCATCGCATCGCGTCGCATCGCGTCGCATCGCATCGCATCGCATCGCATTGCGTCGCATCGCGTCGCATCGCATCGCATCGCATCGCGTCGCATCGCGTCGCATCGCATCGCGTCGCATCGCATCGCATCGCATCGCATCGCATCGCATCGCATCGCATCGCATCGCATCGCATCGCATCGCATCGCGTGGGGCTATGAGCAGTCCCCACCAAGCCGTGTCACCCTCGTCACTTGCAACAAGATTATCGCGATTCGCCTTCGTCACTTCCACTTTGTCTGGATCCAAGGGAGGCTGCTACTCGCGTCCGAGGAAGCTGCACTGCCAGGTGGGTCTCTCCGCTATCCGAGTTGGGAAACAGTTGTCTGCTGCCAGGGCTGGAGCCAGGGCGCCAGGACTGCCAGGGCCAGGTGGATCTGTGGCGGCCAAGTCGTCACGTTGGCGATGTCAGCTCAGACCGCACTCCGAAGGCTGTGGATGCAGGGACACGGCCCGTGCGAGCCGCAAGTCCCGCACTCGAGGAGGCTGTGGCTGTGGTTCAGACGTTCAACACGACGTGTGCAGTGAATAGGACAGTGTGGGCGGGGGGGGGGGGGGGGGGGGGGGGGCAAGACGCTGTCAGCCGCACGTCGCAAGGTGGCCGTGGGGGAAAGACTCACTACGTCGGGCAACACTCACTACCGACAAAACGTCAAGCAAAGCTATGCATGAAACCTCGCAGCAAACTAGCAGCAAACCAGCAGCAAACTAGCAGCAAACCAGCAGCAAACTAGCAGCAAACTAGCAGCAAACTAGCAGCAAACTAGCAGCAAACCAGCAGCAAACTAGCAGCAAACTAGCAGCAAACTAGCAGCAAACTAGCAGCAAACTAGCAGCAAACTAGAAGCAAACCAGCAGCAAACTAGCAGCAAACTAGCAGCAAACCAGCAGCAAACTAGCAGCAAACCAGCAGCAAACCAGCAGCAAACTAGCAGCAAACTAGCAGCAAACTAGCAGCAAACTAGCAGCAAACTAGCAGCAAACTAGAAGCAAACCAGCAGCAAACTAGCAGCAAACTAGCAGCAAACCAGCAGCAAACTAGCAGCAAACTAGCAGCAAACCAGCAGCAAACTAGCAGCAAACTAGCAGCAAACTAGCAGCACACCAGCAAGAACTAGCAGCAAACTAGCAGCAAACTAGCAGCAAACCAGCAGCAAACTAGCAGCAAACTATAGCAGCAACATTGGCTGCATGTACCCCCAAGGATGAGGCGTTGCGAGGCGTTGAGGCTAAAACTATTATGGGCCGAGGGCGTACCGTATTTTCACTTACAACCGAGCACACAAGCAGGGCCTTCAAGGTGTAACTGTTTCCCATCGTTCTAGTGGCTCGAATGTTGCCAGAAGGCGGTGAAAAGTGGCCAACTCGAAACAATAAGAAAAGTCAAAATGAGTTTCGCCCCCGCCGTGAGATCGGGCCGGCCCCGTGGATTGGGTATTATACCTGCGCGCTGTTTGCCAATTTCTGCCGGCCGTTTGACAAACGCCCCAATAGGCCGTGCGACGCGTTGCTGTGACAGCTCTATGACTGCAGCGTGATCTCGTGGGCCGTGTTTCGACCCCCGGCGGGGCCGCCTCGACTGGCACTCGGCCAGTGGCCACAATTGGAGGCCCGAGACTGCGATAACCCTACCCTGAGGGAGGACTATAAGCCTGTCGGGGAGGTGAATACAGGTGAGATATTATGACGATCACGGCTTTGAGGCACCAGCACATTTGTTTATTTCACTGAGTATATGGAGGAGTGGAGCTTCCGTGGAACGTGGAAGACTGTCCGCCCTGGGAGCTAGGGTTGCCGGACTACCTGACCCTAGCCTACCCCTGGTCGAGGATATAGCTGTACCGGACCACATGGTTCGGCGAGTCGCTGCACAACTCGCCGCGTGCACGACTTCCGTGCTTGCCCACCAGGGCGATCGGACTAACGACTACACAGACGCTAAACGGAGCGACGATTTGCGAGCCAAGCGTCCCGTGCCATGTGTTAAACGATGTGCTGTAATCCTGTACACAAAGGAGGTCGTGTTTTTGCTGGTCGACAAAGGTCGGACTTTGTCGCGTGTGTTCGACTCGGTCGGAGTTTACCGTGTTGTCCCCGTGGGTGACGTAGCTGAAGTCAAACAGGAGATTAAAACTGCTGGCTTGCACTCGATCGGTGAAGAGTCTTTTGGGTCCGCACTGAAGTCGTGTCTCACGGAGCCGAGCGGCCGGAAATCGAGGTGTCGCCTTCCATCACTGACGCCACCCCCTCGCACCATGAGGGGGGGGGGGGCGTTTCACCGGCTTCCCCCTCCAGTCCGGCAGGGTGCTAGTGTCGCCCATTAGCGCGATTGTCTTTCGTACGGCGAGACATGAAAACAAAGTCACGTCGCCACGGCCCCGTTAAGCGCGTCGCTACTCGCGGCCGAGTCGGCTTTTAGGGGCAATCATCCAGGGGGCCGCGACGAGCTCACGGCTCCCAAGTTTAGGGGCAATCATCCAGCGGGCCGCGACGAGCTCACGGCTCCCAAGTTTAGGGGCAATCATCCAGCAGGCCGCGACGAGCTCACGGCTCCCAAGTTTAGGGGCAATCATCCAGCAGGCCGCGACGAGCTCACGGCTCCCAAGTTTAGGGGCAATCATCCAGCAGGCCGCGACGAGCTCACGGCTCCCAAGTTTAGGGGCAATCATCCGGTGGGCCGCGACGAGCTCACGGCTCCCAAGTTTAGGGGCAATCATCCAGCAGGCCGCGACGAGCTCACGGCTCCCAAGTTTAGGGGCAATCATCCAGCAGGCCGCGACGAGCTCACGGCTCCCAAGTTTAGGGGCAATCATCCAGCGGGCCGCGACGAGCTCACGGCTCCCAAGTTTAGGGGCAATCATCCAGCAGGCCGCGACGAGCTCACGGCTCCCAAGTTTAGGGGCAATCATCCAGCGGGCCGCGACGAGCTCACGGCTCCCAAGTTTAGGGGCAATCATCCAGCGGGCCGCGACGAGCTCACGGCTCCCAAGTTTAGGGGCAATCATCCAGCAGGCCGCGACGAGCTCACGGCTCCCAAGTTTAGGGGCAATCATCCAGCGGGCCGCGACGAGCTCACGGCTCCCAAGTTTAGGGGCAATCATCCAGCAGGCCGCGACGAGCTCACGGCTCCCAATTTTAGGGGCAATCATCCAGCGGGCCGCGACGAGCTCACGGCTCCCAAGTTTAGGGGCAATCATCCAGCGGGCCGCGACGAGCTCACGGCTCCCAAGTTTAGGGGCAATCATCCAGCAGGCCGCGACGAGCTCACGGCTCCCAAGTTTAGGGGCAATCATCGAGTCGGCCGTGCTTCGTTCGCCGTCCGAGTGCAAGTCGGTGCCACCTATGCGTGAAGACCGATTTCCCGATGTTTCCCCGTCGGCCCAAAGGGAGCAAAACACGACCACGTCTTCGAACACTGCCCCTTGGCATGCAGCATAGGTACATGCAGAATGCTAACCCCGCGCCAATAAGACACCTGCCACCGACATCGGGCGAACTCGTGGTGGCGCGTGCGCAGTGACACGTCACGCGCAATGTCGTGCTAATTGCAGGCCGGGGGGCGAAAGTCGCGGCAAGTCGGCGCGTTACGCTCGGTGCGGGGCGCTCTCGGTGTCGGGAGATCAATTTGCATTTCATGAGACGCCACCGCTTTCATCGACTCTTCCCCCCCCCCCACCCCCCGCAACCCTCATCCCATCGCCTCTGCCTTCTTGATGCGGTCTGGCCGGGCGTTCGCTCGGATCGGGGAGGCTGTGCTACAGTCACGGCCTCCCATAAGAGTGAGGCGTTCACGTACACGGCTTCATTGAGTCGGCCGCGTCTCGTCTCGAAGAAAGACGCTCGCATTTCGCGTCAGTCCGTTGGATCATTAGCCCGAAGCCGACTGGAAACTTGCCGAGAATCCCAATGCTCGGCCAACTTGATACCCCCCCCCTCTCTCCCTCCCACCCTGGCTAATTGATAGCAACTCATGGCGTGATTGGCTGATTGCAGCACGGACAGCCAATCAGCACACGTTGTTTGTGTTGCAATTGTCACGGTCCCACGGGACCGGGATTCGGGATAGTGTGCTGGACTGGAGTAGTGCCGAGTGCACGGGGGCTTGCTAGTCCAAGCAAACATCGTGTGTGTTTGTTGGCGCTTGTTGCCAAGCAGCCGCTGGCCACCTGTTGGCCGGACAAGAGACGACGCGATGCGAACTCCATGCGTCGTGCGTCGTGCAGTGTCCGGCGCACGGCAAGACTCACTCCCGAATCCATTCGGCGCTGGAATCGCCACTTGCCTCACTCTCATCTCATCCCATCCCGTCGTCGCGTGTTTCGGCATTCGGCCATTGTGCGCTTCACGCGTGGCTCGGTGCTTCGGTGTGCCGTGTGCCGTGATCGGGGGGCAGTGGGAACCAAAGCATGCGGCTTTCGGACATCCGTCTGGCTGTGAGCGACTTGCTTCGGTGTGCCGTGTGCCGTGATCGGGGGGGGGGGGGGGGGGGGGGGCAGTGGGAACCAAAGCACGCGGCTTTCGGACATCCGTCTGGCTGTGAGCGACTTGCTTCGGTGTGCCGTGTGCCGTGATCGGGGGGCAGTGGGAACCAAAGCACGCGGCTTTCGGACATCCGTCTGGCTGTGAGCGACTTGCTTCGGTGTGTCGTGTGCCGTGATCGGGGGGGGGGGGGGGCAGTGGGAACCAAAGCATGCGGCTTTCGGACATCCGTCTGGCTGTGAGCGACTTGCTTCGGTGTGCCGTGTGCCGTGATCGGGGGGGGGGGGGGGGGGGCAGTGGGAACCAAAGCACGCGGCTTTCGGACATCCGTCTGGCTGTGAGCGACTTGCTTCGGTGTGCCGTGGCCAAGGCAACCCCTCGCCGAAGAGGGACGCTCCTCGCTTAATTGACTCGACTCGGTGCAGAGGGTGACAAGTACACAACAAGGCGCCGACTGCCAGCGCTCAAGGGCTCACGGTCCCCCGGGTCCGCCCGTCGCCGAGAGCGCGTGCAAACGCGGGTGGAAACGGCCCGTGTGAAAAACAAGCCCGTCCGAGTGCCAGTCTCTCGAATCGCTCTCTCTCCTTCGGATCTCACTCCTTCGGATCTCTCTCTCGGTGTCGAGGGGGCCGTGGACCAACGCCGGTCGGCAACGCGGCAAAAACTCTGTCTCGCTCACGGCCAGGTAGAGTTTGACTAGCCACGCGACCGAACCCAGCCGAACAGAGTCGAGCGCGGCCGAAGCGAGGTCGTCAACACTCTCTCTCGGATCCAACGGACATTTTCAAACTGTTCTGTTGTTCTTGGTCTTCGTCTTCGTATCGTACGTGATTAGTTGTGTCGAGTCGCAACGAAGCTGGCGTGGGGAGGGGAGGGAGGGGAGAGAGGGGAGGGGGACAATGGTTGACCCGAAGAGCCGAGAGCGTGACGTCAGCGCAACGTGAGATCAAGTCACGGCCAGGCAGAGCCGAGGACCCAAGCACTAAGCACCGTCTACCTCATCTCGGCCCAGGCCAAGACAGATGCAAGACGCCAGCGCCAGCCAGATGCAAGCCAGGCCGGTCGGCTCGAGTACCTGAACAGAGTCCCAGTCCCGTGGATCGCTCCACGCTCCACTAGTGACGGTGCGCCATCGGCCCACGGCCCGGCTTAGTCATGCACCGAGTTAGCACTCTGAGTCGGACGACCCACGAAGCCGTGCGTGGGAGGGAGAGGCTCGCTCTGTCCGCGGTCAGTCGCGCTTAGTCGGCGTGATTCGCAATCAGCTTCCCATGCAGACGCGACGAACAAAGGGGGCGATTAGCGAGCACAATGCGGCGTGGACGCTAAACGCCCCCCCCCCCCCGCCATCCCCCAATCGGCGTCCCTGGGTACGAACTCGGCACCCGCATCACGCCTTTTGTTACAACACAGGGCGGGGGGGGGGGGGGGGGGACTCATCGAGCTGCGAATAATTAGCCGCCGCGACCCCGGGACCTCGCCGTCTTCAGAGACTGGAGACTCGCAGGAATACAGCCGAGTGTCTCTCTCAGAGAGATGCCCACTCAACCAAAACCCCACGACCCGCCCCTAAGATTCGGGTTCCCTCTCTGCATTGACGATCACCGCAACCCGATCGGGCGACCGCGAGCTCCTTTCACTGCATTGTGCGCTGAATGCCCGGCCTCCTGAATGCCCGGCCGCGGCTAATGCCGACATGCTGCACGGTGCATAGTGCATCGAGTTGGCCGTGAGCCGGGCTAATGCAGGCCGTGGCGAGCTGGCGTCGAGTTTCATGGGGGCGCTGGCCGGATAGAGCACGCCACCTGGATCCATGCACCATGGGCGCCCGCACGGGATCGGGTTGCACTGCGCGACGACACGGCTTCCTAGACGCCAATACCTCGATGAGTCGTGCCGAGCCGAGCGATCAAACATTGACGGCAGAGCGCGCTGTTGCCACCTGCTCGCCGTCAAAGCGCTGACAAACGTCGCTCACTCCGACGGGGCGTACGTCATCGACGGCAACGACAGTCCCGATCGGGCACCTCTCAACGCCCCCCCCCCCTCACATCGTCAAGCGACGCATGGTTTATTCAGATCGGGACTCCGACGTGAACCGTTCGCTCGTTGGGGACACAAGACGGACGGATCCGCCTCTAGCCTTTCCAAAACTGTCGTCTGCTGGTGCCTGGACTCGGATGGCCGTCTCCAAGACACAAGCACTGCCTCATGTAGACAAGCCATCGCATGTCCCAAGACCCGCACCTGCCCTGGCTTCCTTGATGCGTCACGGGCGTGTGGAACAACGCAATCTCCACGGCGGGGGAGACTCGCCACTCAGCAGCGAGCCACGAGACTTGAGAGCAAATAGTGGACGGTGCCAGGACACACAGGGCCTTCTGGATCCCTGGCGGACAGCGGACGTCCGCTCGGCAATGGGTGGCCGAGGTGCGGACAAATAAAGGGGGCGAAGAAGACCTGTTGCTTGTATGACGCGGGCAGCCGTGACGTTGAACACTGGGTTGCCGTGGTGCTCGTCGTCTCCAGTGGGCCGTGACTCTCGGTGGCTCTCGGTGGCTCTCGGCCCGGTGGTCACGTCTCGTGTGCCGTGGTCGGGCCGTGCCCCGCTCGCACCGCGATCCATCCGGCCGTGAGGTCATCACCCGAGCGACGCCAGCCAGTCGAAGGTCGGCGAGGACACCGATCGTCCCACACGCGACCGGGTGTCGCACGGCCGGCTTGAGACGGTGGCTGGCGGCAGGCTGGCCTAGATCGAGTGGGCCGTGCTACGAGCGCACGACGCACGGAGCCGACACAGCGTCCGATCCGAGGGACCGCGCCCACGCCGGCACCGGCACGGCCACTGAGACGCTGCACAAAGACATTGTGTGCATCGGTGACGTCACACGACCACTGCACTTTCACGTCACGACTGCCGATTGGGCTGAGCTCGCCACGAGCTGGGCTCGCCACGAGCTGGGCTCGCCACGAGCTGGGCTCGCTAAGAGCTGGGCTCGCCACGAGCAGGGGTACGAGTGACTTTGAGGCGGTAACAAAGCTACACAAACGCCCTACACCCCTGGTTGCTAGTCGTTTGGTCGGCGTTGGTTCGATTGGTGACATTTACCAGGGAGACATATTATACAAGTCGGGTTTCTACTCGGACGATGACAACTCGGCGCCCGGCGCAGAATGCTCTACACTAGAATTAATTTGAGTTTGCCAATACTTGGGGATCTCATATCATAGAATACCATGCCATAGAATCAAATGATTACGTTTTTGCCATCACCAATAAAAAAGGTAATTCTCGTTACTAGGGCTTCGCCGAACGCTCTATACCGTCGCGTTGAAGGATGAGCGTAATTTCATTGTCAAATTTGCAATAGAATGCAGTCCCTAACACAAATTAATAATACACATTCAAGAACAAAAGCAAAAGTCAAATACAGATTAATAAATTAGAGTTTTTATATTGGAATTTATATAACCAAGGACACCGAACACATGTTGAATCAGGCGTCGAAAATCACGAAAAATCACTACTTAAATGCGAATAAAAACCAGACGGAACGTCTTACCAATCTAAGATTATCAGGAATGATAAATATCCATAAGGGCAACATGTGTACAAAATTGGGCAAAGATTGGTTAAAAACCTTGACAGTTATAAAGACGCAAAATTTTGAAAAAATCGAAAAATTTCGTAAAAATCGATTTATGCAAAAAGTTCCGAGCCGATCTTTTTCAAAAACGTGGCAGGTCTAAGTTCAGAGATTTTGAAGGTGTCCTACAATTTTCATCAAAATCGCTTCAGCCGTTTGGTTAGTAGAGCGCGGACAAACAGACAAAAAAAAAACAAAAAAAACAAAAAAAAACATGGGATACTTTTTTCTACGGGTGGTGTAATTGAAGTCTTCGCTCACTTCGTTCGCTCATCCAACTATTATTTAGAAATCTTAAAAGAGGCAAATAATACTTTACTTCGAAGTCCCTTAGGCTGTGGTAATCTTAGGCTAACACGACTGTAGTGACAGTCTCAGTAATCCGGCACGGCCTTCTGGTGTCGCAAGATGCGGGTCCCGATTAGATAGACCCGTCCCATGGCGGCCGGGATGGAGATTTATCGACCGACCTCATCGTAGTCTTGGAGCTCCCAAAAGGGGGGCGAGGGCCAACACATCAAGACACAAGACACAAACATCAAGTTGCGTCCAGCGGGAGCTCAGGGCGACAAACCAGTGAACCTACACGGCACCACCCAGACACGTCCAGGAGGCCGCGTCCACCCTCGACACTAGTGTGCAGGGTGCACGTCATTGCCGCTCGGGTGTCGAGGATCCGATGGTCGCTACGCAACCGCGGGTTGTTATTGCCTGTCGCACGATTTGTTGGTTGTTGTGAAACGCCTACACACACGCGAGCCATGCCCCGAGGGACGAAGGCGTTTGACAAGCTTGGAATAGCTCGCCCAGCACACGCACACAGGCTCGAAATAGACCGAGGTGGAAAGTCGTGAAATTAGACCTGAAACTGTTCCGTGCTAAGTCGCGTCGAATGCTGGCTGAGGACGCGGGCTTGGGAGACGTCGCGTCGAATGCTGGCTGAGGACGCGGGCTTGGGAGACGTCGCGTCGAATGCTGGCTGAGGACGCG
Source organism: Nemoura dubitans (assembly GCA_921293005.1). Taxonomy (NCBI): domain Eukaryota; kingdom Metazoa; phylum Arthropoda; class Insecta; order Plecoptera; family Nemouridae; genus Nemoura; species Nemoura dubitans. Next base: position 64,831 of record OV121075.1, read on the forward strand.
GGCTTGGGAGACGTCGCGTCGATCGTTCGTTTCGGCCCATATTTCCATTGTCCAAGTTTCCGTCATCACGTTTAGAGTTCGAAATCGACGATCGACAGGACGTCGCCTGTCCAGGTTGAGGGCAGCGTTTCGAAAGCTCAGAGGAGGCTTTTTGTCAGGTGAGGCGTTTTGACAGCTCAGGTGAGGCGTTTCGAAAGCTCAGAGGAGGCTTTTTGTCAGCTCAGGTGAGGCGTTTCGACAGCTCAGAGGAGGCTTTTTGTCAGCTCAGGTGAGGCGTTTCGATAGCTCAGGTGAGGCGTTTTGACAGCTCAGGGGAGGCGTTTCGACAGCTTGGCGATATTGGGCGACGCCGAGCTCCGAGTGAATGAGAGACGAAGCCACCTCATCGGGAAGCACGGCGTGCGTGGGAGAGAGACAGACACACGATGAGTGGACGACGTGGCAACCAATCGATGAGTGCGCCGAGTACGACACGGCCTCTGATGTCGCGGTCTTGGTGTGCAGTGACTCACGGCTCGCATGGCACTCACGGCCCGATGGAGAAAGTGGGCGAGCGAGGGCACAGAGCTGTGAGCACGGCCACTCGGAGTGTGCTCGGAGTCCCTTCAACCGGACTGCAGCAGCTAGTTGAGCTAAAGCACGCGCACGGTCCATTGGGACAGTAACGCACGCAGTCCCTCGGTCCCTGATATCGCAATGAAGTGGAGCAACAGCAGAGGACGGCTTCCAGCAAGCAGTGACACTGACGACAGCAGCTGGCAGGAGAGGAAGGCTTCCAGCAAGCAGTGACACTGACGACAGCAGCTGGCAGGAGAGGAAGGCTTCCAGCAAGCAGTGACACTGACGACAGCAGCCGGCAGGAGAGGAAGGCTTCCAGCAAGCAGTGACACTGACGACAGCAGCTGGCAGCAGAGGACGGCTTCCAGCAAGCAGTGACACTGACGACAGCAGCCGGCAGGAGAGGAAGGCTTCCAGCAAGCAGTGACACTGACGACGGCAGCTGGCAGGAGAGGAAGGCTTCCAGCAAGCAGTGACACTGACGACAGCAGCCGGCAGGAGAGGAAGGCTTCCAGCAAGCAGTGACACTGACGACAGCAGCCGGCAGGAGAGGAAGGCTTCCAGCCAGCAGTGACACTGACGACAGCAGCTGGCAGGAGAGGAAGGCTTCCAGCAAGCAGTGACACTGACGACAGCAGCCGGCAGGAGAGAAAGGCTTCCAGCCAGCAGTGACACTGACGACAGCAGCTGGCAGGAGAGGAAGGCTTCCAGCAAGCAGTGACACTGACGACAGCAGCCGGCAGGAGAGGAAGGCTTCCAGCAAGCAGTGACACTGACGACGGCAGCTGGCAGGAGAGGAAGGCTTCCAGCAAGCAGTGACACTGACGACAGCAGCCGGCAGGAGAGGAAGGCTTCCAGCAAGCAGTGACACTGACGACAGCAGCTGGCAGGAGAGGAAGGCTTCCAGCAAGCAGTGACACTGACGACAGCAGCTGGCAGGAGAGGAAGGCTTCCAGCAAGCAGTGACACTGACGACAGCAGCCGGCAGCAGAGGAAGGCTTCCAGCAAGCAGTGACACTGACGACAGCAGCTGGCAGGAGAGGAAGGCTTCCAGCCAGCAGTGACACTGACGACAGCAGCTGGCAGGAGAGGAAGGCTTCCAGCCAGCAGTGACACTGACGACAGCAGCTGGCAGGAGAGGAAGGCTTCCAGCCAGCAGTGACACTGACGACAGCAGCTGGCAGGAGAGGAAGGCTTCCAGCAAGCAGTGACACTGACGACAGCAGCCGGCAGGAGAGGAGGGCTTCCAGCAAGCAGTGACACTGACGACAGCAGCCGGCAAGCGAGCGCTGTCTGCGTCAGGTCAAATGCTACAGTAGCCGCCACGGCCAATTGGACGCGAGGAGCCAACATTGAACCACATCTTCTGGGGAGTGCATCAAATGTCCAACAACATTCCTGTCCTCATGAAAACAATCCTAAAACAAGCTGTCCGACACTCGAGGTGATCGAAAAGCACACTGTCCTAAACACGTTTCTCAATCTTGAATGTACCAAACATAAAATGCAACATTTGTTGAAACGAAAACTCGCCTTAAATACATATGTGTTCACGGATTGGTTTCCTTTCCTCTCCAATCCCTTTCGTTGGAGTTGCAAGTCCTACTCTGCCCAAACCGGCAGGGCGGCGTGGGATTGATTCGCAGATCACGGCAACTTGATCTTGCATTCGGCGCGGGAGAGTGACGGCACGGCATGCAAGATGATTCGCAACCAATGAAAACGGCCGATTTGGGGCTGTTGCTGCTGGGAACGGAAACCCGGTGTGGGGCCCGACGAAGACCGACGAAGGTTCGCCGCGGGCAAACAAGGAGGGCGTTTATCAGTGAGCAAACACGGTGCGCGATAAGCACACCTCGCTATCAACCTCTTCACTCAGTCAGACCGCGCCCTGTCTGTGACAACGAGACGCTCTCATGGGACCGCCGTCGTTCTTATTCTGTCCTGTACAAAACCTGCCAAACGCCTCCCCCCCCATGCACTAAACCAGTAAAACGCCTCCCATGTACCTAACCTGCAAAACGCCCCCATGCACTAAGCCTTCCAAACGCATCCCCTGCGATAAGCCTGTCAAACTCTCCACTGCATTAAGCCTGCCAAACGCCTCCCCCATGCACTGAGGCTGCCAAACGCCCCCACACCGCGTGTCGATTCTGACATTGTCAGCTCGTCGGTGACCGCTGACACGTGCATTCTTGCGCAAGTCGCGACCGGACGCACGTGGGCCGCACGGCGCCAGGAATGTCAGCGCCGCCCACGTACGACAGACACAGGAATTCCTCCTCGCGATGACAAGCAGCGTCAAGCAAGCCGTGTCTGCCTGACGTCTCAGCACACGACGGCACTCCAACTGGCCTGGACTCAAGACGGGCACCACGCATGCAGTCATCGTCAAGCAAGCCGTGTCTGCCTGACGTCTCAGCACACGACGGCACTCCAACTGGCCTGGACTCCAGACGGGAACCACGCATGCAGTCATCGTCCAGCAAGCCGTGTCTGCCTGACGTCTCAGCACACGACGGCACTCCAACTGGCCTGGACTCAAGACGGGAACCACGCATGCAGTCATCGTCCAGCAAGCCGTGTCTGCCTGACGTCTCAGCACACGACGGCACTCCAACTGGCCTGGACTCAAGACGGGCACCACGCATGCAGTCATCGTCAAGCAAGCCGTGTCTGCCTGACGTCTCAGCACACGACGGCACTCCAACTGGCCTGGACTCCAGACGGGCACCACGCATGCAGTCATCGTCAAGCAAGCCGTGTCTGCCTGACGTCTCAGCACACGACGGCACTCCAACTGGCCTGGACTCCAGACGGGCACCACGCATGCAGTCATCGTCAAGCAAGCCGTGTCTGCCTGACGTCTCAGCACACGACGGCACTCCAACTGGCCTGGACTCCAGACGGGCACCACGCATGCAGTCATCGTCCAGCAAGCCGTGTCTGCCTGACGTCTCAGCACACGACAGCACTCCAACTGGCCTGGACTCCAGACGGGCACCACGCATGCAGTCATCGTCCAGCAAGCCGTGTCTGCCTGACGTCTCAGCACACGACGGCACTCCAACTGGCCTGGACTCAAGACGGGCACCACGCATGCAGTCATCGTCCAGCAAGCCGTGTCTGCCTGACGTCTCAGCACACGACGGCACTCCAACTGGCCTGGACTCAAGACGGGCACCACGCATGCAGTCATCGTCCAGCAAGCCGTGTCTGCCTGACGTCTCAGCACACGACGGCACTCCAACTGGCCTGGACTCAAGACGGGCACCACGCATGCAGTCATCGTCCAGCAAGCCGTGTCTGCCTGACGTCTCAGCACACGACGGCACTCCAACTGGTATGGACTCCAGACGGGCACCACGCATGCAGTCATCAACGGGCGTCTCCATAGCAACTCAGAGTCGAGTCGAGTCTCGCTCTAAAACTCCGCCTCGCCCAGCGCCAAGTGCACCCCGAAAACACACGCAAAACTGCGCGCGCAGCATCTGCTGAAAGGCCATCTAGATATCGCATCTAGAAGCTCCTTGGGAGGCGATTGCACCATATCTAATGCATCTAGAAGCTCCTTGGGAGGCGATTGCACCATATCTAATGCATCTAGAAGCTCCTTGGGAGGCGATTGCACCATATCTAATGCATCTAGAAGCTCCTTGGGAGGCGATTGCACCATATCTAATGCATCTAGAAGCTCCTTGGAGGCGATTGCACCATATCTAATGCATCTAGAAGCTCCTTGTGCTGCGATTGCACCATATCTAATGCATCTAGACGCTCATTGGGCTGCGATTGCACCATCTCTAATGCATCTAGAAGCTCCTTGGGAGGCGATTGCACCATATCTAATGCATCTAGACGCTCATTGGACTGCGATTGCACTGAGTCGAGTCGAGTCATAGCGAGGAATGTTGACTCATGTCTTTGCGACGGATTCCAGCGAATGGTTGCGTCCGAATTCCGGTGAACCGAATCCACTCACCTGGACTTGAACTGCGAAAACATGCAGAACACTTGCAGCAAAGACCCGGCTTTGTGTCCCTATATCATCGTTTTCAGTGGACGCTTTGTCTGATGGCAGCCAGGTCTACAACCCTTTGGGATCAGCTCCGAGTCCGATACACGGAAGAGATCCACCTTTGTGTGGGCTTCACGCAGGCAGGCATTTCCCGGGAATGGATTCGCCGGTATTTGGCCAACGATGGCCAGGGGAGAGGGGAACACGTCAGACCATGGGTACTTTCATTCCAGTGATGTTAACCGGGATTGTTACCGTTAGCGGTAATAGTGCATATCTACTGTGAACCTACTTGTTATCTACGATAGGCTAGGACTTACACGATAGCAGATATACAAATTGCAACAGGCAGCTACTCCGCACACGTAGCGCACCTAGCGCAAACGGCATTATCAGAGTGGACTTAATTCGCAGATAAGAGCCCATCCCAGTCGCCTTATCATCGCCATCACGGCTCATGCAAGATGGCGGACATCGCAGTGTCATCAGCACTCCAAGTCGCCGTGAGAGGCACTAGCATTGCAATCTACCGGGCCGTGCAATCTTTCCGCGAATCCGCCAGGCCTGCGGTGACTGCCTTCGATGACGTCACACTGACTCAGATGTTTGCGTTCACAGAAGCCGTGCTCGGATCACGGACGCCGTGCGTCGTTTCCGGCCGGCACTGGATTCTAGATTCCAGGTAACCAGAGTCGACGAGACGCGATCGGCCGATTGCGTGAACGCCCCTGCACCGGTGCACGGCCACCGAGATTCGGGGAGAAGGAGTCGTTATTTTGGTCGACGCAAACCGATTACCGAGGCGAGCACGCAGGCAAAATATGCTAAATCGAGACGCGATTGACGTGCCGATTACCGAGGCGAGCACAGAAGTACCGAAATGCACCGGGAATTCCTCGCGTCTACCTGGCTTTCCCACGGCCACGGCCTGCTAACAACGACCGGCATTCGCAGCCCGGAATCGGCGCGCGTTAGCACCAGCCGACGAAACCAGAGGCTTCGGAGGACAACTCGATTCGCTTGCTATTCGGGGCTAGAAAAGAAACTCAGTTACACAACCTCAGTTACAACCTAGAAGGAGTCGAGTGGAGATTGAAATCAGCTAGTATCGCGTCTTTAACCTGCTGGCAAAATAGATAACCCCCTGTTTGTGTGGAACAAAGAGATACCCAATAATAATCAGCCAACGCGGACATTCCAGCGGCCGTCGGCTCGAGATAACGCGTCGCCTGCTGAAAGGTTCTAGGTGTGGCCCTCGGCCAGCGGTCTCCACTTCGAGCCTCGGTCGCCAATCGCCTTGGCAACGGCTGGCTAACGGACCAGACAACAGAGGCTTTGTGAGTCGCAGAGCGAGCGGCATCTGTCTCCGTCTCGGTCTCGTCTTGCCGTGTGGTTGCCATGACGACCGCACGGACAAACAGTCCAAGCTCCAGTCGTCGGCCGAGCCGAGGAATAACAAGCACCTAGGCCTATCTGACAAGAGACGAACGCAGCACAGCAAGCAGCCAACAAGCCGTGCGTCGCGAAGACGTACCGGCCTTGAGCAGAGATCGCAACCCCGCTACCTGAGACTCGCTAGCCGACTCGCTGTCGGTATACCAGCAACGCATTCCTCGTCGCCTAGCGACCGACGCACAACAAGCGAGCGAGCGAGCGGGCGGGCGACTCCACAAAGCCGTGATTCAAACAGGTGTCGGTTGGTCGGTGTGCTTGGAGTCGGACTCACCTTCGTTAGCGCAGAGGGCCGTGGTCAGCGTCAACAAGGCGGTGATCGCCACGAGCCACTTAGATCCCATGGCTTGCCCGGTCACTGCACACTGCACACTGCACTGCACTGTCACTTGGCGTCTCGTCACTGCACACTAACACACACTCGCCGTGTCCGGACTTGGGCGTATCGCTTGGGCCGTGTCCGCGTACCTGGCCTACTGGAGTCTAGCGGAAGGCGAATGGAATGCGTTGTCTCGTCACGATCCACACACGACCCATTGGATGACCGCGGGCCTCGCACCGCCCCCCCGAAGACACATCGCAAACACCGCCACTTGTCACTGCGGCACTGTATCACTGCACTCGATCACGGCACACTGTCACTGCACTCGGCCCTCTGGACGTACGTAGCGTGCCCGGCCCCTGCGATACGCACACGCACACTCCTGCTTCGACGGCTCGAGCGCTACTGCCGAGCCCGAGTCGAATGCACTCGCTGCTGCCACCGACTCGCTCGCCGGCTTCGGCCGCGCTCGGCACAGTTCGGCACGGCTCGGCTCTACGCGAGGCGGGCTGCATACCGCCAGGGGCACGATTGCTTCCGGTGGGAATCTTCGTTGCATGAGGGTGAGGTGGCGCTTAAACAAAACTATTTCAAACTGGGATGTGAATGCTAAATAAGTCTCACTGGTTTCCCGAAGTTTCGTTACCTATAATAGTTACTTCCTCAGACATCAAAAACGGGAACAAATCCCAGTTTGAAATAGTTGTTTGTGGTGACGTCACCCCGGAGGAACACTGTATCTACGTGTTCTGGGGGGCGTCGGCGTCGACCCGATTTGGCCCGACCCGGCCCGAAAAGGCCCGATTCTTTGTCTCCACAAAGTAGAGTAAGCCCCAAAACACACCAAAACCAAAGATACCATTATAAATTATAATAACCTTGGACCAAAACGGTGCAAATGTGATCTGAAAATCGCAAGTCCGAGGCCCGATGAAGCCCGAAAAGGCCCGAAAAGGCCCGAAGGTGGAGGGTTTTCGGGCTTTCCTTTCGCATCACCACATAGAGTGGTTGCTGAAAGTCATCTGTTTGTTATCTCCATGGCAACCGATGACAGATGCGTGCAATCTTCGAGATGGACGCGTCATCGCGTCTCGTGACGTCTATCAATCCCATCTCCTGGGCCGTGACTTGTGTGCGTGTGTGTGCGTGTGGGGCAATAAAGAAGGCCGTGACATGACATGTCGTCATGGTAACGAGAGTGCAGTGTTTTTCCTGTCATCACCGTGAGACAACTGACAAATGAGCTGTCTCTGCCCATCCAGGAGGCGCTTCTCAGTCCTCAATCCTTCGAACAGCGTCCATCGTGTGGGCCGTGTGTTAGAATCAATGTTTATCATTTGGCTTGCTCAAAATGAAGAAAAACCTTCAAATCATTTTTAAGTTAATGTTTGGCGGTTATTATGAATTTTCAGCAAATCTAATCATAAAACAAATTACTGATACTTTATTTGAAAGCCTTATAAGTAGCCCAGTGCACTGCCTATTTCGTTCTGGGCTGTCACTGATGGTTTGTCTGTAAACAAATATTTTGTAGATAATCGTAGATGAAGATACCTCAAGCAAGCAACACTCCATATGTCACTCCAGGTAATTCCAGGTATCGCTCCACGCCAGTCCTGTTCATTCCAGGTAACTCCAGATAATTCCAGAGAGCGACAGTCGCAAGACCATGACGCCCGGCACGACATGTCAAACGTGACTGACTGCGATAAGGAACTGTCAGCTGTCAATGTCAAGTGTCAACTGACAAACTTCCCAGCGGTGAGAGCTGTCAATCTGCATGCGTTGCGTGACGGACCCCGGCAATCGACTGTGACATTTGCAGCCATCGGCCCTGCCTGTCGTCAGGCCAATCGATGCGTTTTCGCGTTGAAGGACGAGCGTGACGCGTTTCGGGTTCATTAAAGAGTCATGATACGCCGCACACAACGGGGGATTACTAGTATCAAATCAGCATTACAATATTTTCCCACCGACCGCAACTAGGCATGTAATGGACACAATTGAAATGAAAACATAATTCTAAAGCTAAACATTGAAAAGCTAAACATTGAAAAGCCGGACACAATGCAGAGTTAGAAAAGTCAGTATGTAGAGTGTAAACACAGTGCACCATGCATGCTGTGATCCAACAAGCCGTGATTAGAATGAGAATGCGTGGCAACTGGCAAGTCGCACGCAGAAGCCAGATGGCCGTGTCTGTCTCTGTGTGCATGTACACGTTGAAAGTCACCCCTAGAGTCAACAAAGCCCGGCCCCTTGGCTCGCCTGCAATTCGCACGGCACGGCACGGTGCGGCTCGGCACGGCACCCATGTTGCATCGATGCACGGCCCCTTGGCTCGCCTGCAATTCGCACGGCACGGCACGGCTCGGCACGGCACGGCATCCATGTTGCATCGATGCACGGCCCCTTGGCTCGCCTGCAATTCGCACGGCACGGCACGGTTCGGCACGGCACGGCACGGCACGGCACGGCACGGCACCCATGTTGCATCGATGCACGGCCCTCTTGGCCCGCCTTTCCATGCACAGACCCCACACCGACGGGCCGTGTCAGCGGGGTTCCCACCGAATTCGCACGGCACGGCACCCATGTTGCAACGATGCACGGCCCCCTTGGCCCGCCTTTCCATGCACAGACCCCACACCGACGGGCCGTGTCAGCGGGGTTCCCACCGAATTCGCACGGCACGGCACCCATGTTGCAACGATGCACGGCCCCCTTGGCCCGCCTTTCCATGCACAGACCCCACACCGACGGGCCGTGTCAGCGGGGTTCCCACCGAATTCGCACGGCACGGCACCCATGTTGCAACGATGCACGGCCCCCTTGGCCCGCCTTTCCATGCACAGACCCCACACCGACGGGCCGTGTCAGCGGGGTTCCCACCGAATTCGCACGGCACGGCACCCATGTTGCATCGATGCACGGCCCTCTTGGCCCGCCTTTCCATGCACAGACCCCACACCGACGGGCCGTGTCAGCGGGGTTCCCACCGAATTCGCACGGCACGGCACCCATGTTGCAACGATGCACGGCCCCCTTGGCCCGCCTTTCCATGCACAGACCCCACACCGACGGGCCGTGTCAGCGGGGTTCCCACCGAATTCGCACGCGCTTCGTTTGTCTCCGCACCGCACCATTCCCGTATTATTCGAACACATTCGATATTGGCCCATCACTGCCCCCCGGCCCTGGCCCCTTGGGTGCATTTGGCCAGACACTTACCCCCTGGCATTTCTCTGGACTTTCACTCTCTTTCACTTCACTCCACTGTCCCCACCGATGGAGGGGACAGCGCGGGGAGGTTGCTGCAAAAACAATGGTGGGGGGGGGGCAACATGGAGCCCCGGTTGGTTGACTGGAGGGGCGTCATGAGAAATAGCAAAACGGTTACATGGTTTGGGCCGATTTTTGCTTGGATTTAACGGTAAAACGGACTTTCTCTTGGCTATATAATAAATGTTAACGTAAAATTAAAAAAATATGTACAAATGTTGTAAAAGAGTGGCATGGATATGGCTGATAGAGATACTAATCTTTTCGTTGTATTAAAAACAATCACGGCACGTGGAGAGCCGAGTTCGAGCTTGGGGATCGAGGGGGCGGGCTACACATTTGAGTGTGAGCAGCTGAGACACGACGGAGCGCGAAACACGGCCTGGTGGCTCCCCGGGGCACGGGATAAGTGACAAGAGATGCGTTGAGAAGACGCTAACGGGGACCCCCCCCCCCCCCTCACACCGTAGGACGCCGTCGACGGCGTCGGAACAGAACATCGCTCGCTCCGGCACTCAGCTCCGATTAGGACGGCGTGGTGCGAGCCCGCTGTCTGAACTATTTACACCCCCACGATACGATAGGAGACGAGACGAGACGAGTGCAGTTGGCTTCTTGGTGTCTGTCTGATGATTGAAGAAATCGAGAGCACCACACACGAGCTGACGGAGCGTTTGCCTTTTCGCCATCAGAGGTCGCTTAACTTATTCACCAGCCACTTAACATTATCCAGGGCGCTGCGTCGCATTGGCTGGCAGGACATCCTGTGGCAAATGAACGACTCGAACTGTCACCCAAGCCACCCAATAGGAGTCTGAGTTGCTATCTCTCATCAACTTGCAATACATCGCTGTATGATCGCCCTGACCGTGCTAGCAATGCATCGATGCATGATCACCCTGACCGTGCTAGCAATGCATCGCTGCATGATCGCCCTGGCCGTGCTAGCAATGCATCGATGCATGATCACCCTGACCGTGCTAGCAATGCATCGCTGCATGATCGCCCTGACCGTGCTAGCAATGCATCGCTGCATGATCGCCCTGGCCGTGCTAGCAATGCATCGCTGCATGATCGCCCTGGCCGTGCTAGCAATGCATCGCTGCATGATCGCCCTGGCCGTGCTAGCAATGCATCGCTGCATGATCGCCCTGGCCGTGCTAGCAATGCATGATCGCCCTGGCCGTGCTAGCAATGCATCGCTGCATGATCGCCCTGGCCGTGCTTGCAATGCATGATCGCCCTGGCCGTGCTAGCAATGCATGATCGCCCTGACCGTGCTAGCAATGCATAGCTGCATGATCGCCCTGGCCGTGCTTGCAATGCATCGCTGCATGATCGCCCTGACCGTGCTAGCAATGCATCGCTGCATGATCGCCCTGGCCGTGCTAGCAATGCATCGCTGCATGATCGCCCTGGCCGTGCTTGCAATGCATGATCGCCCTGGCCGTGCTAGCAATGCATAGCTGCATGATCGCCCTGACCGTGCTAGCAATGCATCGCTGCATGATCGCCCTGGCCGTGCTAGCAATGCATGATCGCCCGGGCCGTGCTAACAATGCATCGCTGCATGATCGCCCTGGCCGTGCTAGCAATGCATCGCTGCATGATCGCCCTGGCCGTGCTAGCAATGCATCGCTGCATGATCGCCCTGGCCGTGCTAGCAATGCATCGCTGCATGATCGCCCTGGCCGTGCTAGCAATGCATCGCTGCATGATCACCCTGGCCGTGCTTGCAATGCATCGCTGCATGATCGCCCTGGCCGTGCTAGCAATGCATGATCGCCCTGACCGTGCTAGCAATGCATGATCGCCCTGGCCGTGCTAGCAATGCATCGCTGCATGATCGCCCTGACCGTGCTAGCAATGCATCGCTGCATGATCGCCCTGGCCGTGCTAGCAATGCATCGCTGCATGATCGCCCTGGCCGTGCTAGCAATGCATGATCGCCCTGACCGTGCTAGCAATGCATGATCGCCCTGGCCGTGCTAGCAATGCATCGCTGCATGATCGCCCTGGCCGTGCTAGCAATGCATCGCTGCATGATCGCCCTGACCGTGCTAGCAATGCATGATCGCCCTGGCCGTGCTAGCAATGCATCGCTGCATGATCGCCCTGACCGTGCTAGCAATGCATCGCTGCATGATCGCCCTGGCCGTGCTAACAATGCATCGCTGCATGATCGCCCTGGCCGTGCTAGCAATGCATCGCTGCATGATCGCCCTGGCCGTGCTAGCAATGCATCGCTGCATGATCGCCCTGACCGTGCTAGCAATGCATCGCTGCATGATCGCCCTGGCCGTGCTAACAATGCATCGCTGCATGATCGCCCTGGCCGTGCTAGCAATGCATCGCTGCATGATCGCCCTGACCGTGCTAGCAATGCATCGCTGCATGATCGCCCTGGCCGTGCTAGCAATGCATCGCTGCATGATCGCCCTGACCGTGCTAGCAATGCATCGCTGCATGATCGCCCTGACCGTGCTAGCAATGCATAGCTGCATGATCGCCCTGGCCGTGCTAGCAATGCATCGCTGCATGATCGCCCTGGCCGTGCTAGCAATGCATCGCTGCATGATCGCCCTGACCGTGCTAGCAATGCATCGCTGCATGATCGCCCTGGCCGTGCTAGCAATGCATGATCGCCCTGGCCGTGCTAGCAATGCATCGCTGCATGATCGCCCTGGCCGTGCTAGCAATGCATCGCTGCATGATCGCCCTGACCGTGCTAGCAATGCATCGCTGCATGATCGCCCTGGCCGTGCTAGCAATGCATGATCGCCCTGGCCGTGCTAGCAATGCATGATCGCCCTGACCGTGCTAGCAATGCATCGCTGCATGATCGCCCTGACCGTGCTAGCAATGCATCGCTGCATGATCGCCCTGGCCGTGCTAGCAATGCATCGCTGCATGATCGCCCTGGCCGTGCTAGCAATGCATCGCTGCATGATCGCCCTGACCGTGCTAGCAATGCATGATCGCCCTGGCCGTGCTAGCAATGCATGATCGCCCTGGCCGTGCTAGCAATGCATCGCTGCATGATCGCCCTGACCGTGCTAGCAATGCATCGCTGCATGATCGCCCTGGCCGTGCTAGCAATGCATCGCTGCATGATCGCCCTGACCGTGCTTGCAATGCATCGCTGCATGATCACCCTGGCCGTGCTAGCAATGCATCGCTGCATGATCGCCCTGGCCGTGCTAGCAATGCATCGCTGCATGATCGCCCTGACCGTGCTAGCAATGCATGATCGCCCTGACCGTGCTAGCAATGCATCGCTGCATGATCGCCCTGGCCGTGCTAGCAATGCATCGCTGCATGATCGCCCTGGCCGTGCTTGCAATGCATGATCGCCCTGACCGTGCTAGCAATGCATCGCTGCATGATCGCCCTGGCCGTGCTAGCAATGCATCGCTGCATGATCGCCCTGGCCGTGCTAGCAATGCATGATCGCCCTGGCCGTGCTAGCAATGCATCGCTGCATGATCACCCTGGCCGTGCTAGCAATGCATCGCTGCATGATCACCCTGGCCGTGCTTGCAATGCATGATCGCCCTGACCGTGCTAGCAATGCATCGCTGCATGATCGCCCTGGCCGTGCTAGCAATGCATCGCTGCATGATCGCCCTGACCGTGCTAGCAATGCATCGCTGCATGATCGCCCTGGCCGTGCTAGCAATGCATGATCGCCCTGGCCGTGCTAGCAATGCATCGCTGCATGATCGCCCTGGCCGTGCTAGCAATGCATCGCTGCATGATCGCCCTGGCCGTGCTAGCAATGCATCGCTGCATGATCGCCCTGACCGTGCTAGCAATGCATCGCTGCATGATCACCCTGGCCGTGCTTGCAATGCATGATCGCCCTGGCCGTGCTAGCAATGCATCGCTGCATGATCACCCTGGCCGTGCTAGCAATGCATCGCTGCATGATCGCCCTGACCGTGCTAGCAATGCATCGATGCATGATCGCCCTGGCCGTGCTAGCAATGCATGATCGCCCTGACCGTGCCAGCAATGCATCGCTGCATGATCGCCCTGACCGTGCTAGCAATGCATGATCACCCTGGCCGTGCTTGCAATGCATGATCGCCCTGGCCGTGCTAGCAATGCATCGCTGCATGATCGCCCTGGCCGTGCTAGCAATGCATCGCTGCATGATCGCCCTGGCCGTGCTAGCAATGCATCGCTGCATGATCGCCCTGGCCGTGCTAGCAATGCATCGCTGCATGATCGCCCTGACCGTGCTAGCAATGCATCGCTGCATGATCGCCCTGGCCGTGCTAGCAATGCATCGCTGCATGATCGCCCTGACCGTGCTAGCAATGCATCGCTGCATGATCGCCCTGACCGTGCTAGCAATGCATGATCGCCCTGACCGTGCCAGCAATGCATCGCTGCATGATCACCCTGGCCGTGCTAGCAATGCATCGCTGCATGATCGCCCTGACCGTGCTTGCAATGCATGATCGCCCTGGCCGTGCTAGCAATGCATCGCTGCATGATCGCCCTGGCCGTGCTAGCAATGCATCGCTGCATGATCGCCCTGACCGTGCTAGCAATGCATCGCTGCATGATCGCCCTGACCGTGCTAGCAATGCATCGCTGCATGATCACCCTGGCCGTGCTAGCAATGCATCGCTGCATGATCGCCCTGACCGTGCTAGCAATGCATCGCTGCATGATCGCCCTGGCCGTGCTAGCAATGCATCGCTGCATGATCGCCCTGACCGTGCTAGCAATGCATCGCTGCATGATCACCCTGGCCGTGCTAGCAATGCATGATCGCCCTGGCCGTGCTAGCAATGCATCGCTGCATGATCGCCCTGACCGTGCTAGCAATGCATCGCTGCATGATCGCCCTGGCCGTGCTAGCAATGCATCGCTGCATGATCGCCCTGACCGTGCTAGCAATGCATCGCTGCATGATCACCCTGGCCGTGCTAGCAATGCATGATCACCCTGGCCGTGCTAGCAATGCATGATCGCCCTGGCCGTGCTAGCAATGCATCGCTGCATGATCGCCCTGACCGTGCTAGCAATGCATGATCGCCCTGACCGTGCCAGCAATGCATCGCTGCATGATCGCCCTGACCGTGCTAGCAATGCATCGCTGCATGATCACCCTGACCGTGCTAGCAATGCATCGCTGCATGATCGCCCTGGCCGTGCTAGCAATGCATCGCTGCATGATCGCCCTGGCCGTGCTTGCAATGCATGATCGCCCTGACCGTGCTAGCAATGCATCGCTGCATGATCGCCCTGGCCGTGCTAGCAATGCATCGCTGCATGATCGCCCTGGCCGTGCTAGCAATGCATAGCTGCATGATCGCCCTGGCCGTGCTAGCAATGCATCGCTGCATGATCGCCCTGACCGTGCTAGCAATGCATCGCTGCATGATCGCCCTGACCGTGCTAGCAATGCATCGCTGCATGATCGCCCTGGCCGTGCTAGCAATGCATCGCTGCATGATCGCCCTGGCCGTGCTAGCAATGCATCGCTGCATGATCGCCCTGACCGTGCTAGCAATGCATCGCTGCATGATCGCCCTGGCCGTGCTAGCAATGCATCGCTGCATGATCACCCTGGCCGTGCTAGCAATGCATGATCGCCCTGGCCGTGCTAGCAATGCATCGCTGCATGATCGCCCTGGCCGTGCTAGCAATGCATCGCTGCATGATCGCCCTGGCCGTGCTAGCAATGCATCGCTGCATGATCGCCCTGACCGTGCTAGCAATGCATCGCTGCATGATCGCCCTGGCCGTGCTAGCAATGCATCGCTGCATGATCACCCTGGCCGTGCTAGCAATGCATCGCTGCATGATCACCCTGGCCGTGCTAGCAATGCATCGCTGCATGATCGCCCTGACCGTGCTAGCAATGCATCGCTGCATGATCGCCCTGGCCGTGCTTGCAATGCATGATCACCCTGGCCGTGCTAGCAATGCATCGCTGCATGATCGCCCTGGCCGTGCTAGCAATGCATCGCTGCATGATCGCCCTGGCCGTGCTAGCAATGCATCGCTGCATGATCGCCCTGGCCGTGCTAGCAATGCATCGCTGCATGATCGCCCTGGCCGTGCTTGCAATGCATCGCTGCATGATCGCCCTGACCGTGCTAACAATGCATCGCTGCATGATCGCCCTGGCCGTGCTTGCAATGCATCGCTGCATGATCGCCCTGGCCGTGCTAGCAATGCATGATCGCCCTGACCGTGCTAGCAATGCATCGCTGCATGATCGCCCTGGCCGTGCTAGCAATGCATCGCTGCATGATCGCCCTGACCGTGCTAGCAATGCATCGCTGCATGATCGCCCTGGCCGTGCTTGCAATGCATGATCGCCCTGGCCGTGCTAGCAATGCATCGCTGCATGATCGCCCTGGCCGTGCTTGCAATGCATCGCTGCATGATCGCCCTGGCCGTGCTAGCAATGCATGATCGCCCTGGCCGTGCTAGCAATGCATCGCTGCATGATCGCCCTGGCCGTGCTAGCAATGCATCGCTGCATGATCGCCCTGACCGTGCTAGCAATGCATCGCTGCATGATCGCCCTGGCCGTGCTAGCAATGCATGATCGCCCTGGCCGTGCTAGCAATGCATCGCTGCATGATCGCCCTGGCCGTGCTAGCAATGCATCGCTGCATGATCGCCCTGGCCGTGCTAGCAATGCATCGCTGCATGATCGCCCTGGCCGTGCTAGCAATGCATGATCGCCCTGGCCGTGCTAGCAATGCATGATCGCCCTGGCCGTGCTAGCAATGCATGATCGCCCTGGCCGTGCTAGCAATGCATGATCGCCCTGGCCGTGCTAGCAATGCATCGCTGCATGATCGCCCTGGCCGTGCTAGCAATGCATCGCTGCATGATCGCCCTGGCCGTGCTAGCAATGCATCGCTGCATGATCGCCCTGGCCGTGCTAGCAATGCATCGCTGCATGATCGCCCTGGCCGTGCTAGCAATGCATCGCTGCATGATCGCCCTGGCCGTGCTAGCAATGCATCGCTGCATGATCGCCCTGACCGTGCTAGCAATGCATCGCTGCATGATCGCCCTGGCCGTGCTAGCAATGCATCGCTGCATGATCGCCCTGGCCGTGCTAGCAATGCATGATCGCCCTGGCCGTGCTAGCAATGCATCGCTGCATGATCGCCCTGACCGTGCTAGCAATGCATCGCTGCATGATCGCCCTGGCCGTGCTAGCAATGCATCGCTGCATGATCGCCCTGGCCGTGCTAGCAATGCATGATCGCCCTGGCCGTGCTAGCAATGCATCGCTGCATGATCGCCCTGGCCGTGCTAGCAATGCATCGCTGCATGATCGCCCTGACCGTGCTAGCAATGCATCGCTGCATGATCGCCCTGACCGTGCCAGCAATGCATCGCTGCATGATCGCCCTGGCCGTGCTTGCAATGCATCGCTGCATGATCACCCTGGCCGTGCTAGCAATGCATCGCTGCATGATCGCCCTGACCGTGCTAGCAATGCATGATCGCCCTGGCCGTGCTAGCAATGCATCGCTGCATGATCGCCCTGGCCGTGCTTGCAATGCATGATCACCCTGACCGTGCTAGCAATGCATCGCTGCATGATCGCCCTGGCCGTGCTAGCAATGCATCGCTGCATGATCGCCCTGGCCGTGCTTGCAATGCATCGCTGCATGATCGCCCTGACCGTGCTAGCAATGCATCGCTGCATGATCGCCCTGGCCGTGCCAGCAATGCATCGCTGCATGATCGCCCTGGCCGTGCTAGCAATGCATGATCGCCCTGGCCGTGCTAGCAATGCATCGCTGCATGATCGCCCTGGCCGTGCTTGCAATGCATGATCACCCTGACCGTGCTAGCAATGCATCGCTGCATGATCGCCCTGGCCGTGCTAGCAATGCATCGCTGCATGATCACCCTGACCGTGCTAGCAATGCATCGCTGCATGATCGCCCTGGCCGTGCTAGCAATGCATCGCTGCATGATCGCCCTGACCGTGCTAGCAATGCATCGCTGCATGATCGCCCTGGCCGTGCTAGCAATGCATGATCGCCCTGGCCGTGCTAGCAATGCATCGCTGCATGATCGCCCTGGCCGTGCTAGCAATGCATCGCTGCATGATCGCCCTGGCCGTGCTAGCAATGCATCGCTGCATGATCGCCCTGGCCGTGCTAGCAATGCATCGCTGCATGATCGCCCTGGCCGTGCTAGCAATGCATCACTCCATGATCGCCCTGGCCGTGCTTGCAATGCATCGCTGCATGATCGCCCTGACCGTGCTAGCAATGCATGATCGCCCTGGCCGTGCTAGCAATGCATCGCTGCATGATCGCCCTGGCCGTGCTAGCAATGCATGATCGCCCTGGCCGTGCTAGCAATGCATCGCTGCATGATCGCCCTGGCCGTGCTTGCAATGCATCGCTGCATGATCGCCCTGGCCGTGCTTGCAATGCATGATCGCCCTGGCCGTGCTAGCAATGCATCGCTGCATGATCGCCCTGGCCGTGCTAGCAATGCATCGCTGCATGATCGCCCTGGCCGTGCTAGCAATGCATGATCGCCCTGGCCGTGCTAGCAATGCATCGCTGCATGATCGCCCTGGCCGTGCTTGCAATGCATGATCGCCCTGGCCGTGCTAGCAATGCATCGCTGCATGATCGCCCTGGCCGTGCTTGCAATGCATGATCGCCCTGGCCGTGCTAGCAATGCATCGCTGCATGATCGCCCTGGCCGTGCTAGCAATGCATCGCTGCATGATCGCCCTGGCCGTGCTAGCAATGCATGATCGCCCTGGCCGTGCTAGCAATGCATCGCTGCATGATCGCCCTGGCCGTGCTTGCAATGCATGATCGCCCTGGCCGTGCTAGCAATGCATCGCTGCATGATCACCCTGGCCGTGCTAGCAATGCATAGCTGCATGATCGCCCTGACCGTGCTAGCAATGCATCGCTGCATGATCGCCCTGACCGTGCTAGCAATGCATCGCTGCATGATCGCCCTGACCGTGCTAGCAATGCATCGCTGCATGATCGCCCTGGCCGTGCTAGCAATGCATCGCTGCATGATCGCCCTGGCCGTGCTAGCAATGCATCGCTGCATGATCGCCCTGGCCGTGCTAACAATGCATCGCTGCATGATCGCCCTGACCGTGCTAGCAATGCATAGCTGCATGATCGCCCTGGCCGTGCTTGCAATGCATCGCTGCATGATCGCCCTGGCCGTGCTAGCAATGCATCGCTGCATGATCGCCCTGGCCGTGCTAGCAATGCATCGCTGCATGATCGCCCTGGCCGTGCTAGCAATGCATCGCTGCATGATCACCCTGGCCGTGCTAGCAATGCATGATCACCCTGACCGTGCTAGCAATGCATGATCGCCCTGGCCGTGCTAGCAATGCATCGCTGCATGATCGCCCTGACCGTGCTAGCAATGCATCGCTGCATGATCGCCCTGGCCGTGCTAGCAATGCATCGCTGCATGATCGCCCTGGCCGTGCTTGCAATGCATGATCACCCTGGCCGTGCTAGCAATGCATCGCTGCATGATCGCCCTGGCCGTGCTTGCAATGCATCGCTGCATGATCGCCCTGACCGTGCTAGCAATGCATCGCTGCATGATCGCCCTGGCCGTGCTTGCAATGCATGATCGCCCTGGCCGTGCTAGCAATGCATCGCTGCATGATCGCCCTGGCCGTGCTAGCAATGCATCGCTGCATGATCGCCCTGGCCGTGCTAGCAATGCATCGCTGCATGATCGCCCTGACCGTGCTAGCAATGCATCGCTGCATGATCGCCCTGGCCGTGCTTGCAATGCATGATCGCCCTGGCCGTGCTAGCAATGCATGATCGCCCTGGCCGTGCTAGCAATGCATCGCTGCATGATCGCCCTGACCGTGCTAGCAATGCATCGCTGCATGATCGCCCTGACCGTGCTAGCAATGCATCGCTGCATGATCGCCCTGGCCGTGCTAGCAATGCATCGCTGCATGATCGCCCTGGCCGTGCTAGCAATGCATCGCTGCATGATCACCCTGGCCGTGCTAGCAATGCATGATCACCCTGACCGTGCTAGCAATGCATGATCGCCCTGGCCGTGCTAGCAATGCATCGCTGCATGATCGCCCTGACCGTGCTAGCAATGCATCGCTGCATGATCGCCCTGGCCGTGCTAGCAATGCATCGCTGCATGATCGCCCTGACCGTGCTAGCAATGCATCGCTGCATGATCGCCCTGGCCGTGCTTGCAATGCATGATCGCCCTGGCCGTGCTAGCAATGCATGATCGCCCTGGCCGTGCTAGCAATGCATCGCTGCATGATCGCCCTGACCGTGCTAGCAATGCATCGCTGCATGATCGCCCTGACCGTGCTAGCAATACATCGCTGCATGATCACCCTGGCCGTGCTAGCAATGCATCGCTGCATGATCGCCCTGACCGTGCTAGCAATGCATCGCTGCATGATCGCCCTGGCCGTGCTAGCAATGCATCGCTGCATGATCGCCCTGGCCGTGCTAGCAATGCATCGCTGCATGATCGCCCTGACCGTGCTAGCAATGCATCGCTGCATGATCGCCCTGGCCGTGCTAGCAATGCATCGCTGCATGATCGCCCTGGCCGTGCTAGCAATGCATCGCTGCATGATCGCCCTGGCCGTGCTTGCAATGCATGATCGCCCTGGCCGTGCTAGCAATGCATGATCGCCCTGGCCGTGCTAGCAATGCATCGCTGCATGATCGCCCTGACCGTGCTAGCAATGCATCGCTGCATGATCGCCCTGACCGTGCTAGCAATACATCGCTGCATGATCACCCTGGCCGTGCTAGCAATGCATCGCTGCATGATCGCCCTGACCGTGCTAGCAATACATCGCTGCATGATCACCCTGACCGTGCTAGCAATGCATCGCTGCATGATCGCCCTGGCCGTGCTAGCAATGCATCGCTGCATGATCGCCCTGGCCGTGCCAGCAATGCATCGCTGCATGATCGCCCTGGCCGTGCTAGCAATGCATCGCTGCATGATCGCCCTGGCCGTGCTAGCAATGCATGATCACCCTGGCCGTGCTAGCAATGCATCGCTGCATGATCGCCCTGGCCGTGCTAGCAATGCATCGCTGCATGATCGCCCTGGCCGTGCTAGCAATGCATCGCTGCATGATCGCCCTGACCGTGCTAGCAATGCATCGCTGCATGATCGCCCTGGCCGTGCTAGCAATGCATCGCTGCATGATCGCCCTGGCCGTGCTAGCAATGCATCGCTGCATGATCGCCCTGGCCGTGCTAGCAATGCATCGCTGCATGATCGCCCTGGCCGTGCCAGCAATGCATCGCTGCATGATCGCCCTGGCCGTGCTAGCAATGCATGATCGCCCTGGCCGTGCTAGCAATGCATCGCTGCATGATCGCCCTGACCGTGCTTGCAATGCATGATCGCCCTGGCCGTGCTAGCAATGCATCGCTGCATGATCGCCCTGGCCGTGCCAGCAATGCATCGCTGCATGATCGCCCTGGCCGTGCTAGCAATGCATGATCGCCCTGGCCGTGCTAGCAATGCATCGCTGCATGATCGCCCTGACCGTGCTTGCAATGCATGATCGCCCTGGCCGTGCTAGCAATGCATCGCTGCATGATCGCCCTGGCCGTGCTAGCAATGCATCGCTGCATGATCGCCCTGACCGTGCTTGCAATGCATGATCGCCCTGGCCGTGCTAGCAATGCATCGCTGCATGATCGCCCTGGCCGTGCTAGCAATGCATCGCTGCATGATCGCCCTGACCGTGCTAGCAATGCATCGCTGCATGATCGCCCTGGCCGTGCTAGCAATGCATGATCGCCCTGACCGTGCTTGCAATGCATGATCGCCCTGACCGTGCTAGCAATGCATCGCTGCATGATCGCCCTGGCCGTGCTAGCAATGCATGATCGCCCTGGCCGTGCTTGCAATGCATGATCGCCCTGGCCGTGCTTGCAATGCATGATCGCCCTGGCCGTGCTTGCAATGCATGATCGCCCTGGCCGTGCTAGCAATGCATCGCTGCATGATCGCCCTGACCGTGCTAGCAATGCATGATCGCCCTGACCGTGCTAGCAATGCATCGCTGCATGATCGCCCTGGCCGTGCTAGCAATGCATCGCTGCATGATCGCCCTGGCCGTGCTAGCAATGCATCGCTGCATGATCGCCCTGGCCGTGCTAGCAATGCATCGCTGCATGATCGCCCTGACCGTGCTAGCAATGCATGATCGCCCTGGCCGTGCTAGCAATGCATCGCTGCATGATCGCCCTGACCGTGCTAGCAATGCATGATCGCCCTGGCCGTGCTTGCAATGCATCGCTGCATGATCGCCCTGGCCGTGCTAGCAATGCATCGCTGCATGATCGCCCTGACCGTGCTAGCAATGCATCGCTGCATGATCGCCCTGGCCGTGCTAGCAATGCATCGCTGCATGATCGCCCTGACCGTGCTTGCAATGCATGATCGCCCTGGCCGTGCTAGCAATGCATCGCTGCATGATCGCCCTGGCCGTGCTAGCAATGCATCGCTGCATGATCGCCCTGACCGTGCTAGCAATGCATCGCTGCATGATCGCCCTGGCCGTGCTTGCAATGCATGATCGCCCTGGCCGTGCTAGCAATGCATCGCTGCATGATCGCCCTGGCCGTGCTAGCAATGCATCGCTGCATGATCGCCCTGGCCGTGCTAGCAATGCATCGCTGCATGATCGCCCTGGCCGTGCTAGCAATGCATCGCTGCATGATCGCCCTGGCCGTGCTAGCAATGCATCGCTGCATGATCGCCCTGGCCGTGCTTGCAATGCATGATCGCCCTGGCCGTGCTAGCAATGCATCGCTGCATGATCGCCCTGGCCGTGCTAGCAATGCATGATCGCCCTGGCCGTGCTAGCAATGCATCGCTGCATGATCGCCCTGACCGTGCTTGCAATGCATGATCGCCCTGGCCGTGCTAGCAATGCATCGCTGCATGATCGCCCTGGCCGTGCTAGCAATGCATCGCTGCATGATCGCCCTGGCCGTGCTAGCAATGCATCGCTGCATGATCGCCCTGGCCGTGCTAGCAATGCATCGCTGCATGATCGCCCTGGCCGTGCTAGCAATGCATCGCTGCATGATCGCCCTGACCGTGCTTGCAATGCATGATCGCCCTGGCCGTGCTAGCAATGCATCGCTGCATGATCGCCCTGGCCGTGCTAGCAATGCATCGCTGCATGATCGCCCTGGCCGTGCTAGCAATGCATCGCTGCATGATCGCCCTGGCCGTGCTAGCAATGCATCGCTGCATGATCGCCCTGGCCGTGCTAGCAATGCATCGCTGCATGATCGCCCTGGCCGTGCTAGCAATGCATCGCTGCATGATCACCCTGACCGTGCTAGCAATGCATCGCTGCATGATCGCCCTGGCCGTGCTAGCAATGCATCGCTGCATGATCGCCCTGGCCGTGCTTGCAATGCATCGCTGCATGATCACCCTGGCCGTGCTAGCAATGCATGATCGCCCTGGCCGTGCTAGCAATGCATGATCGCCCTGGCCGTGCTAGCAATGCATCGCTGCATGATCGCCCTGGCCGTGCTAGCAATGCATCGCTGCATGATCGCCCTGGCCGTGCTAGCAATGCATCGCTGCATGATCGCCCTGGCCGTGCTAGCAATGCATGATCGCCCTGGCCGTGCTAGCAATGCATCGCTGCATGATCGCCCTGGCCGTGCTAGCAATGCATGATCGCCCTGGCCGTGCTTGCAATGCATGATCACCCTGGCCGTGCTAGCAATGCATGATCGCCCTGGCCGTGCTTGCAATGCATGATCGCCCTGACCGTGCTAGCAATGCATCGCTGCATGATCGCCCTGGCCGTGCTAGCAATGCATGATCGCCCTGACCGTGCTAGCAATGCATGATCGCCCTGGCCGTGCTAGCAATGCATGATCACCCTGGCCGTGCTAGCAATGCATGATCGCCCTGGCCGTGCTAGCACTCGTCAGGCCGTTGCAGGGCAACTCGACTGGTGGAGGCGCCGTGTTCTGCGGGCTGCGTCCAGGGGCAACGAAGAGTGCTGCGATGGCCGGGGCAGGAATCACGATACTGTGTCGAGCATTAAGTGGAATCTCGCGAGTTCGTTGCCATGCCACACATCGAGTGGCCATCGACGGAATGGTGAGTGTGCTTCGTACATGGCAACCCTTTCACAGCTTTCGAGGCTTGCACCAGCGACTCATAAACAAGTCATCATCCATGGTGTAAGTTAAGTTGGTCATCAGCCACTGCGCATTGCACTACGTCATGATGCATATTATTGCACACATTCCCCTCCTGCGCATCGGTTAGTTGCAGTACACATTCCTGAAGTGCAAGGCTCTCTCTAAAACATGCGTGCGTGGAAATAGTTCCACGCAAGTCACCCAGATTGTCCACTCCAATGTTGACGTGGCTACGCCGAAAGCTTGCCGAGCTTTGCGAAAGCCCTCACTCCGCAAGTCACCCAGATTGTCCACTCCAATGTTGACGTGGCTACGCCGAAAGCTTGCCAAGCTTTGCGAAAGCCCTCACTCCGCAAGTCACCCAGATTGTCCACTCCAATGTTGACGTGGCTACGCCGAAAGCTTGCCAAGCTTTGCGAAAGCCCTCACTCCGCAAGTCACCCAGATTGTCCACTCCAATGTTGACGTGGCTACGCCGAAAGCTTGCCGAGCTTTGCGAAAGCCCTCACTCCGCAAGTCACCCAGATTGTCCACTCCAATGTTGACGTGGCTACGCCGAAAGCTTGCCAAGCTTTGCGAAAGCCCTCACTCCGCAAGTCACCCAGATTGTCCACTCCAATGTTGACGTGGCTACGCGAAAGTTTGCCGAGCTTTGCGAAAGCCCTCACTCCGCAAGTCACCCAGATTGTCCACTCCAATGTTGACGTGGCTACGCCGAAAGCTTGCCGAGCTTTGCGAAAGCCCTCACTCCGCAAGTCACCCAGATTGTCCACTCCAATGTTGACGTGGCTACGCCGAAAGCTTGCCAAGCTTTGCGAAAGCCCTCACTCCGCAAGTCACCCAGATTGTCCACTCCAATGTTGACGTGGCTACGCCGAAAGCTTGCCAAGCTTTGCGAAAGCCCTCACTCCGCAAGTCACCCAGATTGTCCACTCCAATGTTGACGTGGCTACGCCGAAAGCTTGCCAAGCTTTGCGAAAGCCCTCACTCCGCAAGTCACCCAGATTGTCCACTCCAATGTTGACGTGGCTACGCCGAAAGCTTGCCAAGCTTTGCGAAAGCCCTCACTCCGCAAGTCACCCAGATTGTCCACTCCAATGTTGACGTGGCTACGCGAAAGTTTGCCGAGCTTTGCGAAAGCCCTCACTCCGCAAGTCACCCAGATTGTCCACTCCAATGTTGACGTGGCTACGCCGAAAGCTTGCCGAGCTTTGCGAAAGCCCTCACTCCGCAAGTCACCCAGATTGTCCACTCCAATGTTGACGTGGCTACGCCGAAAGCTTGCCGAGCTTTGCGAAAGCCCTCACTCCGCAAGTCACCCAGATTGTCCACTCCAATGTTGACGTGGCTACGCCGAAAGCTTGCCAAGCTTTGCGAAAGCCCTCACTCCGCAAGTCACCCAGATTGTCCACTCCAATGTTGACGTGGCTACGCCGAAAGCTTGCCGAGCTTTGCGAAAGCCCTCACTCCGCAAGTCACCCAGATTGTCCACTCCAATGTTGACGTGGCTACGCCGAAAGCTTGCCAAGCTTTGCGAAAGCCCTCACTCCGCAAGTCACCCAGATTGTCCACTCCAATGTTGACGTGGCTACGCCGAAAGCTTGCCGAGCTTTGCGAAAGCCCTCACTCCGCAAGTCACCCAGATTGTCCACTCCAATGTTGACGTGGCTACGCCGAAAGCTTGCCGAGCTTTGCGAAAGCCCTCACTCCGCAAGTCACCCAGATTGTCCACTCCAATGTTGACGTGGCTACGCGAAAGTTTGCCAGGCTTTGCGAAAGCCCTCACTCCGCAAGTCACCCAGATTGTCCACTCCAATGTTGACGTGGCTACGCGAAAGTTTGCCAGGCTTTGCGAAAGCCCTTTGAATTCACTCACTGCAATATTGTGGCCTTTCAATGCACACACATCATAATTTTACGAAACAAGTCGACATTGGAGCCGACGTGACACGAACACAATATCCCACATTCCCACATTCCCACATTCCCACATTAACGGTGAAATGACGTATTACCTGTATAAACCTGTATGTGTTTATCTACGAAATGAAATCACAGCACAGATGTTACTTATAGTATACCACTGACTGCTCGTGCTTTTTGCTCTATTTCTATTTGCTCTATTTCTATTCGGTCGTGCTTTTGCTCTATTTCTATTTGGTCGTGCTTTTTGCTCTATTTCTATTTGATGGTGCTATTTGCTCTATTTCTATTTGGTCGTGTTATTTGCTCTATTTCTATTTGATGGTTCTATTTGCTCTATTTCTATTAGATGGTGCTATTTGCTCTATTTCTATTAGGTCGTGCTATTTGCTCTATTTCTATTTGATGGTGCTATTTGCTCTATTTCTATTCGTTCGTACTTTGCTCTATCTCTATTTGATGGTGCTATTATAGTCATGCTAATCGAACGCGACCTGATAGAGCGCTTCTTCAATCCACTGTGCGCTGACTGGACTCTGGCATCCATGTCTGTGTCGGTATTGGCCAATGGGTAATCTCGACAAAATTGTATTTCCCACGTAGCTGCTGCCCCACGTGATAAACGGTCTGTGTGGTTGATCTGTGTTGCATGTTGCTAGGCTACACAACATTGTAGGACGACGTGGCTCCCATTCCCATTTCATGCCGGGCACTAAACAACCTCGTCGTGTTTAGTAGTGTGTTGATTCTCGTCGTCATGGCGTCCGCCTAATGGCCCTCAAGCTCATCCCTTGCATATTTTCCGTGTTTATTTGCTGCCCCCTCCCCTCCCCCCCCAATTCCACGGCTAATTGGAGCGTGGAGGCGCGGAGTGAAAGTAATTCGCGTCTAGCGAAAGTCCACACGGCCTCGTGGACGCTGCGAGACTCGGCGTAGCTGCCCTTTGTTTCCTGCAATACGCGAGTCCAGGGGGCAGGGACAGGGGGTGCTTTCCAGGGGGCGGGTGTGGGGGCTAATGGTGCTGTTTCCCCACGGCGGGGGGGGGGGGGGGGGGGGATCGCGCCGAGGGCCGCGACACAAATCACAAATCACGGCTTCGTGGGGAAATTGCAGCAATTTCACTAACAGCCCCATGGGCCCTCCCCCTCCCCGGCACATGGCCCCTTGGAGGCAGTCTGTGTACTCGCGTGGTATCCAGCAAGCCCTGGGTATCCAGCAAGCCCTGGGTGTCGGCAGGCCCTGGGTATCCAGCAAGCCCTGGGTATCCAGCAAGCCCTGGGTGTCGGCAAGCCCTGGGTATCCAGCAAGCCCTGGGTATCCAGCAAGCCCTGGGTATCCAGCAAGCCCTGGGTATCCAGCAAGCCCTGGGTATCCAGCAAGCCCTGGGTGTCGGCAAGCCCTGGGTATCCAGCAAGCCCTGGGTATCCAGCAAGCCCTGGGTATCCAGCAAGCCCTGGGTATCCAGCAAGCCCTGGGTATCCAGCAAGCCCTGGGTGTCGGCAAGCCCTGGGTATCCAGCAAGCCCTGGGTGTCCGCAAGCCCTGGGTATCCAGCAAGCCCTGGGTATCCAGCAAGCCCTGGGTATCCAGCAAGCCCTGGGTGTCGGCAAGCCCTGGGTATCCAGCAAGCCCTGGGTATCCAGCAAGCCCTGGGTGTCAGCAAGCCCTGGGTATCCAGCAAGCCCTGGGTATCCAGCATGCCCTGGGTATCCAGCATGCCCTGGGTATCCAGCAGGCCCTGGGTGTCAGCAAGCCCTGGGTGTCAGCAAGCCCTGGGTGTCAGCAAGCCCTGGGTATCCAGCAAGCCCTGGGTATCCAGCATGCCCTGGGTATCCAGCATGCCCTGGGTATCAGCAATCCCTGGATGCAGTCTAATTGTTTCATCCTAGCAGAGATAAGCAAGCGTATCACGGTCCATAGGAGTCGATAAACAACGGCGAGCGATCAGCAGCCTGGACTGCACAACACGCTGGCCGGAACGAAGTGTGCAGTGTGTTGATGTTGTCCGTCCCCGTGTCATGGTGGCGGTGTGTTGTCTGTCTTGTTGTTGTTGTTGTCTGTTCTTGTTGTTGTTGTCTGTTCTTGTTGTTGTTGTCTCGATTAGCGCGACAATGCAACGTTGGCCGTCGCCGAATGCCGAGTGCCGAGACTGAACCAACAAGCCGTGTGTGTCGCCTTCTCACGGGCCGTGACGGGACTGCAGAGATGCGCCACGGCACGGCAGTCTAGATCCATGCTGTCATGCGTTTCGCTGTCACGCAAACAAACCCCGCTACCCAACAAGGCGTGTGTGTCGCCTTCTCACGGGCCGTGACGGGACTGCAGAGATGCGCCACGGCACGGCAGTCTAGATCCATGCTGTCATGCGTTTCGCTGTCACGCAAACAAACCCCGCTACCCAACAAGCCGTGTGTGTCGCCTTCTCACGGGCCGTGACGGGACTGCAGAGATGCGCCACGGCATGGCAGTCTAGATCCATGCTGCCATGCGTTTCGCTGTCACGCAAACAAACCCCGCTACCCAACAAGGCGTGTGTGTCGCCTTCTCACGGGCCGTGACGGGACTGCAGAGATGCGCCACGGCATGGCAGTCTAGATCCATGCTGTCATGCGTTTCGCTGTCACGCAAACAAACCCCGCTACCCAACAAGCCGTGTGTGTCGCCTTCTCACGGGCCGTGACGGGACTGCAGAGATGCGCCACGGCATGGCAGTCTAGATCCATGCTGCCATGCGTTTCGCTGTCACGCAAACAAACCCCGCTACCCAACAAGCCGTGTGTGTCGCCTTCTCACGGGCCGTGACGGGACTGCAGAGATGCGCCACGGCACGGCAGTCTAGATCCATGCTGCCATGCGTTTCGCTGTCACGCAAACAAACCCCGCTACCCAACAAGCCGTGTGTGTCGCCTTCTCACGGGCCGTGACGGGACTGCAGAGATGCGCCACGGCACGGCAGTCTAGATCCATGCTGCCATGCGTTTCGCTGTCACGCAATCAAACCCCGCTACCCAACAAGCCGTGTGTGTCGCCTTCTCACGGGCCGTGACGGGACTGCAGAGATGCGCCACGGCATGGCAGTCTAGATCCATGCTGCCATGCGTTTCGCTGTCATGCAAACAAACCCCGCTACCCAACAAGCCGTGTGTGTCGCCTTCTCACGGGCCGTGACGGGACTGCAGAGATGCGCCACGGCATGGCAGTCTAGATCCATGCTGCCATGCGTTTCGCTGTCATGCAAACAAACCCCGCTACCCAACAAGCCGTGTGTGTCGCCTTCTCACGGGCCGTGACGGGACTGCAGAGATGCGCCACGGCACGGCAGTCTAGATCCATGCTGCCATGCGTTTCGCTGTCATGCAAACAAACCCCGCTACCCAACAAGGCCGTGCTTATTGCTAATCGTCTCGCCGAGCCCGAGGTTTGTTAGGCCCCTTATTGGCTTTTAGCGGCCGGTGATTCGATCAGCTGATTGAATGCTAATAACACGCCGCTCGTCATCTGTTCGCCTTCTCGCGCTCCCCTCTGGGGTGTGGGGGAAACAAGTGCACTCGAAGCCCTCGCCTGGCCGTGCATGGGAGGGGTGGGGAGGGGAGGGGGAATCACCCCGCAGGCCGTGTGGGGTTAGTGGCTGGCAATTGAATTGGCACGGCTGGGTGGATGGCGAGCTAACAAGGGCCAAGTGTTTTATGGGGCGTTAAGGGTGGGAAACGCATCCCAGAGAGCAGACCGCGTGCCCTGATCCCAGTGCACGCTGCACACTGCACGCTGCACACTGCACGCTGCACGCTGCACCCTGCACACTGCACACTGCACGCTGCACGCTGCACACTGCACACTGCACGCTGCACGCTGCACGCTGCACGCTGCACCCTGCACACTGCACACTGCACGCTGCACACTGCACGCTGCACACTGCACACTGCACGCTGCACACTGCACGCTGCACCCTGCACGCTGCACCCTGCACGCTGGACAGTGGACAGTGGACAGTGGACAGTGGACAGGGGACAGCGGACAGTGGACAGTGGACAGTGGACAGTGGACAGTGGACAGTGGACAGTGGATAGTGGACAGTGCACAGTGGACAATGGACAGTGGACAATGGACAGTGGATGGCCTTGGACGAAACAAGACACTCTGAGGCAGGCAGGCGATTGTTTTCAGAGGCAAATGTGACCACGAGGGCTTTGCTTTCCGTGGAGCGCTGCATGTTAAGCGATCGGCATTCCTTCCTAAGTCGGCTCTCGGTCACCGAGGGTGCTGACTGCCGACTGCCGTGTTTTTTAGGGGCCGTGAACTCGTGGACTGCGTAACTAGGCCGTGCTATTTCCAGAGGGCGCTGTCCGGCTCTGTTCGGGCCGCGGCTGTTTACTGCGATCAGTGTGCACTGATAAGTCGAACGGGAGCCGCTGTTTCCCGGCAGCTTGGAAAAGCTCTGCGTCGGCAGTCACGGCATCGGCCGATGCAGCAGGCCGATCCAGGGGGCAGTGCCCACTGCCCGGCGAGGGTGGATGGAGCTGGTGTCTTGGCAGTGAATCGCCAGCCCGGGACACCGAGTGCGCGGAGGTCGGTGTCGGAAACGGTGGTGGGGAAACGCCCTCCCGTGCCCAAGTCCTCGAAACGCCCCAGACATGGCCGTGTGTCAGATATTGCCCCCCCCCCCCTTCCCGCTAACGATGACGGACACCCTCCGAGTGGGACATAGCCCTCGATGGAGGCGTCGAGGGGGAGGGGGGGGGGGGGGGGGGCTCTTAAGAAGGGCACTTGTCTCGCTTGGGAAGAAACAAACTATCGGCTCACCCCGAATTGCAGCGCGGAGACGTCTAATGTATTTAGGGGCCGACTGACACTTGGGGAGCAAACTTCGGGCTTGGGGTGACGACGGCCGTTGGGGTGCGGATGTCTTCCAGGGACTGGGAATGTCATAATGTGGCATCGGCATGGACATCTCACTTCGCCCCAGGGTGCTGATGACGTCATCTCAGGTTGTACCACACACTATATTATACTATGCACATTGCTCAGCCTATATAAGCTGTTCCCATTACATTTCGAATTATTGGATACTGATGCTGACCTCATATATATATACCTACCACATTATAACAAATTCGGCCAAAATCTAGCCATGCTTTTCAGTTGTCAGCATTTCTCACTGAAACTTGTGAAATGTTTTCTAATCCCTTTCCTTCTGTAATGTAACCAAACATAGGTAAACAGAACAAAGCCCGGAAAAGAACCGATACTTCACAACGAACGAACGCACGAACGAACGAACGAACGCACGAACGCACGAACGAACGAACGAACGAACGAACGAACGAACGAACGAACGAACGAACGAACGAACGAACGCACGAACGAACGAACGATCGAGGTGGGCCTGTTCTTTGGTGCAATCTCAAGTCTCGGATCGCCGCGTTTCGCCGCGTTTCGCGCACCGAACCCAAGCACGGCTGCCTGGATCGGTCTCCTGATAGCATGCTGATAACGCACCGAACCCAAGCACGGCTGCCTGGATCGGTCTCCTGATAGCATGCTGATAGCGCACCGAACCCAAGCACGGCTGCCTGGATCGGTCTCCTGATAGCATGCTGATAGCGCACCGAACCCAAGCACGGCTGCCTGGATCGGTCTCCTGATAGCATGCTGATAACGCACCGAACCCAAGCACGGCTGCCTGGATCGGTCTCCTGATAGCATGCTGATAGCGCACCGAACCCAAGCACGGCTGCCTGGATCGGTCTCCTGATAGCATGCTGATAGCGCACCGAACCCAAGCACGGCTGCCTGGATCGGTCTCCTGATAGCATGCTGATAGCGCACCGAACCCAAGCACGGCTGCCTGGATCGGTCTCCTGATAGCATGCTGATAGCGCACCGAACCCAAGCACGGCTGCCTGGATCGGTCTCCTGATAGCATGCTGATAGCGCACCGAACCCAAGCACGGCTGCCTGGATCGGTCTCCTGATAGCATGCTGATAGCGCACCGAACCCAAGCACGGCTGCCTGGATCGGTCTCCTGATAGCATGCTGATAACGCACCGAACCCAAGCACGGCTGCCTGGATCGGTCTCCTGATAGCATGCTGATAGCGCACCGAACCCAAGCACGGCTGCCTGGATCGGTCTCCTGATAGCATGCTGATAGCGCACCGAACCCAAGCACGGCTGCCTGGATCGGTCTCCTGATAGCATGCTGATAGCGCACCGAACCCAAGCACGGCTGCCTGGATCGGTCTCCTGATAGCATGCTGATAGCGGGCCGTGGCGCGGCGGGGCGCGGTTTCGTTCCTCTGTCTTTTCGACGTCAAGCAAGGAGCGCGTGCCGCGCGGCGATCAGGGCGGCCGTGGCGTGCTTATCTCGACGGCGGTGGCTGATGAAAAAAGGCGGCGCTGCATCGAGCAAAGTGACGTGGCTTCACCGGGGCCGTGCCAGGCCCAGACCGCGTGGAACCATGAAACACAGCCTGCTTCCTGCCTGCTTCCTGCCAGCGTCCCGACCTCGGCTGCCTTGATCCCATCCCAACACGCCCACGGCATGCTAACTCGAGCACGGCCCAGTGTGGTTTCCAGGCAGTGCTGAGCACGCAGTCCCGGCCAGCTGGATGCCTCCGCGCAGGAAGCGTCCGTTGGATCGTACCTGCCAATTATCACAATCGCGCCCGGGAAAACAGCGGGAAAACAGCGGGAAAACAGGAGGGAATCGGTGGGGAATGAGGGGGCCGTTATTTGCTGGTATCGAAATAGACGGGCCGCCCTATGAATTGCAAGTGGGTGCTTTCGACCTCAACTGTTATTCGCACGGAGCTATTTGAGTGTGCAGCTTGCGTGGATATTATAGCGGATATCCGAGACGGGCAATTGGGGAAGGGAAGGCTATACATGTCGTTGTATAATACCAAGTAATAGATCGTATTCTCATCTACTTGGCTTGCGGGCGAGAGGGATGCCGGAATACGATAGAGGGGCTCCCTTGCCTCGAGATTTAGCCGTGCCAATATCAACACAATTATAGTGTCTTGACTCTTGAGTTGGACAAAAGGCTCTGTACGGGCAGTTTAGAAACTCATGGCTCGTGTCTAGCAGCAGTGGGTCCTCGAGGAAGATGCAAATCCACCCTCCTTCTCGACGTGAAATGAAGTTTAAAAGCCCGTGGAGGTCGCGACCTTCGCGCCATGTCCCATGTCTCATCGTTTGCGTTCGCTGTGCTGCGCGCGCAGTTGCTCGTTGCTAGCGACGTCGCTGAGCGCCGCGTGTGCGCCATCCGTCTCCATCAAGGTCTCTGGGGGGGCGGGGGGGGGGGGGCGCCAACCTGCAGCACTGGCTGCCCGCTGCCTCCTGTCGGGCCGTGCACGCAGCGCAGCGCGACTCGCGGATGATTGACGCACCTCCCTATAGCGTTGTTGCCACCGGGCCGTGCCGAGTCTCGTCCTTCTTGGCGCTCGTAAAGAAGACTGAGTGCTGGCAATCCGCGGGGAGGCCGAGATTGCCGAGCAGCGAGGCTTTCGGGGAAGCCGTGTGCGAATTCTCAGCCCCCGAGACTCCCGCAGGGCTGCACCCAGGAGGCCGCGACTGTACACTGCATCTTCTCTGCACGAGTCCTCCTCCTCGTTGCAAACAGCTCTTTCTCTCACCCACTCTTTGGCCCACTCTATTCCACGCGCGCTCTGCCTCTCAACGCGCGATGGAGCATAGAGCCCTAGCACGCATCCCCTGCTTTCTGTAGGGAAGGGGGAGGGGGGCAAGCCAGCTCACTCCCCCCCCTTCTCGCTGTCTTCTCAATGATATGTTGAAATTACGAAAACTATAGGTTGCAGGTGAAAGGTAAATTAATAGGTGGGTGTAGGTATTAGACGAATCTGATAAACTGTACAGCGAGCTGTTAGATGCGTTGCTAAGGACTGCGCAAGCCTACGTTGTCACACAATCTCACATACTTTGGGCCCAATTGGAAAGAAACACAAGGTGTTTGGTAAACTACTTTCGACATGGTTTATTGGGGGCCGATTCGAAAGAGATGGCCACGTCATACGCGAAGGAATGCGAGTGTCTGTCTGGTGACCTTGAGCCTTGAGGGTGAGTGAGCAAGTACTAGTACTATATAGTAGGTACTAGTGCTATAGTAGGTACTAGTGCGTAGATAGTAGGAACTAGTGCTATAGTAGGTACTAGTGCTTAGGCCAAACCTGCACAGCAATAATGCCCTGGCTCGTTATCAGATCGTGGATCTGGAGCCAATTACACTGATAAGGAATCAGCAGGTGATTAGCACGAATTCCTGTCTCAGCCTATATAATGTTACAAACGAGGTTCGCCTGCAGCGAAAGAGAGCGATAACCCAGCAACCCCGCGGGCCAGCATTACCAACTGCCCGCGGGAAGACGAGAACGTCCGCTAGAAATCCGCCCTACTACGGGCAATTACATCGCCATGCCAAGCAAAGACGGCCCCCTTATCGATCCCCCTGCTGATGATAACAACACGATAGCCCCTAATGCAGCATGGCCATGGCTGGCCGCGAACGAGACGACGGGTTCCACGTATAGCTTGTGGGCATGTTGACGTCACCCGTATCCTATGTGACCATCGGACTCGAGGAGGTCGGCGTTGTGGCGAGCTGCCGATGTCAACGCAGGCTTCGGTCCGTGGGGGTGGGTGGCTTTCATGGCGTGCGGGCAAACACCCGCGTTTAGCCCGGAACGAACCGTTTGGACCGCGTTGTGGTCAGCTTCGTGTTGCCGTACCGGACGCAGTTTCGTACATCATGTCAACACAAACGTTGCCATGGATACAAGGCTTCTTCTCGCATGTACTGAGTTTTGTGCTGACTCCGTCCTCGACTCGGTTGACTGCTTATCGTTGACTCGAGTGTTGCAGACTGCAGTTTCAGCAGGCAGCGATTTGAGAGATGATGCATCACTTTGTCACTGAACAGTGAACAGTATAAACATTACATCCCGGCTGGTCAACTCCTTTGAGGTATCTCCAGCTATGAAAACGATCATCCCCATAACACTACGTAATACCAATATGTACGAAACGTGTGTTTATTAGTGTAGTAGGTTTCTGTAGTAGATACACCTACGTTATTATTTATCGGACGTTTTTAGCTCGACGAGGCAAGATAATGCCAACTGTTGAGTGTTCGAAGATAGGAGGTTTGGGCGCGGGAAATATCCATATTCCCCTGTGCAGTACTTTGGTCTACTCCTACCCTTATAATATTATGCTCATAACACATTGAATGCCATGACAGACCGTGTCAGCACAATTAATAATATGAGGTCACTCGACAACGACTTCTCTCTGAATTATTAATCGCTCAGTGCGTCTTGGTTCGCTTCGCTCGCTCCGATGTGAGATTTATTAGCAGTGCCGATGAAAGATTTATTAGCCTCTCGAGTCATCAAGCATTTCGTTATCGACACTAATTGCTAATGTTCCCCTGGAAATCCCGAACCATTGACGTATGATTCCAGCCCCTATCCGTGAGAGATCATAGCTGCGTTTTGGGGGGTGGGTAGAGATGCGATTTTTTTGTTTTCCGTCGGTCCGGCCCGACACCGGCCCGACCGGTCGTGAGTCCGGCCCGGTCCGAGAGTCCGACGGGTCTTACATTTTTCAGTCCGGCCCGGCCTGAAGAATTTGTCCAAACGTTACACCTGTCCGAAGCTGTCCGAAAGTCCGAAGCTGTCCGAAAGTCCGACACGGTCCGAGAGTCCGACACGGTCCGAGAGTCCGACACGGTCCGAAAGTCCGAAACGGTCCGAGAGTCCGACACGGTCCGAGAGTCAGACACGGTCCGAGAGTCCGACACGGTCCGAGGGTCCGACACGGTCCGAGAGTCCGACACGGTCCGAGAGTCCGACACGGTCCGAGAGTCCGACACGGTCCGAGAGTCCGACACGGTCCGAGAGTCCGACACGGTCCGAGAGTCCGACGGTCCGAAGTACAAGTCATGTCCGGCCCGGCCCGGCCCGACATCTCAGATCCGATGCCCCTTAGTTCCCCTTCCGCGTGCCCAGTGCAAAATCATAAATGTTCTACATTTGCCTCTAATATTTTATTCAGTAACTGGAAACAATCCTCTCAATACATAGTATGCCTTTGTTCAATACTGTCGCATAGCTTTGTCGGCGCTGACCGACAAAGGGTAGCGGCGCGACGTCGTCGGTACTCGGAGCACCATGGAATGACTATGTCTTAGACCAGGAAGCTATAAGTCGAAAGTCTGATCAGGCCCGACAGTCCGACTCGGTCCGAGAGTCCGACGGCCCGAAGTCCGGGTCGTGTCCGGCCCGGCCCGACATCTCAGATCAAAAGCACGGCCCGTCCGAGGCCCGACAATTCCAAAAAAAATCTGTCCGGCCCCGGCCCGAAAGTCGTGCCGGACTCGGGCCGGACTTTCGGACCGTTCGTACTTTTTGTCCCATCTCTAGGGGTAGGGACGCCCCATGCACATTCCACGCACTACGCAGACAGGCAGTACCTACGCAGTGCGCAAGCAGCCAGCAGACAGACAGTGCAGACGTCATGAACTCGAGCTCGAGACGGTGCAGGTTGTGGATGATGATAAATAGCGGTTGGCATGGCAACGCACCTCAGCGAAGCAGTGCTATAATAATAGCATCTGGTTGGTTTGGTCCTATTCTATAGAGATATCTAGAGGTACGTACAGGTAGGTAAATAATTTGTTTTCAATAATTTCACTGCAGACTACACGATTTAACATGGGGGCAGTAATTTTCGAGCCAAATCGAATGAAAAAGGTTACATCTTGCACCCCTGGAACGATATTATGACTCTGAAAGACAGCTCTCCGGACCATGGTGACAATTCAGACATGCGGTAATTGCTTCATGTCACACCTACTCCGGGGGTAGCTAACCAATTGCTCGGGACGTGGGGTATCGGGAAGGCATTTGTAACTACCCCCAGGTCGGCCAGTGAAAGATGGAAGGTGTCCCTCCCCTAATATGACCACGATAATTAAGGTAATTACAATTTAAAACCAACCCAATCCAATGGTTCGGGTGTTCGGTTGCTGTGGAATCCCGAGAAACTGCAACCTACAACTTCGAATTGCACCGAACGAATCGCAGTTCAATAATTTTGGGTCTGCTGTAAAAACCTATATACAGCACATGACATGCCATTCTGTCTAACGTAGAGCTCTGAAGCCATGCTATTGCTAGCAACTCGATAGGCAAAGTCGAAATTCAACGGTGTCAAACCTGTGGACGTGGTTAAATGTGCTAATCAATCAAAACAAACGATTCACCTGTCAGATTGCTGTGCAAGTTTCCAGGAGGCGCGCTCCATCTGTCAGTCGCCGAGGGAAAGCAGTACGACGACCGTGATCACGTCACCCGCGGGGCGGAAGGAACGCGTCTTAGTGACATTCGGCCACAACTTTACCTCGAACGTACTATCAGCGACTGGCGATCAAGCAGCAGAAACAACAACACTGAGAAGCAATGTTTTATCACACACACAACATACTAGGAGCAAACCGCATGTCGCCCGCCTTAGTGTCCACGTTGGCTGGCAGTTGGCGCTAGCAGCGCAGCCCCAAGGAACTTTGGGGCTCAAATCAAAACACCGCCAACAAATAGACCGAGCATAAAATTATTATTCATAGCCACAATATTTCAAATGCACTCGAGTTTACAAGCCGGCTTTGAACGTTGGACAACAAAGCAATTTGAAGAAAGGGAAGACTTCTACGCGAATTTGCTCAGGCCATTTCACCCTCAGAGCACTCGGAATTTGGTACATAATCAACGCACTTAGGCAACGTTCACCTGGGATTGGCCGGCTCGCAATTGGCACATTCCCGTTCAACTTTCTCCGTCCGCACCGATGGTAGGAGACCGAGTAGCCAAGCCCGAATTGCTCCTCTCGCCTAACGAAAGGCACAGCGCAATTCCAAAATTTGCCCCCCCCCCCCCCTGGCTGTAACGACTGGCTTTCGTTTGGAAAACAGCAGTCGAATACGGAGCAAACAGTTGCATGTTTATCTCGTATGGAGTATCAATGTTTCCCAGGTAACCGCTGCTCCAAAAGAAATTACGCAGCTTGTTCCGTAATCTGTACCTACCACATAGCGATTGAAGGCACGAAATCCAGTTTTGTTGTCTTACTCTCTCTCGCCTCCAGATTTCGCTGGGCCGTTATCAGCGCAGACATATTAATGCTACGTCCGTGACTCGAAAGCAAGTTTTGTTGGCTGCCAGCATCGGAAGTCAATCACCTTATGGGATCAGGACCAGGGGCAAAGCGTGGGTATTTTCACGGGGGAGACACACATAATATTACGTACATTTGGCAGTGGCTTGTGCATAGGGGTACCACTATCTCTCTGTAGCACTGTAGATGCAATTAAAATCAGTCTTTGTGCCTTTAAAAAATGTGTACATAGAAGTTCGATCTTAGGGTCATGTTCATTATCAGTTCATGTTGGCTGGAAATATGAACCTTATCGTTACTATATTACCTTTTAGTTTAGGGCGAAATAAGCTTGCATTACGTGCTGTTGTTTACGTTGAGCAGGAAAGCCATATTCCTCGCTTTCAACACAGGGTCTGGGTAAGCGCTACCACAGATTTGGCGCTACTATTAAACCGCCGAGCTCGTTCAAGCCACTCGCTAAATAAACTTAAAAGATCCGTTAAAAAAATCTTCATCACGTAATTGATGAGCGTAGCGAGCGAAGCGAGCGGAGCGAAATCTTCAATTTCACTTACCCCAAAAAAAAGTCACTTGTGTATGTTTTTTTTTTTGTTTTTTGTGTGTTTGTGCGCGCTCTACAGATCAAACGCCTGAACCGATATTGATGAAAATTTCTGAGTATCTACCTCTGTTCTCAACTTAGACCCCCTGCGTTTTTGAAAAAGATCGGTTTAGTAAATTTTTTATAAATCAATTTTTACGAAATTTTTCGATTTTTTCAGAATTTTGAACCCCTGTAAATTTCAAAGTTCTGAACTAACTTCACAAAAACTTCTAAACATGTTGACCCTATACATATTTATCATGCCTGCAAATCTTAGTTCTGTAGGTTTTTCCAATTAGTTTTTATTAGCATTTTTGTGGTGTTTTTTCGTGATTTGACGGCTGATTCAATACGAGTTCGGTTTCCTTCGTTTCCTTGGTTACCATCTTTGTTGACCTCGACGAGAAACAAAGGAACGTCAGAATCCGTATACATTTTCAAGCGATTAGAATTTTCGAGAAGGCAATGGTCAGGTTTGGTGCTCCATGGTTTTCTTGTGACTGCTGCCTGCACCTTTTAATCCGCTATACACAAACCGCTACCTACGCTCATCTTCAACGCAACACAAATTGCGTTCGCGAAGCCCTAGTTTTTAGGGTAAACACTGTCTCATTGGACGCTTTGCCCCTGATCAGGACTGGGAAGGGGATGGGACAAAACCAGGCTGTCAGGCTGAGACAAAGAACTGGAGCATCTCAATTTGGGCCTAGGTGGCAACCAGAACATTGGCAGGTATAATATGTCTATTTCATGTAAAATAATCACATGAGTTCAGCCCGCAAAGTACCGCAATTGCAAAGTGGCTTTGATTAGGGCGCAAATTTCAAGTCAGTCCTCGACAGCCACATAAATCCAACGACATCTTAAGTTGCGTCTAGAGTCAGTTTAGCAGTTGAATCTTCGGCTCTCTTGGAGGCATTCTTGGTCTTCTTATCTTGATTCTCTCCTCGATGGTCTCCTTGCGGATGAATCTGGGACAAAGAGAAACACAGAACTAGGCCAAGTTGTGGGAGAGAGAACAGATTTACGGCCATAATGGGCAGAGCGAGTGAAACAGCATGCAATAATTCAGAATTGCCCTGCTGGCATCCCTTGATTGTATTCTGATCCTACCTTAAACTTGATATTCTGAATATTTATCTGTGTGACAATGTACAATATATACCTACATGTAATGTTTGTAACAAACTGATAATAAATAAGTAAAATACCTAATACTTGGAAAGGGATTTTTGTGGCCAATATAAATAAAGAATGAGTAACCGGAGCAAGGGTAACATTTCTAATTTCGCAAATACCTGTCGCGCTTTCCCGAAAGTTCCTGCCACGGCTGCTGCTGAGCCATCAACGCAGTCCGTTCACCTAGCATGAGCTATCTACACAGTCCGTTCACCTAGCATGAGCTATCGACCTAGCACACCTAGCATGAGCCATCGACCTAGCACACCTAGCATGAGCCATCGACCTAGCACACCTAGCATGAGCCATCGACCTAGCACACCTAGCATGAGCCATCGACCTAGCACACCTAGCATGAGCTATCGACCTAGCACACCTAGCATGAGCTATCGACCTAGCACACCTAGCATGAGCCATCGACCTAGCACACCTAGCATGAGCCATCAACCTAGCACACCTAGCATGAGCCATCGACCTAGCACACCTAGCATGAGCCATCGACCTAGCACACCTAGCATGAGCCATCAACCTAGCACACCTAGCATGAGCCATCAACCTAGCACACCTAGCATGAGCCATCGACCTAGCACACCTAGCATGAGCCATCGACCTAGCACACCTAGCATGAGCTATCGACCTAGCACACCTAGCATGAGCTATCGACCTAGCACACCTAGCATGAGCCATCAACCTAGCACACCTAGCATGAGCCATCGACGCAGTCCGTTCACCTAGCATGAGCCATCAACGCAGTCCGTTCACCTAGCATGAGCTATCGACCTAGCACACCTAGCATGAGCCATCGACCTAGCACACCTAGCATGAGCTATCGACCTAGCACACCTAGCATGAGCCATCAACCTAGCACACCTAGCATGAGCCATCGACCTAGCACACCTAGCATGAGCCATCGACCTAGCACACCTAGCATGAGCCATCAACCTAGCACACCTAGCATGAGCCATCGACCTAGCACACCTAGCATGAGCCATCGACCTAGCACACCTAGCATGAGCCATCAACGCAGTCCGTTCACCTAGCATGAGCCATCGACGCAGTCCGTTCACCTAGCATGAGCCATCAACGCAGTCCGTTCACCTAGCATGAGCCATCGACCTAGCACACCTAGCATGAGCCATCGACCTAGCACACCTAGCATGAGCCATCGACCTAGCACACCTAGCATGAGCCATCAACCTAGCACACCTAGCATGAGCCATCGACCTAGCACACCTAGCATGAGCCATCAACCTAGCACACCTAGCATGAGCCATCGACGCAGTCCGTTCACCTAGCATGAGCCATCAACGCAGTCCGTTCACCTAGCATGAGCTATCGACCTAGCACACCTAGCATGAGCCATCGACCTAGCACACCTAGCATGAGCCATCGACCTAGCACACCTAGCATGAGCCATCGACCTAGCACACCTAGCATGAGCTATCGACCTAGCACACCTAGCATGAGCCATCGACCTAGCACACCTAGCATGAGCCATCGACCTAGCACACCTAGCATGAGCCATCGACCTAGCACACCTAGCATGAGCCATCAACCTAGCACACCTAGCATGAGCCATCAACCTAGCACACCTAGCATGAGCCATCGACCTAGCACACCTAGCATGAGCCATCGACCTAGCACACCTAGCATGAGCCATCGACCTAGCACACCTAGCATGAGCCATCGACCTAGCACACCTAGCATGAGCCATCGACCTAGCACACCTAGCATGAGCCATCGACCTAGCACACCTAGCATGAGCCATCGACCTAGCACACCTAGCATGAGCCATCGACCTAGCACACCTAGCATGAGCCATCAACCTAGCACACCTAGCATGAGCCATCAACCTAGCACACCTAGCATGAGCCATCGACCTAGCACACCTAGCATGAGCCATCGACCTAGCACACCTAGCATGAGCCATCGACCTAGCACACCTAGCATGAGCCATCGACCTAGCACACCTAGCATGAGCCATCAACCTAGCACACCTAGCATGAGCCATCAACCTAGCACACCTAGCATGAGCCATCGACGCAGTCCGTTCACCTAGCATGAGCCATCAACGCAGTCCGTTCACCTAGCATGAGCTATCTACACAGTCCGTTCACACAGCATAGCCAGCACTTTCTCCAACATCACTCGAATTAGGCTCAAATCTAATAACATGCACTGACAGCACTGGGCCAGCATCGACTCACAATGTCCACCTTCCACCCGCTGCAAACGGCAGCGCTGATTTACGTTGGCCAAGCCCAGCTCTTCGACGACGTAACGATAAATTCAAAGATCGAGAATTCCCTTGAGGTTATCGTCCCGTCGCCAAAGACTGGGTTTTCCTCG
This sequence comes from Nemoura dubitans, assembly GCA_921293005.1. Lineage (NCBI taxonomy): Eukaryota > Metazoa > Arthropoda > Insecta > Plecoptera > Nemouridae > Nemoura > Nemoura dubitans. Next base: position 106,889 of record OV121075.1, read on the forward strand.
ACAACATATGGCGGTAGTCAGTCATCCCGACGTTTCGGAGCTGGAAGTTCTCGAATTTAGACTGACCCACAGAGAATGAAGGACCTATGATGTGATATCATAGTCGAATCGATAGAAGACAAAGAAGTCAAAGAACACAAGTAGCAAGAGAAGTCGTTAGTTGACCATTTAGGAAGTCATCTTGTTACTTTTGAAGTCGGAAAAGTAATTTCCCGAATCATCTCTTACATTGAAACTTGGTGTCTCTGGGTTTTTTTAAAGTGTTTAATGCACACCAATTTCGGTTCACGAAGAGAGAACTGTCACTTCCATCCGTATCAGCATTCTGTCACCACATTTTGAGAACGAGATCAAAACTATTCGAAGAGAAGCTAACACGTGTGCGTCGACTTAAAAGGACGTGCTCACCTAGCTAAGACAGCAGACAAAATAGGAATCAATGCAATCGCAATTCGATAAACAAGTGTCAAAGAGGCAATCGATCCCGATTTCAAACAGCGTGTCCTGCAGTAGGCAACCTTGCAAAACGAACTTTCGTAGTGAACGGTTGGTGAACCTGTTTGGGTTTTTAAAGGCGGCCACACTCAAAATGTACATCATTCCTACTCGCGTCAGCTTTTGCTTCGATCACAAGAAGCAGGAAAGGGACTAGAGCTATCAGTCAATCAAAGGCTGTGTACTTCATTAGTTTTACACCTACCTAATAACGAACACGTATCTCTCACAAGCTCCAACTACAGCTGCCCGGGAAAACGATAGGGTCCCGTTGAATGATGCTTTGGAGATGGTGATATTTGCGCTAGCACTTGCAAACATGTTATGGCCAACTCTTTCCATCAGCTTGCTATTATTATTACAGTCATTTTATTCATTAGCAGGCTGGAAAGACTCTGTGGCTTTCTGCACAAAGGAGTACTAGGTACTTTACTGCCCTAGCCCTACTAAGGAAGAACGTGGTATGCGCAAAATATCGATCCTGAGATATTGCAACAAACGTGTTTATTAAAAATGTGGTTTAACTAAGTAAAATAGTACTTGCCTTTAATAGGAGCTACTTAGTTAAAACACGGTATCGCACACAGCGTGTTAACATAGGGATTCCTGTGCTAGGGTCTCAGCGCACTGCATCGTTTTCAAACACAATACTTGGACAAAACGCGGCAAGTGTGTAGATGCCGTGTTCGATCTTAGAAGCAGCCTTCGAACAAGTACGTGAATAAAATTGTAGTTACGGTGTTCTAAGTGCAACGGAAAGACGGGGAAAAATGAGTGAAGGAAAAATCGAACTCAAAAACCTTAAAAATGCACAAACGGTGTTCTTTCTTAGAAGCAGGGCAGTAATACCTATTAGGCTATTACCTACCAATAGACAACAGTCTGGCTGGGCAAACGTTGCACAATGGGCAGCCATGGATTGGTAAATAAACACTGCCTAGTTCTGGCGAATCATGAAACGTACAATGGACTAAATGTAAAACCGGGCGTAAAAGCTTTATTATAAATCGGACATACGCGTTAACGGTCCCAGGCTCCAGCCGCGTTTAGAGCGCGGACCAATCACAATCAAGCGACTGACTAGATTCAGTAGAAAACAGCTCGACCGAGAGCAAACAAACGGCTCCCAATATTGTTGAAACGAAAACACAGACAGCACGAGTTCAATATATCGGCACGGAGCTTCGGCTAGCCACAAACCTTTGCGAACTGCAAAATGGCAAAGAGACCGTTTTGACAACGACTTGTGGCCAGACTGGTTTTGTCGGCAAAAGTCTTTAACTGCTAGGATGTGAAATTATAAGCGGCGGATTTGGCCAGTTTGCGAAAGACGTTTTAAAACAAAACGGTGCCTGGTTGAGGAGACAGCAGCCCTGAGTGTTGAAATTCACGTGCTTGTGTTTAATTCGAAGTCGGCTTCAGTCGAAGGCTTCAGTGTTCAGAGACTCCACGTGGAACATGACACTGCACACTCTTCCGGAGTCTCTGATTGGTCTAGACCAGTGGCACTCGTATTTTGCGGCAAGCCATCAAATATATTATCACATTTCAAATGTCAACTTACCGTGCAATTCTCGTTGGAAAATATATCGACTAACAATTTCCACAACCTCCTTAAAAGTGCGTAACTTCAAGGTATGCGCAAGGTCAAAACTACATGAAACGCACAGAGTTTTTTGAACCAAAAAATGCTCTATATGGAAAACCAGTAAAACTTTTGATTTAGCATTCGAATCCCAGTTTGAAATAGTTTTTTCAAAACTAGTGCTAAAGACAGGATATAGTAGACATGAGTCTGAGAAATTTAATGCTCTAAGGGCCGGTTTTACAAGTGCCTCAACCCAGAGTAGAAGTAGGAGTCAAGTTATTTGTCATGGCAACCGCCAATAGGATGCCGTGGAATTCATCTGTTTCTGAGGGCTAGACGCTTGACCCAGAGTTGACAAATATTGGAACACCGGCTCTAAATGAACATTTACGACTTACGAAAATGCGGTCCTTCGATATTCAATACAAACAAGTAGGCAAGCGCTAGGTACAAGTCTGGCAATTCGCAAGTGTCAGGTCAAATCCCCGTTGGCAACGTGCAGAAATGTCACACATTCCTTCACACGGCCCAGTGCCAGTAAAGTTGAGGGCCATTGGTCCAGTCAGTGTTGATGACAGCGTGTCACTGACATCGACTCGAGCTGAGCGAACCGAAACACACCGCAAAGTTCGCACTGCCAGACGGAATCTTTGCCGGCGTCGTAGCCGCAGAGTTCGCACTGCCAGACGGAATCTTTGCCGGCGTCGTAACCGCAGAGTTCGCACTGCCAGACGGAATCTTTGCCGGCGTCGTAGCCGCAGAGTTCGCACTGCCAGACGGAATCTTTGCCGGCGTCGTAGCCGCAGAGTTCGCACTGCCAGACGGAATCTTTGCCGGCGTCGTAGCCGCAGAGTTCGCACTGCCAGACGGAATCTTTGCCGGCGTCGTAACCGCAGAGTTCGCACTGCCAGACGGAATCTTTGCCGGCGTCGTAACCGCAGAGTGCGCACTGCCAGACGGAATCTTTGCCGGCGTCGTAACCGCAGAGTTCGCACTGCCAGACGGAATCTTTGCCGGCGTCGTAACCGCAGAGTTCGCACTGCCAGACGGAATCTTTGCCGGCGTCGTAACCGCAGAGTGCGCACTGCCAGACGGAATCTTTGCCGGCGTCGTAACCGCAGAGTTCGCCCTGCGATTGTCCTGGACTCGGCCGTCGTTCTCGGCTTCCCGGTCGACACTCGGCGGCCGACGTCTTTTCCGCTCGACGAAACCCGGCCGCTGCCACGGCAACGGCTCCCGGCCTTCCGACGCCGGGACCTCAAACTCTCCGGTCGCCACGGCAACCTCGCAGACTCCGAGTTCATCTCGGCTCTCGTTGCCACGACGAGGGCCAATCACAGCGCAAGGCCTTGGATCCACGACGAGGGCCAATAATAGCGCAAGGCCTTGGATCCACGACGAGGGCCAATCATAGCGCAAGGCCTTGGATCCACGACGAGGGCCAATCACAGCGCAAGGCCTTGGATCCACGACGAGGGCCAATCACAGCGCAAGGCCTTGGATCCACGACGAGGGCCAATCACAGCGCAAGGCCTTGGATCCACGACGAGAGGTCCAGCTGGTCGCAGCTCAGCTGCGTCTGCGATTGGTCCAGAGTCTCGACCAATCGCGAGGCTGCGTTGCGACCGGACAGGAAAGCTCCGTGTGCGGTGGAGTAGAAACTGCGATGCGTATGTTCCCCCGCGAACAACAGCAGGCCCTGGAACGAACCGAGGTCAACACTCACGGCCCAGCGGATGTCAGTGCACGTTGTCAGCGGTTGCCATAGGCGACGAAAAGTAGGATTTTAGTAACTAAAGAGTAATGGCGGAACAGCCTTCCAAAAGCGTTGCTTCTAGAAGGCTGTGAAACTTTGAGATATTGAGTGTCAGTTTTTCAGTGGCCCGTTAAGATTTAACGGTCAATTAGCAAGAAAATTAAGGGCTCTGATTGGACGTTGCTAAGCAAATAACAAGTTAACAGACCGTTAGGTATTAAACGTGCCGCTGAAAAACAGGGTCTTAGAACACGTCCTCAATGAAAAAACATTGAATTCAAAGCTAGAATTCGATTTCGGTGTTGACAGTTCAGGGGCTATTTCACCTAGTTTAACTTAAACGGGCGTTTAAGGACAATATTGCCGGTGCCTTGAAATTCACTAATTTACTGACTTCTTGAAAAATTGAAAGCAGAAATTTGAGACAGGTCACAAAAAATATTTATTTTTTATTTTAAAGTGGCAGTGATTCTAGAATGCATTGGTTTGACAGGTGAAACATATTTTATTTTGTAAATGTCATTATTAATTCTCTTGATAAACCATCGTCCATTATTTGAGCCCCCAAAGTTGGGTAATTAGCTTTTAAACCGTGTTTAGTGGTGAAAGAAAGTAGATCCAGACACAACATGCAAGTGTTTTCAGGTCACTAATTGTTCCTATGTTATCACCACGGAACTAAAAGTGAAATTCGCATTTTTCTTCGAGAGAACTCCAAATTCTCCACTTGAATTATTGAAGGACTGAGTTTTGTATAGAAAACGAATACGCCAGTCAAAATCGGTCATAAACTACCGTTCAGGGGGCATTAAACCGACGTTGGTGAAATAGCCCATCACTGCAACGAACGCAAAAGCATTAGACCGTGTGAGAGATTAGTCTGTACCTTATCGCCGTTGGGTGCCAGTGCCGTGATTGGTCGAGCCAGAGAGTCGATGTCTCTTTGCCCGGAGCCGAGGGCCATCGCAGTGTAGGACCCTCGTGAAAACTCCTGGCCCGCCCAGCTGGAACTGTAACCACTCGTGGTACTTGCTAGTAATTACCACATGCACAAGAACACTTCATACAGCATATTATGCTGAGCCAAGGAGCTACGGAAACAACTCGTGGTACTTGCTAGTAATTAGCAGGGTTGTTACTATTTTGCACAGCCAAAAAAAAACGCTTACAAAAACCCAAAAACTAGGGAAATCAGGAAAAATTGGTTGCCACTAAACACTTCCTTGCAAAACTTGCACCGCACTCGCGTTGAGTTGTCAATTATTTTGAACTAAATGCCACTCCTGGGCAATTTACGTCCGCTACCTGAGGGCATTTTAACTTGTAAGTCCACAGGCCTCTGTCCACAAATCAGGAAATACCTAACCTAACCTAACCTGACCTAACCTGCCAATAGAATCAGCTGTTAAGCAAGCTAGCTCCTGCTCCAAGCGTCAGAACTCAGGCAAAAGTTGCAGTCCAACAACTCAATCTACTAAAACCCTCAGAAAAGCACAGTGTAATTCTGGCTATGAAGTAGCTATAGAATGATTCATGTGAAGCAAAATAAGAAACCCAAAAACGCCCAATAAAACCCACAAAAAACCCACTGGGCAGGTTTAAAAAATATATATAGGGGTTTGTTCCAACCCTGCTAATTAGTAATTACTACACGTAGGTACAGGAAAACTTCATAGATTAAATGGGAGCCAAGACTACGACAAAGACACAGGAGCTAATTGCTAATGTATTTCCCAGCAGAGTCTCACCAAACGCAGTTGACGGGTTCGGGCAGGGCAGGGTCGTCGAGGAACTTGCGCAGAATCTGTGCACATTTCGAGCCGACTTGTTTCGAGGGCAGTGTCTCCACGAAAGCGGCCTCCTTGCCGGAGATCCAGCCCTGGAGTAGCGTGTCCGTCAGCCGCTGGAAGGAGTAGATCTTCCTCACCCAAGACTCGGTCGGATCTGCACAGGCCGAGACGAGCAAGTCAGCAAGGCGCTGAGACTCCGGGGCCCGGATTCTCAAGGGGTTTTATCTCCTAATCTAATACCGTATTGACTTTATGACGAATATCAAGGTACCTATTGAAAGAATGGCCACTAGTCCCAATTCACAAAGAGTTTTAAGCAGTAATAAGAGCGCTATTCGGTATTAAATCTAATACCTGCCCCGACTGGTTGATGAGCGTAGCGAGCGAAGCGAGCGGAGCGAAATCTTCAATTTCACTTACCCCAAAAAAAAGTCACTGGTGTATGTTTTTTTTTTTTTTTTTTTCGTTTTTTTTTTTGTGTGTTTGTGCGCGCTCTACAGACCAAACGCCTGAACCGACACGGATGAAAATTTCTGAGTATCTACCTCTGTTCTCAACTTAGACCCCCTGCGTTTTTGAAAAAGATCGGTTCAGTAAATTTTTTATAAATCAATTTTTACGAAATTTTTCGATTTTTTCCGAATTTCGAACCCCTGTAAATTTCAAAGTTCTGAACATAACTTCACCAAAACTTCTAAACATGTTGACCTTATACATATTTATCATGCCTGCAAATCTTATTTCGGTAGGTTTTTCCAATTGGTTTTTATTAGCATTTTTGTGGTGTTTTTTTCGTGATTTGACGGCTGATTCAATACGAGTCCGGTTTCCTTCGTTTCCTTGGTTACCAGCTTTGTTGACCTCGAAGAGAAACAAAGGAACGTCAGAATCCGTATACATTTTCAACTGATTAGAATTTTCGAGAAGGCAATGGTCAGGTTTGGTGCTCCATGGTTTTCTTATGACTGCTGCAAGCACCTTTTAATCCGCTATACACAAACCGCTACCTACGCTCATCTTCAACGCAACACAAATTGCGTTCGCGAAGCCCTAGTATATTAGTGAAGTTATAACCATCACATTATTTGGAGGAACAGGACTCAAGTCAGCAACTTGGTTAGACTCCTCACGTCTACCATGGCCTGTCTTGGGCACTGGCTTTTGATGAGCGGAGCAAAATCTTCAATTTCACTGCCCCCAAAATAAAGTCACTTGTGAAGGATTTTTTTGAATGTGTGTTTGTGCGCGCTCTAGAGACCGAACGCCGAAACCGATTAAGCTGAAAATTTCAGAGGACCTACCTTTGTTCCCAACATAGACCCTCCAAAATTTTGGAAAAGATCGGTTCAGAAATGGTTTCATAAATCAATTTTTACGAAATTTGTCGTTTTTTTCGAATGATAAATTATAAGTATCATTAGATCCCCACGTGTCGTTACAAGTACTAGTAGTTACTTGTTCAGGGATGGAAGCTTGGATCCCCATATCTCGTTACAAGTACTAGTAGTTACTTGTTCAGGGATGGAAGCTTGGATCCCCATATCTCGTTACAAGTACTAGTAGTTACTTGTTCAGGGATGGAAGCTTGGATCCCCATATCTCGTTACAAGTACTAGTAGTTACTTGTTCAGGGATGGAAGCTTGGATCCCCATATCTCGTTACAAGTACTAGTAGTTACTTGTTCAGGGATGGAAGCTTGGATCCCCATATCTCGTTACTAGTACTAGTAGTTACTTGTTCAGGGATGGAAGCTTAACTGATTCCGTATCAAGATGGCTGCGTGGTTATTGATTTGTATTCTACGCCGCGAGGTTGTGCTGGACCTAACCTAGCCCTACCTTGCACCTACTTGCCCCACCTAGCCCTACCTTGCCCCACCTAGCCCCACCTTGCCCCACCTAGCCCCATCTTGCCCCACCTAGCCCCACCTTGCCCCACCTAGCCCCACCTTGCCCAACCTTGCCCTACCTTGCCACACCTTGCCCTACCTTGCCCCCCCTTGCCCCACCTTGCCCCACCTTGCCCCACCTAGCCCCACCGAGCCCCACCAAGCCCCACCAAGCCCCACCTTGCCCTACCTTGCCCCACCTTGCCCCACCTTGCCCTACCTTGCCCCACCTTGCCCCACCTTGCCCTACCTTGCCCCACCTTGCCCCACCTTGCCCTACCTTGCCCCACCTTGCCCTACCTTGCCCCACCTTGCCCCACCTTGCCCTACCTTGCCCCACCTTGCCCTACCTTGCCCCACCTTGCCCTACCTTGCCCCACCTTGCCCCACCTTGCCCTACCTTGCCCCACCTTGCCCTACCTTGCCCCACCTTGCCCTACCTTGCCCCACCTTGCCCCACCTTGCCCCACCTTGCCCTACCTTGCCCTACCTTGCCCCACCTTGCCCCACCTTGCCCCACCTTGCCCTACCTTGCCCCACCTTGCCCTACCTTGCCCCACCTTGCCCTACCTTGCCCCACCTTGCCCCACCTTGCCCTACCTTGCCCCACCTTGCCCTACCTTGCCCCACCTTGCCCTACCTTGCCCCACCTTGCCCCACCTTGCCCCACCTTGCCCCACCTTGCCCCACCTTGCCCTACCTTGCCCTACCTTGCCCCACCTTGCCCCACCTTGCCCCACCTTGCCCCACCTTGCCCCACCTTGCCCCACCTAGCCCTACCTTGCCCCACCTTGCCCCACCTAGCCCTACCTTGCCCCACCTAGCCCTACCTAGCCCTACCTAGCCCCACCTAGCCCTACCTAGCCCTACCTAGCCCCACCTTGGCCTTCGGCTTCATCCCACAGCAGCAGGACTTCGGTGACGTTGCCCGGCAACGCGGGTCTCGCAAACTCCAGCAGGATTTTGTTGACGACGCCGAAGCCGACGCGGTCCACAGCGTCGCGTTTCCATGGCGGCAGCGCAGGGGTGAACAAATCGGGGCTGGCCTGCAACACACGGGGACAGGGACGAGTCTCAGACTGGAGTTGCTAGGCAACGAATCGGGGCTGGCCGGCAACACACGGGGACAGGGACGAGTCTCAGACTGGAGTTGCTAGGCAACGAATCAGGGCTGGCCGGCAACACACGGGGACAGGGACGAGTCTCAGACTGGAGTTGCTAGGCAACGAATCGGGGCTGGCCGGCAACACACGGGGACAGGGACGAGTCTCAGACTGGAGTTGCTAGGCAACGAATCGGGGCTGGCCTGCAACACACGGGGACAGGGACGAGTCTCAGACTGGAGTTGCTAGGCAACGAATCGGGGCTGGCCGGCAACACACGGGGACAGGGACGAGTCTCAGACTGGAGTTGCTAGGCAACGAATCGGGGCTGGCCGGCAACACACGGGGACAGGGACGAGTCTCAGACTGGAGTTGCTAGGCAACGAATCAGGGCTGGCCGGCAACACACGGGGACAGGGACGAGTCTCAGACTGGAGTTGCTAGGCAACGAATCGGGGCTGGCCGGCAACACACGGGGACAGGGACGAGTCTCAGACTGGAGTTGCTAGGCAACGAATCGGGGCTGGCCGGCAACACACGGGGACAGGGACGAGTCTCAGACTGGAGTTGCTAGGCAATGAATCGGGGCTGGCCGGCAACACACGGGGACAGGGACGAGTCTCAGACTGGAGTCGCTAGGCAACGAATCGGGGCTGGCCGGCAACACACGGGGACAGGGACGAGTCTCAGACTGGAGTTGCTAGGCAACGAATCGGGGCTGGCCGGCAACACACGGGGACAGGGACGAGTCTCAGACTGGAGTTGCTAGGCAACGAATCGGGGCTGGCCGGCAACACACGGGGACAGGGACGAGTCTCAGACTGGAGTTGCTAGGCAACGAATCGGGGCTGGCCGGCAACACACGGGGACAGGGACGAGTCTCAGACTGGAGTTGCTAGGCAACGAATCGGGGCTGGCCGGCAACACACGGGGACAGGGACGAGTCTCAGACTGGAGTTGCTAGGCAACGAATCGGCACGGTTACCAAGCAGTTAAAACTGACACGTGTAGATACGGCACCAGTTCGAATCAGACTGAAATTGACCTTCGATTGACCTTCGTATCAAGACGCTATAATCACCGCTACAGATTTTGGAATGCGTGCAACAAGTGCTACCTTGAGTACTCCCAGCGGCAAGGTGACTATCGCGTGATTGGCCAGCACTCTGGTGCCGTCCCGGCAAATTACTTCCACGGCAAACGCAGAGTCACGGCCACTCGGATGGGCCTTGTCTCCGCCACGCTCGGCTGTCTCGGTCCAGTCTTTGGTTTCGGTCGCCGCGACTCGGGGGTCGTCCACGGCAACCGCGTCGTTGGGAGCGTGCGTTTGTTTCGCCGTCACCGGCACCTGGAAACGAGACGGATGCGACGGGCTTTTGTCTCGCTCTCCTGTCAGTCTGGCCAAGTATTTTAGCTGCCGGTTTTACACGTGCCTCAACCAGGAGTTTAAGTAGACGTTAAGTTATTTGTCGTGGCAACCGCCGATAGGATGCCTTGAAATTAATCTATTTCCGAGGGTAAGATGCCTAACCTATGGTTGACAAATATTGTAATACCGGCGCTTACAGTTATAATACGGGACACTCTCCTCAAATCTTGGCGACAATCAACAGATGGCGTCCCTAGCAACGTGGAGTACAAACAAACAATCTCAGTTAGCTTCAGCTTGAGGCCGTCTCACATTGCATCTCGTAAGCGAGTGGTCATTGTGTCACGCGGAAAGAATTGTTAGCTTGCAAAACAAGACGAAAGTGCCCGTCATAACTCGTAATTGAGTTTAAAATAGTTAGGTATCTCCTTGTTAGTTTGACAATTCAGATGTCGAAAATGGGTCGGTGGCCTTAGCCTATAGAAACTTATCTTGGACAAAGCTACCTTTTGCAGCAAAGGTCCCACAGAATCGACTCCGCTCGTTACACCTGATCTAGATGACAAACCATGAATTTACCCCATTGCTGACGCGATTTTAGTTGCCAATAATTATGCGTATGGCACGTGAAAACGTGTGAATAATATGCATTTATCAGTTATTGCGCGGTTGACATGACAAATGTCAATTTTTGAAAAAATTGACATGACAATTGTCAATTTTTGAAAAAATTGTGATCCAGCCACTTTGATGGCTCGATGTCTTTTGTATTTAGAAGGCGGGTAGTTATGTGTTTTCACTCCGCGCCGCTAGGTTGTGCTGACGATTGTCGCCGTGAAATCCCATGTCACAAGGAGGCAGTGTCTGGTGTTGGTAAAGTCTGTTAAGGCCATTCATTGACGGTTGTTGAGGTTAATTGAATTCAACTTTTTACGGATTTCCAAGAGATATTTCGAGGTTCTGAAATATTCAATTGGTTGTCCAAAGTGTGAGGATTCCGTAGATATTTGTTTCGTTGCGATTGGATAACGGGTGTGGCCTGGAAAGTGTTTACGGTAAGAGGTAAATTCTTAGCTGGAATTTACCCTTAAGTACATCTTTCAATATACCGGCTAAACATGGTTATTTTAAAACTCTTGTAAGTAATTAACGAGTGAATCTTGCGAAATGAAAATGGTTCAATTGGTTGTCCGAAGTGTGAAGATTCCGAAAACACAGGTTTCGTCGCGATCCGACCAAAGGTGTGGCCTGGAACGTGAATCCCGTACGAGGTGAAGGAAACGGCTCGACTTCGGAGCTCAGTGAACAGACTTAAGGTATTTGGTCTAGCGACTCTGTGACTTTCACTTCGGCTGGTAGATGAAGGTTGGGGCAAGGACACAATATTTCCTGCGCAAGGATACCAATTGTATTGAGTTGAAAAGTGACTGAAGCCCTCGACTTTGGTTTCGAACACTGCGTTCGGGAGATCACTCCCGTTTGGGACACTGCGTCCCAAGTAAAAGAGTACCTGGTATTCACTTTCCAGCGCCACCAGGGTCCTTACCTAGAGCGGTCATGGGGCCACGAACAAAGTCCCAAGTAAAAGAGTACCTGGTATTCACTTTCCAGCGCCACCAGGGTCCTTACCTAGAGCGGTCATGGGGCCACGAACAAAGTCCCAAGTAAAAGAGTACCTGGTATTCACTTTCCAGCGCCACCAGGGTCCTTACCTAGAGCGGTCATGGGGCCATGAACAAAGTCGCAAGTAAAAGAGTACCTGGTATTCACTTTCCAGCGCCACCAGGGTCCTTACCTAGAGCGGTCATGGGGCCACGAACAAAGTCCCAAGTAAAAGAGTACCTGGTATTCACTTTCCAGCGCCACCAGGGTCCTTACCTAGAGCGGTCATGGGGCCACGAACAAAGTCCCAAGTAAAAGAGTACCTGGTATTCACTTTCCAGCGCCACCAGGGTCCTTACCTAGAGCGGTCATGGCGCCACGAACAAAGTCCCAAGTAAAAGAGTACCTGGTATTCACTTTCCAGCGCCACCAGGGTCCTTACCTAGAGCGGTAATGGGGCCACGAACAAAGTCCCAAGTAAAAGAGTACCTGGTATTCACTTTCCAGCGCCACCAGGGTCCTTACCTAGAGCGGTCATGGGGCCACGAACAAAGTCCCAAGTAAAAGAGTACCTGGTATTCACTTTCCAGCGCCACCAGGGTCCTTACCTAGAGCGGTCATGGGGCCACGAACAAAGTCCCAAGTAAAAGAGTACCTGGTATTCACTTTCCAGCGCCACCAGGGTCCTTACCTAGAGCGGTCATGGGGCCACGAACAAAGTCCCAAGTAAAAGAGTACCTGGTATTGACTTTCCAGCGCCACCAGGGTCCTTACCTAGAGCGGTCATGGGGCCCCGAACAAAGTCCCAAGTAAAAGAGTACCTGGTATTCACTTTCCAGCGCCACCAGGGTCCTTACCTAGAGCGGTCATGGGGCCCCGAACAAAGTCCCAAGTAAAAGAGTACCTGGTATTCACTTTCCAGCGCCACCAGGGTCCTTACCTAGAGCGGTCATGGGGCCACGAACAAAGTCCCAAGTAAAAGAGTACCTGGTATTCACTTTCCAGCGCCACCAGGGTCCTTACCTAGAGCGGTCATGGGGCCACGAACAAAGTCCCAAGTAAAAGAGTACCTGGTATTCACTTTCCAGCGCCACCAGGGTCCTTACCTAGAGCGGTCATGGGGCCACGAACAAAGTCCCAAGTAAAAGAGTACCTGGTATTCACTTTCCAGCGCCACCAGGGTCCTTACCTAGAGCGGTCATGGGGCCACGAACAAAGTCCCAAGTAAAAGAGTACCTGGTATTCACTTTCCAGCGCCACCAGGGTCCTTACCTAGAGCGGTCATGGGGCCACGAACAAAGTCCCAAGTAAAAGAGTACCTGGTATTCACTTTCCAGCGCCACCAGGGTCCTTACCTAGAGCGGTCATGGGGCCACGAACAAAGTCCCAAGTAAAAGAGTACCTGGTATTCACTTTCCAGCGCCACCAGGGTCCTTACCTAGAGCGGTCATGGGGCCACGAACAAAGTCCCAAGTAAAAGAGTACCTGGTATTCACTTTCCAGCGCCACCAGGGTCCTTACCTAGAGCGGTCATGGGGCCACGAACAAAGTCCCAAGTAAAAGAGTACCTGGTATTCACTTTCCAGCGCCACCAGGGTCCTTACCCAGAGCGGTCATGGGGCCCCGAACAAAGTCCCAAGTAAAAGAGTACCTGGTATTCACTTTCCAGCGCCACCAGGGTCCTTACCTAGAGCGGTCATGGGGCCACGAACAAAGTCCCAAGTAAAAGAGTACCTGGTATTCACTTTCCAGCGCCACCAGGGTCCTTACCTAGAGCGGTCATGGGGCCACGAACAAAGTCCCAAGTAAAAGAGTACCTGGTATTCACTTTCCAGCGCCACCAGGGTCCTTACCTAGAGCGGTCATGGGGCCACGAACAAAGTCCCAAGTAAAAGAGTACCTGGTATTCACTTTCCAGCGCCACCAGGGTCCTTACCTAGAGCGGTCATGGGGGCGGGGTTACAGTAGCCAGGGTTACCGCCGTGGCCAATCGGTAACCCTGGTTGGGTAAGAACCCAGTTCGCCTTGTTCCGTTTTTAGCACTGGATTGCAGCACAGCCAGTTTGAATCGCACTGGGTTTCGATGCTGAACAAAGTCCCCTTGTTGGTGGTAGGTCCAACGGACAAAATGGCCGATCCGATTTAGATGGAACTTGGAGTCAGCCTGCGCTCTTTTCAACGTAATAGCTTTCAAACTATTCAAAATTCTACAAAAATATTGATATTTCGAAAAATTTTCCAGCCGTTTTCCAGCCGTTTTCCAGCCGAAACTTCTGTGTTTATTCACGAAACTTTATAAAGTTATGCAGCGAGACGAAAGCAAGAATTTCTCGAGTTTCCGAGTCCAATCAGCCGTTACCTCGGTGACGGTGTCGTCCGAAGCGTCCGACGAATCCGAGTCGTCCGATTGGTCGAGACGGTCGACGGAGCCGTGTGATTGGTCGGCCCAGCGGAGCCGAGAGACGACGCGCCGCAGGAGCAGCGAATCGGAAGGCACGTCTCTCGAAACCACGGCAACCAGGCTGCCGAAGCTGAGGGGCAAAACAACAACAACTCGGTTTGGGAGGCGAAATAAACTCCCGTTGGTATCGAGAAAATCGGTCACATTTCATCGAGTAGCAAAACCCAGTTTCACGCCAGGGTTTTAAAACGCATTTTCGTAACTTGCACTTGGAACAAGACGAAAAGTGATGAAGCTCACGACACAAATACAATGGGGTGTTTATGGGTGGGTTCAGTCCCAAAGAAAAAATGTTATTTAGAGTTTTTTTTTGTGTGTGCAAATCAATGCATTTCCGAGAGGTTCGACATTAAGAATACCTTGGAAATATGCGCTCGCCAAGAAGGTTACATGGAAATTACAAATCAAAATAATATCTTCGAAGGAAAACACCTGCATGCAGATTTGTCGGCGTTTGAAATGTAATAATGTAGTTTACTAAGACAGGCTGCACTAAGACAGGCTGCACTAAGACAGGCTGCACTAAGACAGGCTGCACTAAGACAGGCTGCACTAAGACAGGCTGCACTAAGACAGGCTGCACTAAGACAGGCTGCACTAAGACAGGCTGCACTAAGACAGGCTGCACTAAGACAGGCTGCACTAAGACAGGCTGCACTAAGACAGGCTGCACTAAGACAGGCTGCACTAAGACAGGCTGCACTAAGACAGGCTGCACTAAGACAGGCTGCACTAAGACAGGCTGCACTAAGACAGGCTGCAAATGGGAACGGCTGCAAATCCCCCCTGCATCTCACGGAAACTGCCCATCGCCGCCAGGTCCACCTCGTCCATCGAGTGGCAGCCACGAGAAGTTGACATTGCAAAGCTCACCCCAGCGGCAGACTGACGTTGCCCCCCTGCATCTCACGGAAACTGCCCACCGCCGCCAGGTCCACCTCGTCCATCGAGTGGCAGCCACGAGAAGTTGACATTGCAAAGCTCACCCCAGCGGCAGACTGACGTTGCCCCCCTGCATCTCACGGAAACTGCCCATCGCCGCCAGGTCCACCTCGTCCATCGAGTGGCAGCCACGAGAAGTTGACATTGCAAAGCTCACCCCAGCGGCAGACTGACGTTGCCCCCCTGCATCTCACGGAAACTGCCCACCGCCGCCAGGTCCACCTCGTCCATCGAGTGGCAGCCACGAGAAGTTGACATTGCAAAGCTCACCCCAGCGGCAGACTGACGTTGCCCCCCTGCATCTCACGGAAACTGCCCATCGCCGCCAGGTCCACCTCGTCCATCGAGTGGCAGCCACGAGAAGTTGACATTGCAAAGCTCACCCCAGCGGCAGACTGACGTTGCCCCCCTGCATCTCACGGAAACTGCCCATCGCCGCCAGGTCCACCTCGTCCATCGAGTGGCAGCCACGAGAAGTTGACATTGCAAAGCTCACCCCAGCGGCAGACTGACGTTGCCCCCCTGCATCTCACGGAAACTGCCCACCGCCGCCAGGTCCACCTCGTCCATCGAGTGGCAGCCACGAGAAGTTGACATTGCAAAGCTCACCCCAGCGGCAGACTGACGTTGCCCCCCTGCATCTCACGGAAACTGCCCATCGCCGCCAGGTCCACCTCGTCCATCGAGTGGCAGCCACGAGAAGTTGACATTGCAAAGCTCACCCCAGCGGCAGACTGACGTTGCCCCCCTGCATCTCACGGAAACTGCCCACCGCCGCCAGGTCCACCTCGTCCATCGAGTGGCAGCCACGAGAAGTTGACATTGCAAAGCTCACCCCAGCGGCAGACTGACGTTGCCCCCCTGCATCTCACGGAAACTGCCCATCGCCGCCAGGTCCACCTCGTCCATCGAGTGGCAGCCACGAGAAGTTGACATTGCAAAGCTCACCCCAGCGGCAGACTGACGTTGCCCCCCTGCATCTCACGGAAACTGCCCATCGCCGCCAGGTCCACCTCGTCCATCGAGTGGCAGCCACGAGAAGTTGACATTGCAAAGCTCACCCCAGCGGCAGACTGACGTTGCCCCCCTGCATCTCACGGAAACTGCCCACCGCCGCCAGGTCCACCTCGTCCATCGAGTGGCAGCCACGAGAAGTTGACATTGCAAAGCTCACCCCAGCGGCAGACTGACGTTGCCCCCCTGCATCTCACGGAAACTGCCCATCGCCGCCAGGTCCACCTCGTCCATCGAGTGGCAGCCACGAGAAGTTGACATTGCAAAGCTCACCCCAGCGGCAGACTGACGTTGCCCCCCTGCATCTCACGGAAACTGCCCATCGCCGCCAGGTCCACCTCGTCCATCGAGTGGCAGCCACGAGAAGTTGACATTGCAAAGCTCACCCCAGCGGCAGACTGACGTTGCCCCCCTGCATCTCACGGAAACTGCCCATCGCCGCCAGGTCCACCTCGTCCATCGAGTGGCAGCCACGAGAAGTTGACATTGCAAAGCTCACCCCAGCGGCAGACTGACGTTGCCCCCCTGCATCTCACGGAAACTGCCCATCGCCGCCAGGTCCACCTCGTCCATCGAGTGGCAGCCACGAGAAGTTGACATTGCAAAGCTCACCCCAGCGGCAGACTGACGTTGCCCCCCTGCATCTCACGGAAACTGCCCATCGCCGCCAGGTCCACCTCGTCCATCGAGTGGCAGCCCGTGATGCAAGTCTCGCGGCTCAGCAGACACGCAAAGAGGCGACGTCTCATCGCGATTTCAGCCTCGCCGTCGCCGCGGCAACCGTTGCCGAGGAACAGGTCCATCTCGAGACGCAAGTGCTGGCCCACGCTCGACACTCCGGGCGGCGGCTCGAAGTCGGAGGCAAAGTACTCCTCGCATCGGCGCAGGAAGCAGGCGTACGCCTCGTACGTCTCCTGCCGGCACAGCGCGATCCCGTGCCCGTCATGACTTGAGTCGGATCGCATCTACCTCCTCCAGGACCCTGACTGCTGCTAGACACGAGCCAAGAGTTTCAACACTCACAAGCCATGACTTGAGTCGGATCGCATCTACCTCCTCCAGGACCCTGACTGCTGCTAGACACGAGCCAAGAGTTTCAACACTCACAAGCCATGACTTGAGTCGGATCGCATCTACCTCCTCCAGGACCCTGACTGCTGCTAGACACGAGCCAAGAGTTTCAACACTCACAAGCCATGACTTGAGTCGGACAAAAGGCTCTGTGGGGGCAGTTTTGAGACTCTTGGCTCGTTTGGTGGAGGCTTCCCGAGCCGTAGGTAGATGGTATGAAGAGCTTCATGGTCACTTGTCTGTTTCGTGAGATTGTCGGCCCTAAAAGGGGCCTTGGTTCTCTACGTTTCGATGAGACACGGCTCGTCATCTTCAGGAGACTTCAGGAGACTCCAGGAGACTTCAGGAGACTTCAGGAGACTCCAGGAGACTTCAGGAGACTTCAGGAGACTTCAGGAGACTTCAGGAGACTTCAGGAGACTTCAGGAGACTTCAGGAGACTTCAGGAGACTTTAGGAGACTTCAGGAGACTCCAGGAGACCTCAGGAGACTTCAGGAGACTCCAGGAGACTTCAGGAGACTTCAGGAGACTCCAGGAGACCTCAGGAGACTTCAGGAGACTTCAGGAGACTTCAGTCGCCGAAACGTAGAGAACCAAGGCCCCTTTTAGGGCCGACAATCTCATGAAACGGAGCAGTGAAGCTCTTCATACCATCTACCTACGGCTCTGGAAGCCTTCACCAAACGAGCCAAGAGTCTCAAAACTGCCCCCAAAGAGCCTATTGTCCGACTCAAGACACGGCTTGTGAGTGTTGAAACTCTTGGCTCGTGTCTAGCAGCAGTCAGGGTCCTCGAGGAAGATGCAAATCCAGTCTCCTTCTCAACGTGAAATGGGGGTTAGGTACAACTCATTTCCAAACCCCTTGGCTCGGCTCCACAAATCGCCAAAGCTTTGAAACCCCAGCCGAGAACAGCGCTGTTATTAAATCTCTTAGACTCATGTCTACCATGTCCTATCTTTTGCACCAGTTTTGAAACACTACTATTTCCAAACTGGGATTTGAATGCAAAATTACAAGTCTCTCTGGTTTCCCTTGAAGATCTTAAGGGTGATTGATGACGACACCCTTGAAGAAGTAAAGTCTATAGTATTATAGTGTGGCGATTCGTATGTAATGTACACTTATTGTTTTGCTATTGCATCGAGCAGTGATATCATGTGTGATGAACACGTAACTTCGAAGAATGCCCACCCCCGAAACGCTCAAGTGGTAAAGCTCCTGAAAGGAAATCATCGACGTCCCGGTTCGGTTGCACATTTTCCAAGCTTCCGTTCCCCTTCCATCCATTGCATAATGGTATCTGCTAAAACCACTAACATAAATCTAATCAAAACAATGTGAGTACATTTGATAGGCATTTAGCAGTACCCAGTGCTACCAGTGCTGTTGTGCTACGGATCTTGGGCTTCCAAAACGCAGAGGGCTGCATTTCCTGTTCTGAATCCCTTTTGGCGCAACTGCAGTCCTTGTTTGTTCTTTGATCTGTGACCTGTGTTCTTTGATCTGTGTTAAGGGGATAAAATGACCTTGCATTGTTCCGAATGCGAAAAATCACGACATTGATGAAGGGACACTGTCTGACAATATGTCAGATGCAGAACAAAGTCGTCGTGTGCTTCTAAACGCTGGCACCAGCTTTTAGCACTAGCTTTCTAAAAGCTAGCAGAAACAGCTGACGCAGATCTGTAGAGGGAAGGACTGGAAATGTGTGGACCAAGTCACGACCTCAGCGGCTGCAAAGGTAGGTACTCAATGCACTCGAACAATCAAAGGTAGACAAGTAGGTACAAAGGTTTGCAGAGATGCTTTTAGAAGAGGAAAGCAATCCACGGAAGCTTGAAAGGAAACGCTACCTTCCCCCAGCATCTATGAGTGTAGATTGGGACAAGTTTATTCAGATTAGCAAAATGTATGGAATGGTAGCACATCATCTAATGTCTACCAACCTGTTGTAAGAAACACCTTATTGAATGGACTAGTTACAGGAGAACCTGAGTCTATGTACTACCTTTAGCAAAGCAAAGGACATGTAGTAGGTAGGTCTAGTGTGCAGGTAGCTGTACCTACCTAGGTCTACATGTACTACCTGAAGCAAAGCGAAGGGCATGCGTTGCCCGTTTTCCGTCGCCGCCACCACGTGATGGGGCCGAGGCGTCTGCGAGATGTCCACCAAACCGTTGGCCATCGCCAGCTCAAACAACGGGTTGCCGAGGATGCCGTGGATCCAGTTGGCGCCCAGCTCCAGCTGGTTGCGGCCTGTCGCCGAAAACGAGATCCGATCACACACGCTTGTCAGGACCGAACACTTTCTATAGTAGAGCACAGAGATTAGAAACGGAAATACAACCGTCCGAGCCGGGCGAGCTAACGCATATTATTGCCCGTGGGCAGGGTCCGATCAGCTGTTGCCGATATCCGAGTCCGCGCGGTTGCAGGTTAAAGACGACGACCGTACCTGTGTCAAGCGAGAATATCCGTCCGCCGACTCGACCGCGAGCCTCGAGGATCTTGAAGTCGAGCACGCCGCTCTTGGCCAGATGCCTGGCCGCCGAGAGCCCGGCCAGGCCGGCGCCGATGATGACGATCTTGCATCGGATCGTCGGGTCGGCGTCAGCGGCCGCGGCCGCCATGCTTTAGTGTGTGAAGCTGCCCGTCTCGATATACGGCGCATGTGTGGCACCTCGGCATCGTACCGCGGCGAGAAGAGCGCAACGGTAGGTCTAGTACAGAGCTTGAGAAAACTGGTATACCTACTATTGTGGGTTCAGCTCAAACCTGAATCACTAAACATGATTTTCCAAACGGGAAGTGCATGGATTTGGGTCAAGTAGCTACTTACGTCAAACGTACGAAAAATCATTTTTTATTCGGAAAATTCTGAATGACTGTTGAGCACATCAAATTCAAAACTTAAAAGAATCTTTAGAGCGAACTATAACAATTATATTTTCTTGATGTCATGTACAGACAGAGACTCACAAACAAACAGTCCACGTTAGTGAAAGTATCGACATCTTGGAGTAGGGAGCCCCGCAATTTTATTCCGACATTCCCCTCGCCTACAAGCCAAGTAGATGAGAATACAATCAAGGGATGCCGGCACTACTGTTATTACATCTGTTTCACTCGCTCTGCCCATCATCGCTACACAGTTCTCTCTCCCACCACTTGGCATTCACCTCGCCTACAAGCCAAGTAGATGAGAATACAATCGAGGGATGCCGGCACCACTGTTATTACATCTGTTTCACTCGCTCTGCCCATCATCGCTGCACAGTTCTCTCTCCCACCACTTGGCATTCACCTCGCCTACAAGCCAAGTAGATGGGAATACAATCAAGGGATGCCGGCACTACTGTTATTACATCTGTTTCACTCGCTCTGCCCATCATCGCTACACAGTTCTCTCTCCCACCACTTGGCATTCCCCTCGCCTACAAGCCAAGTAGATGAGAATACAATCGAGGGATGCCGACACCACTGTTATTACATCTGTTTCACTCGCTCTGCCCATCATCGCTGCACAGTTCTCTCTCCCACGACTTGGCATTCCCCTCGCCTACAAGCCAAGTAGATGAGAATACAATCAAGAACTGCCGGCACTGCTGTTATTACATCTGTTTCACTCGCTTTGCCCATCATCGCTACACAGTTCTCTCTCCCACCACTTGGCATTCCCCTCGCCTACAAGCCAAGCAGATGAGAATACAATCAAGGGATGCCGGCACTACTGTTATTACATCTGTTTCACTCGCTCTGCCCATCATCGCTACACAGTTCTCTCTCCCACCACTTGGCATTCACCTCGCCTACAAGCCAAGTAGATGAGAATACAATCAAGGGATGCCGGCACTACTGTTACCAACCCCAGTCGGTAGTTACGGTAGTTTCAGTAACTTCAGTAGTTTCAGTAGTTTCGGTAGTTTCGGTAGTTTAGGGAGTTTCAGGAGTTTCAGTAGCTTCAGTAGTTTCAGTAGTTTCGGGAGTTTCAGTAGTTTCGGTAGTTTCAGTAGTTTCGGTAGTTTCAGTAGTTTCGGTAGTTTCAGTAGTTTCAGTAGTTTCAGTAGTTTCAGTAGTTTCGGTAGTTTCAGTAGTTTCAGTAGTTTCAGTAGCTTCGGTAGTTTCAGTAGTTTCGGTAGTTTCAGTAGTTTCAGTAGTTTCGGTAGTTTCAGTAGTTTCAGTAATTTCAGTATTGTCGGTAGTTTCAGTTGTTTTAGTAGTTTCGGTAGTTTCAGTAGTTTCAGTAGTTTCGGTAGTTTCGGTAGTTTCGGTAGTTTCGGTAGTTTCAGTAGTTTCAGTAGTTTCAGTAGCTTCGGTAGTTTCAGTAGTTTCGGTAGTTTCGGTAGTTTCAGTAGTTTCGGTAGTTTCAGTAGTTTCAGTAGTTTCGGTAGTTTCGGTAGTTTCGGTAGTTTCAGTAGGTTCAGTAGTTTCAGTAGTTTCATTAGTTTCAGTAGTTTCGGTAGTTTTTTCTTCACCCCCGTTTTTGGCATCATCATTGTTGTCCACCTCCACTTCCCCTGCGGGCACTTCTCCCGAGTCGACGTAGCTGCCAAGGTCGGGACCTGCGGGATTAATTTCGGGATAGTCCGTTTCAGTAGTCTCTGTGGTTTCAGTAGTTTCAGTAGTTTCGGTAGTTTCAGTAGTTTCAGTAGTTTCGGTAGATTCGGTAGTTTCAGTAGTTTCAGAAGTTTCAGTAGTTTCAGTAGTTTCAGTAGTTTTGGTAGTTTCAGTAGTTTCGGTAGTTTCGGTAGTTTCAGTAGTTTCGGTAGTTTCAGGAGTTTCGGTAGTTTCGGTAGTTTCGGTAGTTTCAGCAGTTTCGGTAATTGCGGTAGTTTCAGTAGTTTCGGTAGTTTCGGTAGTTTCAGTAGTTTCAGTAGTTTCGGTAGTTTCAGTAGTTTCGGTAGTTTCGGTAGTTTCGGTAGTTTCAGTAGTTTCGGTAGTTTCGGTAGTTTCAGTAGTTTCGGTAGTTTCAGTAGTTTCGGTAGTTTCGGTAGTTTCAGTAGTTTCGGTAGTTTCAGTAGTTTCGGTAGTTTCAATAGTTTCAGTAGTGTCAGTAGGAGTAGTGCGAACAGGGGTTTTAGTGGGAAGAGTAGGGGGCACAGGCAAGGGCCTTCTTGAGGTATGAACAGTTGGAACAGAAGTTTTGATAGTTCTAGTTGGAAGAGTTGGAAGAGTGGGTGGGTCAGGCAGGGGCCTTCTGGATGTCGTAGTTTCCTTATTAACAGTTGGAATAGTAGTTTTGATAGTTCTTGTTGGAAGAGTCGGAAGAGTGGGCGGCACAGGCAGGGGCCTTTTGGATGTCGTCCGCACAGTGGCAGGTCGTGAAGTTGGCGGCCTGCGCGTGACAGTGATCACAGGGGCCATGTCAGCGGCGGGCTCCCAGCACGGGTCGCACTCCACCGCGCCGTGGTAGCAGCAGTCCGTCCACCTTGCCACGAGAGCGTCGTAAAGAGGGCCGTGATCGCCATAGAGCGGGCGGTGACCGAAGCCCTCGGCCCGGTAGAGCGGGTTGGGCAGGTATGAGGGGTACGGCGTGGCGGTTAAAACCGGTTCGTGGGGCAGCCATTGCCGGTCGTCTGTCTTCTGTGCTGGCCAAGCCGGTTCGTTGTGGGGCAGATAGGGAACCGGTTCTCGGTGCCATGGGAGAACCGGATGTTCTAGACGGGGCCGCCAAGCGATTCGCGAGAGTTCGGGATCGGTCGGAGCTGAAACATGACGTCATACAGTTGTGTTAGTAAAGGCACAGCCACCTGGAATTACGGGCTCCAATTGCCAGCAATATTATACAGGTACCGTTGGTTTGCAGGAACCACTTTCCCACGTCAGCCGTGGAACAAGCTTTGGAAACTACCTGTAGCTGCCCGAAACGCTCTGAGAGGCCGAGAACGAGACGTACACTGCGCTTTGGAATCCGACGGGCCGAGCCTTAATTATTAAGGGATGGGGGCTCGAATGCGTAGTGGCTATTTTAATTCCGGCATGAGAATGACAATCAGGCGGGTGTGTCGTTGAAGGAGTCCTTGTCAAGCTGGCGATCGTCGACGTCGACGGGGCCGTGGCGTCTTGTCGATGACATCAAGGTGCCGTGCCTGCCACAGTCGCATGGCTCTCGGCCACCTGGATACCTACGTCACTTGAAGCATTGGATTTCATGGCGACAATCTTCAGCACAGCCTGGCGGCGTTGAGTGCAAATCAATAACTTCCCAGCCTTCTTTATACAAAAGACAGCAAGCTGTCAAGGTGGCTGGATCACACTTTTTTTCACAAATGTTGTCAACCACGCAAGAACTGATACATTCATAATATTCACACGTTATTTCATGCTATAAGCATAATATTATTGGCAACTATATCGCGTAAGCAATAATTAGGTTTTGTCAAATGTTTTGACAAATGTCATCTAGATCAGGTGCTACGAGCGGAGACGAATCTGTGGGACCTTTGCTGCAAAAAGAAGCTTTGTCCAAGATAAGTTTCTATAGGCTAAAGCAACCGACCTATTTTCGACATCTGAATTGTCAAACTAACAAGGAGATACCTAACTATTTCAAACTCAATTACGAGTTATGACGGGCTCTTTCGTCTAGTTTTGAAAGCTAACAATTCTTTCCGCGTGACAGAATGACCACTCGCTTACGAGATGCAATGTGAGACGGCCTCAAGCTGAAGCAATCTGAGATTATATTTTGTTTGCACTCCGCGCCGCTAGGGACGCTATATGTCGATTGTCGCCAAGATTTGGGGAGAGTGTCCCCGGTGTTGATGTCAATGCCACCGAGCCGGTGTTTGCCCTCGTGTTTGAATGTCTGGCGAATCAAGAAGCCGTCGTTGATAAGGACAGGAAGCGGCGACTGAAGGAGCTGTGTGTGTTAGCGCACCTTTCACATAATATTATTATACAGCGCCAAGTGCAAATAATATTATGTAATCGGCCTGTACATAATATATAATAACATTGTGGCGAACCAGCGATCGATTCGAACTTGTTTGCCGATTTGTTTCGCAACGATATTTTTTCACGCAACGCAACGCAAATGCCGTGCCTGCCTTTCGTGTAGCTGGGAGCGGATATACGTCGTGACGTTGACAGCAAACAGGAGCCCGCCGAGCTTTGCGTCGGCGCAGACGCGAAGTCCAACGACATTGTGTCCACGTCCACGAACGCGTTTATACATTGGCACCGATTTTGCAGAAAGTCTGCCACTAAAGTGTTAGGCTGTCAAAACAATTCGTGGCTCTAATTCATGCTGTTTTGACAAAAAGACTTTGTTAATTTATTTTATGTTAAACTTATGAATAATATGTATAATGTTCATAACATAACTAATATATTATTATGATAGGCAGTGGCGTAGCGTGAATATGATGCACCCAACCGTGAAAGTTATGACGGAGCCCCCCCCCCCCTCCCCCCTTTTCCGAGGGCAATCCCGAAAAAAAACGTATCTGGAAATTTGGCAATCCATTAAAAAAAACGAATCCCGAAATTTTCCGAGGGCAATCTCTAAAATCACGTCTCCCGAGAGATATTTGCACCCTCTGAACCGCGGGGTCTGCGGGTACGGTCGCTACGCCCCTGGACAAAGGTCAGCAATCTTATAATATGAAATGGCGGCACCAAAATTTAGTGGCAGACTGTGGTGGAAAATGCTGTCCCATGTATACACGTCGTTCCATGACGTGTCCCGTCCAACGCCCATCTCCGAGGGGACTCGTGGGGTGCAGGGCGTAGGTACATTGGCCAACATGCTCTCGGCAACGACCGCGAGAAACATATCTGCAATTACTTTAGCGCGGACAACATAACACAGTGTGCATTCTTTGCTGAGACTGGCTGCAATCTCTCTTGGCTCTATTGGATCTCTTTGGCTCCATTGGATCTTGTTGGGTGTCGCATAATTGCTTATGGCCCATGCCTTAATGCGCTCACAAGTCGCCACTTTGGCCATTTACAACGGCCATTGCAGATGCTTTAAAACACTCTTGCGTTCTTAGTAGGCAATTAGGCATTATTATTTTCCCACTCGATGCCTTCGTTTGATTGTGATGCTCCTTGCCCATCATTTTCAGTAGGGAATACTGCAGCAGACGATTTCCCAGCCAGTCTCAGCAAAAAAGCAACCCCTGGTCGTATCGCCAATAAAATGTTCAAGTTATTGCCGATTTGTTTCTTGCGCCCTCCACCCCTTCCAAAGTGAGTTACACTACGACGCGTTTAGATTGCATCTTGTTATCCGCATCACAACAGCTACGCTCATCTTCAACGCAGCTGAGGCCGTCAGGTGCAAAGCACTTTCAACGACAAAATTGGTGTGGCTTTCTTGTTTGTTTCTATGGAAGATAGTGAAGAAAGTTAACATAAAGAGCCATTCTAGAGGTTGATATTATGAAACATTTCCATTGCTGGCGTTATAGTATCTATAGAGACCTTGGTCACCACCAACTTGAAAAGCTTCCAAAACAATATCAAGACGTATCGGCTTTATGTAAGGGTCACGGGCCGGTAAACATATTATGTCCCGCGTAAATAAATAAATAATAAATACATAAATGAAGAAATAAAATATGAATACCTATAGACCCATCCCGGACAAGCCATGACAAGATGGGGGATGGGAGTGAGTGAGTGAGTGAGGGAGGGAGGCGTTAGCGACTCACCAGCCTGCAAGAGGCGCGTTCCCAGTAGCACGTGCAACGCCGTCCCCAGCCACCAGCCTGCTCCTCCTCGACGGCGTCCCATCGTCGCACTGTCCGCTGATCGCCCGCCACTCCTCGGTCTGAGCTGACAGAGATTAGACTCAAGCTGGCTTAGGCCAGGCCCTTGCAGACTCCATGTGGCCGCGATAAGGATGACGTCACGGCCCAGGATCAGGGGAGAAACGAGGCGACCTCCAGGGTCCCAATCCACAAGGCTGTGATTTCCCCCGGAGTGTTGGCAACGCGCCCCCAGAAGTTTAGCCCCTTTCGTATCCACAAGGCTGTGATTTCCCCCGGAGTGTTGGCAACGCGCCCCCAGAAGTTTAGTCCCTTTCGAATCCACAAGGCTGTGATTTCCCCCGGAGTGTTGGCAACGCGCCCCCAGAAGTTTATAGCCCCTTTCGAATCCACAAGGCTGTGATTTCCCCCGGAGTGTTGGCATCGCGCCCCCAGAAGTTTAGCCCCTTTCGAATCCACAAGGCTGTGATTTCCCCCGGAGTGTTGGCAACGCGCCCCCAGAAGTTTAGCCCCTTTCGAATCCACAAGGCTGTGATTTGCCCCGGAGTGTTGGCAACGCGCCCCCAGAAGTTTAGCCCCTTTCGTATCCACAAGGCTGTGATTTTCCCCGCATAGTTGGCAACGCGCCCCCAGAAGTTTAGTCCCTTTCGAATCCACAAGGCTGTGATTTTCCCCGCATAGTTGGCAACGCGCCCCCAGAAGTTTAGTCCCTTTCGAATCCACAAGGCTGTGATTTTCCCCGCATAGTTGGCAACGCGCCCCCAGAAGTTTAGCCCCTTTCGTATCCACAAGGCTGTGATTTCCCCCGCAGTGTTGGCATCGCACCCCCAGAAGTTTAGCCCCTTTCGTATCCACAAGGCTGTGATTTCCCCCGGAGTGTTGGCATCGCGCCCCCAGAAGTTTAGCCCCTTTCGAATCCACAAGGCTGTGATTTCCCCCGCAGTGTTGGCATCGCGCCCCCAGAAGTTTAGCCCCTTTCGTATCCACAAGGCTGTGATTCTGTCTTGTTAGTTTTTGGGAGAATAATTCTCCCATTGAAAACCCCTGCTACTGAGCATCTTATTCCCGAGCTCGGCACGTACATTTAACATCATGCTTCGAATGTATCTAGGGGCCTCATTTGGGGGAGTATTTTTGGTGATTTGCAGAGAGAATAGAATCTCCTTGACCACCATTTCAAAATCCCTTAGTTGTGCATCTGTGCCGAAGGTGAGTGCACTCAAGCCAAGCCAAGCCAAGCCAAGCCAAGCCAAGCCAAGCCAAGCGAAGCCACGCCAGGCCAAGCCAAGCCAAGCCAAGCCAAGCCAAGCCAAGCCAAGCCAAGCCAAGCCAAGCCAAGCCAAGCCAAGCCAAGCCAAGCCAAGCCAAGCCAAGCCAAGCCAAGCCAAGCCAAGCCAAGCCAAGCCAAGCCAAGCCAAGCCAAGCCAAGCCAAGCCAAGCCAAGCCAAGCCAAGCCAAGCCAAGCCAAGCCAAGCCAAGCCAAGCCAAGCCAAGCCAAGCCAAGCCAAGCCAAGCCAAGCCAAGCCAAGCCAAGCCAAGCCAAGCCAAGCCAAGCCAAGCCAAGCCAAGCCAAGCCAAGCCAAGCCAAGCCAAGCCAAGCCAAGCCAAGCCACGCCAGGCCAAGCCAAGCCAAGCCAAGCCAAGCCAAGCCAAGCCAAGTCAAGCCAAGCCAAGCCAAGCCAAGCCAAGCCAAGCCAAGCCAAGCCACGCCAGGCCAAGCCAAGCCAAGCCAAGCCAAGCCAAGCCAGCCAAGCCAAGCCAAGCCAAGCCAAGCCAAGCCAAGCCAAGCCAAGCCAGGCCAAGCCAAACCAAGCCAGGCCAAGCCAAGCCAAGCCAACCCAAGCCAAGCCAAGCCAAGCCAAGCCAAGCCAAGCCAAGCCAAGCCAAGCCAAGCCAAGCCAAGCCAAGCCAAGCCAAGCCACGCCAGGCCAAGCCAAGCCAAGCCAAGCCAAGCCAGCCAAGCCAAGCCAAGCCAAGCCAAGCCAAGCCACGCCAGGCCAAGCCAAGCCAAGCCAAGCCAAGCCAAGCCAAGCCAGCCAAGCCAAGCCAAGCCAAGCCAAGCCAGTCCAAGCCAAGCGATGACTCACGGCCCGGTCGATGGACACGGGAAAGGCGTGCACGTGACGAGGCCAGACAAACACGGCCGTGTGGACAAATCGAGCCTCGAGACATGCGGCTTTGTTTGCATGGCCCCGGGCAACTGGCGATATATTGGCACGCAACGAGCGGTCACTGCAGCGATACAACGGGCCGTGCACGAGGCACAAGGCACAAGGCGTCCCAAGGCGCTGGCTGGACTGCAGCTTCCACAAGGCCGTGCACGAGGCACAAGGCACAAGGCGTCCCAAGGCGCTGGCTGGACTGCAGCTTCCACAAGGCCGTGCACGAGGCACAAGGCACAAGGCGTCCCAAGGCGCTGGCTGGACTGCAGCTTCCACAAGGCCGTGCACGAGGCACAAGGCACAAGGCGTCCCAAGGCGCTGGCTGGACTGCAGCTTCCACAAGGCCGTGCACGAGGCACAAGGCACAAGGCGTCCCAAGGCGCTGGCTGGACTGCAGCTTCCACAAGGCCGTGCACGAGGCACAAGGCACAAGGCGTCCCAAGGCGCTGGCTGGACTGCAGCTTCCACAAGGCGGTGCCAGCTGCATCTACCCACACTGCGGGTAATTTTTGAAATAAGTTGCTACTCCCAAGTCGTTTGCCAAAGTAAGTCTCTTTGGCTAAGAGTTAACTTGGTACTCGAGAAAACGAGCCCAGGAGGCGGTGCTGGCCGGGCATCATCCACAAGGCCATGTCCGGGTGGTGGCGAGCGACACTGGCGTTCCTGGCGGAAGTGAGCAACACCACCACGATCCACGGATTCGCGCAGCTGGCCAGCCAGGGGAGACATCCGCTCGAGCGGTGAGAACACAGGGATACAATTAATGCTGGGTTTGCAACTAGGAAACATTGTGTTCGCCCACTCTTTGGGCTCGGAAAGTTGGGCGCACAGCTGAGCAAATAAAAAATGGGCGAGCAGCAACAGCTTATTTTAGTGAATGATTTCCGTGAAGCACTTCTTACCAAACTAAAAACAGCTTTTCTAACAGAGAATAGTATAACTTTGTGTTTAAAGTAAAACTGAAAATACGAAATCATACCGTTAAATATAACCCCACTTTTTAATTATGGGCGCTAAGTTTTGCGAGCCGCAGCAAAAAGTTCGCTCACAAGTTGAGCACCAGTCTGTCAAGTGACTAAATCGCGGGCTGTGATTGGCTGAAGCCCAAGCTAGACTTGTGAGCGAACACAAAGTTTCAAATAGCTGTAAACGTAGCATGGACGCAAAGGAGTCTAACTCCATTTCACGTCGAGAAGGAGAGTGGATTTGCGTCTTCCTCGAGGACCCACTGCTGCACACACGACACAAGAGTTTCAAAACTCACAAAGCAAGACTTGAGTCGGACAAAAGGCTCTGTGGGGGCAGTTTTGAAACTCTTGGCTCGTGTCTAGAAGCAGTGGGTCCTCGAGGAAAATGCAAATCCACTCTCCTTCTCAACGTGAAATGGTGTGCACTGGCAGTAATGACTTGTCGTCTCTCTGGGACAGTGTCAGTTGGGCGGTAGTGATCTCAGTGGCGGTGGGCTGCACAGTGGCGCTGTCGCTCGAGACGTTGCATCGCTTCAACGCGAATCCCACGGTCATCTCGATGGAGCGCAACTTCGAGGAGTGGAACATTTCGCTACCCGCCACCTTCATCTGTCCCAGCGACAAGGTCGACTACCAGCGACTCAACGCGACGGCACGAAGGTAGCCGAGCGAAGCCGAGCCAAGCCGAAGCACGCGCTGAACTGACTTGGGTCGATTCGATTGGGGCTTGGCTGTGACGGGTTGAAACTTAACGACCTTGAGCAGCACCGAACTGCGTACTGAGAGCATTGAATGCGACGTTGCTGGTTCTAGGGTGGCCGGGGCGGACGCGACCGAGGACACGGTTGCTGTCATCGCTGCCTATTTGGCAACACTGCTCAACTCGACCTACCACAACCTCGGTCTCTTGGAGCCGTTCGCCAAGTACACGTTTCTGCCGCAGCAAGGACTCACGGCGCTGCTATGGGAGGTGAGCGAACTAGGCGGTCACCCATCCACCGGCCGACTCGGCGCAGTGTTGCTTAACTCCAATCCCTCCAACCTCTCTCCCTCTGAGAGCTGGACACGTGCACGGCGGTCACCCATCCACCGGCCGACTCGGCGCAGTGTTGCTTAACTCCAATCCCTCCAACTTCTCTCCCTCTGAGAGCTGGACATGTGCACGGCGGTCACCCATCCACCGGCCGACTCGGCGCAGTGTTGCTTAACTCCAATCCCTCCAACCTTTCTCCCTCTGAGAGCTGGACACGTGCACGGCGGTCACCCATCCACCGGCCGACTCAGCGCAGTGTTGCTTAAATCCAATCCCTCCAACCTCTCTCCCTCTGAGAGCTGGACACGTGCATGGCGGTCACCCATCCACCGGCCGACTCGGCGCAGTGTTGCTTAACTCCAATCCCTCCTACCTCTCTCCATCTGAGAGCTGGCCACGTGCATGGCGGTCACCCATCCACAGGCCGACTCGACTACAGTGTTGCTTAACTCGCTACTCAGGTGAAGGCGAACTTCACGTGCCAGATGACGTCATCGGGCTGGGACCAGAGCCTGCGCAGTTTGAACCAGACCGACATCATGCTGGTGGAGACTGGCTTCTGTTTCGTGCACAACTCGCTGCTGTTCGCTGATTGGTCGATCTCTCGAGAGGACGCGTGAGTCGCTGAGAACGCAACCTCGTCTCGTACTTTAGGCTCTATGCTAAAGCGACTGCAGCTTTGTGTCTCGGTCGCCAGACGCCGGCGATTGGCCGACCAGCTGGCCAATCAGGAGCTGGTGGTCAGCAAACTGGACGGATCGCGCGTGGTTTCCATCTTCGACATCAGCAGCTCGTATGACGTGAGTCTATATGTACGCAGAAACTACAACTTAAGAGATAACAGCTCAACGACTGCGTGGTTTTTGCCGATTTTCGCATTGACTTAACATTAAAACGGACCTTCGCTTGGCTACCAATAAAAACGTAAAATTGTTGGGGAAAAATATGCGTGTTGTAAAAGAGTTGTTGGATGGCTGCTACCAAAGATACTATTAGAATAACCTTCGCTGATACGTATAATAATTCTTTTATGTATTTTGAAAACTGATGCCGGAGGGAATTTTCATAAATTGCCTAATACTCACTCCGCTGCAAGTTTTCAAAATGCAAAAAAAATTGCATCAGCTATCCAGCAACTCTCTAGCTACACGTGTATTTTTTTCATATCAAAATGTTTGGTTTACATCAGTAGCCAAGAGAATGTCCGTGTTATGGAGCAGCTGTTATCGAAGGTTTTACCGTTGAATCCATTATATGGAGCAGCTGTGATCGAAGGTTTTACCGTTGAATCCATTATATAGAGCAGCTGTTATCGAAGGTTTGACCGTTGAATCCATTATATGGAGCAGCTGTTATCGAAGGTTTTACTGTTGAATCCATTATATGGAGCAGCTGTTATCGAAGGTTTTACCGTTGAATCCATTATATGGAGCAGCTGTGGTCGAAGGTTTTACCGTTGAATCCATTATATGGAGCAGTTGTGGTCGAAGGTATTACCGTTGAATCCATTATATGGAGCAGCTGTGGTCGAAGGTTTTACCGTTGAATCCATTATATGGAGCAGCTGTTATCGAAGGTTTTACTGTTGAATCCATTATATGGAGCAGCTGTGGTCGAAGGTTTTACCGTTGAATCCATTATATGGAGCAGCTGTTATCGAAGGTTTTACCGTTGAATCCATTATATGGAGCAGCTGTGGTCGAAGGTTTTACCGTTGAATCCATTATATGGAGCAGTTGTGGTCGAAGGTATTACCGTTGAATCCATTATATGGAGCAGCTGTGGTCGAAGGTTTTACCGTTTAATCCATTATATGGAGCAGCTGTGATCGAAGGTTTTACCGTTGAATCCATTATATGGAGCAGCTGTGATCGAAGGTTTTACTGTTGAATCCATTATATGGAGCAGCTGTGGTCGAAGGTTTTACCGTTGAATCCATTATATGGAGCAGCTGTTATCGAAGGTTTTACCGTTGAATCCATTATATGGAGCAGCTGTTATCGAAGGTTTTACCGTTGAATCCATTATATGGAGCAGCTGTGGTCGAAGGTTTTACCGTTGAATCCATTATATGGAGCAGTTGTGGTCGAAGGTATTACCGTTGAATCCATTATATGGAGCAGCTGTGGTCGAAGGTTTTACCGTTGAATCCATTATATGGAGCAGCTGTTATCGAAGGTTTTACTGTTGAATCCATTATATGGAGCAGCTGTGGTCGAAGGTTTTACCGTTGAATCCATTATATGGAGCAGCTGTTATCGAAGGTTTTACCGTTGAATCCATTATATGGAGCAGCTGTGGTCGAAGGTTTTACCGTTGAATCCATTATATGGAGCAGTTGTGGTCGAAGGTATTACCGTTGAATCCATTATATGGAGCAGCTGTGGTCGAAGGTTTTACCGTTTAATCCATTATATGGAGCAGCTGTGATCGAAGGTTTTACCGTTGAATCCATTATATGGAGCAGCTGTGATCGAAGGTTTTACCGTTGAATCCATTATATGGAGCAGCTGTGGTCGAAGGTTTTACCGTTGAATCCATTATATGGAGCAGCTGTGATCGAAGGTTTTACCGTTGAATCCATTATATGGAGCAGCTGTGGTCGAAGGTTTTACCGTTGAATCCATTATATGGAGCAGCTGTTATCGAAGGTTTTACCGTTGAATCCATTATATGGAGCAGCTGTGGTCGAAGGTTTTACCGTTGAATCCATTATATGGAGCAGCTGTTATCGAAGGTTTTAACCTTGAATCCATTATATGGAGCAGCTGTAATCGAAGGTTTTACCGTTGAATCCATTATATGGAGCAGCTGTTATCGAAGGTTTAACTGTTGAATCCATTTTATGGAGCAGCTGTTATCGAAGGTTTTATCGTTGAATCCATTGTATGGAGCAGCTGTGGTCGAAGGTTTTACCGTTGAATCCATTATATGGAGCAGCTGTGGTCGAAGGTTTTACCGTTGAATCCATTATATGGAGCAGCTGTGGTCGAAGGTTTTACCGTTGAATCCATTATATGGAGCAGCTGTGGTCGAAGGTTTTACCGTTGAATCCATTATATGGAGCAGCTGTGGTCGAAGGTTTTACCGTTGAATCCATTATATGGAGCAGCTGTTATCAAAGGTTTTACCGTTGAATCCATTATATGGAGCAGCTGTGGTCGAAGGTTTTCCCGTTGAAACCATTATATGGAGCAGCTGTGGTCGAAGGTTTTACCGTTGAATCCATTATATGGAGCAGCTGTGGTCGAAGGTTTTACCGTTGAATCCATTATATGGAGCAGCTTTTATCGAAGGTTTAACTGTTGAATCCATTATATGGAGCAGCTGTTATCGAAGGTTTTATCGTTGAATCCATTATATGGAGCAGCTGTGATCGAAGGTTTTACCGTTGAATCCATTATATGGAGCAGCTGTGATCGAAGGTTTTACCGTTGAATCCATTATATGGAGTAGCTGTGATCAAAGGTTTTACCGTTGAATCCATTATATGGAGCAGCTGTTATCGAAGGTTTTACCGTTGAATCCATTATATGGAGCAGCTGTAGTCGAAGGTATTACCGTTGAATCCATTTTATGGAGCAGCTGTGGTCGAAGGTTTTACCGTTGAATCCATTATATGCAGCAGCTGTGATCGAAGGTTTTACCGTTTAATCCATTATTTGGAGCAGCTGTTATCGAAGGTTTTACCGTTGAATCCATTATATGGAGCAGCTGTGGTCGAAGGTTTTACCGTTGAATCCTTATATGGAGCAGCTGTGGTCGAAGGTTTTACCGTTTAATCCATTATATGGAGCAGCTGTGATCGAAGGTTTTACCGTTGAATCCATTATATGGAGCAGCTGTGGTCGAAGGTTTTACCGTTGAATCCATTATATGGAGCAGCTGTTATCGAAGGTTTTACCGTTGAATCCATTATATGGAGCAGCTGTGGTCGAAGGTTTTACCGTTGAATCCATTATATGGAGCAGCTGTGGTCGAAGGTTTTACCGTTGAATCCATTATATGGGGCAGCTGTGGTCGAAGGTTTTACCGTTGAATCCATTATATGGAGCAGCTCTGGTCGAAGGTTTTACCGTTGAATCCATTATATGGAGCAGCTGTGGTCGAAGGTTTTACCGTTGAATCCATTATATGGAGCAGCTGTTATCAAAGGTTTTACCGTTGAATCCATTATATGGAGCAGCTGTGATCGAAGGTTTTACCGTTGAATCCATTATATGGAGCAGCTGTGGTCGAAGGTTTTACCGTTGAATCCATTATATGGAGCAGCTGTGGTCGAAGGTTTTACCGTTGAATCCATTATATGGAGCAGCTGTGGTCGAAGGTTTTATCGTTGAATCCATTATATGGAGCAGCTGTGGTCGAAAGTTTTACCGTTGAATCCATTATATGGAGCAGCTATGGTCGAAGGTTTTACCGTTGAATCCATGCGATAATTGGCCTATACCACGTGGCCGTGTTGTCTCACTTCACCCCGACGTACCCCAAGCAACATATTAAAGTCTCAGAGTAAAAGATCGGGTTTTAAAGAAAATACGAAAAAGTTCCTTCTTAATCATGGATATTATATTATAGTTTAGACGAATTTCTGCTAGCAAAGGATTGTAAGGCCCGATTGCAGAGTCGTCACTCCGGGCGCACTCACATTCAGTGCGCACTCAGTGCACACTTAGTTCGCATTTGCAATGAAAAATTGTCCCCTCAGAGTGCACCGAGTCTGCACTCAGTGTCGACTCTGCATTTGGGTATATTGTCATAATAAAGCCAATCTAGTTTAATGAAAATATGTTGTGAATTGAAGATTATTGGAGGGATTATTTGGAGGGTTGGGAAGATTATTGGATTTTTGAAGATTAGAGGGTTAGGGAGGCGAAGCTGGATTTTTTTTTTCCAGCTTCATCTCCCTTCCATCAATTGCATACTGGTAACTGCTTAAACCAGTAACAATTTCCTCTCATTAGAGGGTTTAATTGTCTTAATAAAGCCAAGTTTGTTTACTGAAAATATGTTGTGAATTGAAGATTTGATAAAATGTTATGCTAGTGAACATGTATTTAATGTATTTAATGATTTATAATATTTTGTACATACTGTGACTTTGTTCAAACTCAAGTTTCTAGCAAACTTAAAGAGTATTGTGTAAGTGAATGGAAAATAGAAGCACAACATGCCACACATAACATGAGTCCCCCCGACGCAGGCGTACTGGGTGTCGCGGGACGCATTGCCCGAGGCGGGTGCCAAGCCCGACGCAGCCGCGGTGGACATGCGCAGTCAGTTCGCCGGCAAGCTGCGCGTGGTGATGGCGCTCACGGCGTCGTCGCGCGTGCGCGCACTGGGCCGGGACAGAAGACGCTGTCTGTTCGCCGACGAGTCGCCAGATGGCGCAGCCTTCCACGTGAGTCACACTTGACTGCAATCGCTTTGGGGTAGTGCTCCGATAACAGCTGTCGGTTCCAGCAGACTTGGTCTTCAGTTTCATGCTAGCAATGCATAGTGCCAAAGCACCTTCATTCTAAAATCCATTTCCCGTTAAGAAGGAGAGAGGATCTTCGCTCAAACTGCCCACAGAGCCTTTTGTCCGACTCAAGGCACGGCTTGTGAGTGTTGAAACTCTTGGCTCGTGTCTAGCAGCAGTGGGTCCTCGAGGAAGATGCAGATCCAGTCTCCTGCTCCACGTGAAATGGAGTTTATGTTGTCAACAGGTGTACAGTTTCACGACGTGTCTGGTCGAGTGCCGCGCACGCCGAGCCACGCAGCTGTGCGCATGCGCACCCTACTTTGCGCGTCGCAACGGTGAGTGTGATTCGTGTGCCGTGTCCCACCGTGATCCGTGTGCCGTGCCGGAAGGGAGTCGACTGGTCGCGAGTCACCGCCTTGTTTGTTGCAGCCACGGCCCGGGAGTGCGACATCCACGGCCTGCTTTGTCTCGCTCGGCACACGGGTGAGTGGCGGGGGGACTCACTGCCCCCCCGAAAGCACGGCGTCTTTGATGTCATGCCATCACGGCATTCTGGCATCCACTTGACAAGGACAGCTTCAGCTGTCAGCTGTGCATTCGCGTTGAAAACTGGTCTGCTGTAAATGCGACGTGGTTGACATGTCAAAAAACTGCTGTAATCACTATAGGTATTCAAATCTATTCCAATCAATCTGATAAGTGGACATATTATTATTATTATTGATGTTTGTGGAACTGTAAGAGCAGCTCTCACAAACCCTGAAACATGTCAAATTTCCAAATTTGGCCAATTTCACATGGCTGAAAATGTTCAAAAAACGCTTTAAGCGATTTAAAACCACTGAAATCTTCCGGGAAAGAGTGAGTTATTATCTAGTCTTTGGATGCAAGAGCACTTCCAGTCCTGAAACACGTCGACATAACGCATGTCGCACAACATAATGGAAACTGTCAACGTGACACTGACAGCTGTCACTAGGTCCACACTGACAGCTGTCCCTCACTGCCCCTTAGACACGCTGGTGCGTCTGGACGTGGACACCTGTGGCTGCTGGCCTTCGTGCGAAGTCACGGCCTACTCGCTGCTGGACAACGACGTCATCGGAAGTGCGTATCCGTGTGCAGTGCCGACACCGCGCCGGTCGGTTGCTAGCGAGGATTGTTTGTTTACTCTGTCGTGGTCTCTGGTTGCCAGGCGCCGAGTTCGGACGGCGTCTGACTTGGGTCATCACCGACTTCCCGACCACGAGGTACAAACGCGACGTGCTCTTCACCTTCGCCGACCTCCTCGGTATGGCACTCGATGAATGATGACGCGTGTAGGGACGATGACGTCACACTCTGGGA
Organism: Nemoura dubitans; assembly: GCA_921293005.1. NCBI lineage: Eukaryota > Metazoa > Arthropoda > Insecta > Plecoptera > Nemouridae > Nemoura > Nemoura dubitans. Next base: position 143,662 of record OV121075.1, read on the forward strand.
TGACGCGTTGGGCGTGTGTGTGTTTGTGTGCAGTGGCGTTCGGAGGCACGGCCGGCTTGTTCCTGGGCTGCAGTCTGCTCAGCCTCCTGGAGATCGTGTACTTCTTCACGCTGCGTCTGTGCGCCTTCTATCTGCGCACGCGCGCAGAGCACTCGATGACGTCACGCGCAGCCGCACCGAGACGCAACGTCATCAGCTGGCAGTGATGACGTCACGCGCAGGCGCACCGAGACGCAACGTCATCAGCTGGCAGTGATGACGTCACGCGCAGCCGCACCGAGACGCAACGTCATCAGCTGGCAGCGATGACGTCACGCAGGACGGCGAGGGACGAATCGGCGGGAATAATTCGAATCTCAAATGTCACGAGAACACTGAGATTGTTGGCGAATTCGCGCTTGCCTCAATGAAATGCACCAAGACCTCTTTCATGATAATAGGCATGTTTGGTGGTCCAGTACATATCAAGATGCAATGTTGTTTTTATCTAGATATCGGTTTTCAATCGGTTTCAATCATGCAGTAAACGAAATCTAGCCTGGACAAACAAACGCAAGAAATCTAGTTATCATCTAGATTTCGTGGACAACCAGAGCTAATAGTTATGTTTGGTTGTCCAGTTTATAACAAGATGTAATGTAGTTGTTATCCAGATATCGGTTTTCTATCGGTTTCAATCATGCAGTAAACGAAATCTAGCACACACACACACACACACACACACACACAATCGAGCACATCTAGCACAAACACACGCAAGAAATCTAGTTATCATCTAGATTTCGTGGACAACCAAACAGAGTTATTGATAATAATATTTAGCTACCAGCAGCCAAAAGAAAGGCATTATTTCACACAAATAATTAGAATAAACGTAAGTCGATCGAGCCAAGACAGTGGAACGATGAAACGATTGGGCGCGAGAAAGATGGAAACACACGAAGCAGGCACGGCCAATCGCTATCGTGCCCGAGGAAAAAAACGGCGGGAGCTTTCAATATCAACGCACTCTGCCCACTGGATTTTTCATTTTCTTTATTGAACATATATTTATAGTATAATGTGTGTGTATAATAATATATTTGCACATGTATATCACCAGCAGCAGCGGCAGCGAGAAAACAAATGCCGACACACATCGAGCCTATATAGGAGTACATGGTCATTATCATTATTATTATCATTATTATTATTAATATTATTTTCTGAGCGCCCCAATAACGATGCATGATAGGTGTACAGGTATAATATTATATTACATACTTATAATAATATGAGATCTGACATACACGTAAATTGATTATGATAGGTTACAATTATTAGTGTGATTATCAACACATCGATCTTAGCTAGCGGCAACATTATACACTGATAGCACAGAGATTGTATTTTTTTTTGTGTTTTCCTTGATTTTTTCCGCCATGCGACCAATGTTATCATAATTGTAACATTACATAATATTATTTTGTGTTACAACGTGTTGTTGGTTTCATGATAATACCCATTTAGGTATATAGTATGTTATATTGAAGTATAAGGTATGATATTATTATCATTATTTTTATCATTACGACAGAGACAATACACAGTACAGGTAATTATTACGACTGATTGTGAGTTGACACAGCGGCAATCGCGACTCCAATTGCCGTGGCCCAAAACCTCGGCCCCGAACCAGCTGTATACACGTGGCCGTGCAAGTGACGTCACGGGCGTCGTCATCATTATTGTCGACTCACAGTGCTGCGATCTGGCGGCGACTACAACTCGTAGCGCGCGCCAAAAACACGCCTGGCGGACAACGAACGAACGACACGACACGACACGACACGACACGACACAACGAAATGCGCAATGATCCAATGGGCGCAGGCCGATCGCGTTCGGCAACAATGCCTCGCAACAAACACAACAATGTAATAATATCAATCATAATAATAATAAGTAAACGCGAGCTGGCGTCTTGACGCTAGCGGCGGTGTTGCCGCGCTGAGCGAAACTGCGGAGTTCCGCTCGCTTCGTTATTACTGGATACACAGCCGACGTGCCATTTTGGCAACGTCGGACATCCGTCGGTTGTTTTCACCGCGAGGACGCGCGCTGGGAGCGCCCCAATCGCCGGGCGCGTGGCGGGAAAAGGGAGAACCTCGCTCGCTCTCTGTTTCGGAGCGCGTCGAGGTGCAGTGACTTGAATGTCCGAGAAAGGGGCGGGGCTTTGCTTTCACCGCCTTCGCGATCCTGGAAGATCGGACGACGCACGTGCAGCCATTCACGTGCGCCAGAGTCGAAGGAGCCCCGCGTGCGTTTTGCGTCTAGGGAGGGCCGTGAGATGCGCGCGCGTCCTCGCACGGGTCGCGTCTGAGAGAACACAAAGGGTGCAAAGGGGGGAGGGGGGGGGGGGAGGGGGGGGGGCGCTAAGTGCAGCAACACTGCCCTTAGTGTGAGGTGAGTGTTATTGTCCTGGCAACATCCAGGTCTTGGCGTCCGAGTCCGGGGTTCGAACACCGGACCAATCCCGAGCCAGGGAAGCCAGGGCATTCCCAGCCAAGGGTCATGGTGTAGGGACTTTCGACTCGGATCAAGTCTTAGAAAAGGCAATCTGCTTCCCGTGCGTTACCATGGCAATCGAGTCACAAAGCAACTCAACGGGGCTGGTTTAGGCTCCTCTAGGTGGAATTACTCTGTCTACGGGTCAAATGTGGGGCATTCCCGAGGCCAGCGGTTGAAGGCCGACAGAGCGAGAGGTCAGCGCCCCCGAGATGTCTCCCCCTCCCGCGAAGGGCGGGGCTCGGGAGGGCCGTGTCCGCTCTGCAGGCGCTCGACTTGCATTGTCTCCATGGGCACAATGATCCAGCCAGCCGTGGCCAGGACCAGTACTCGCATCTTCTCAGCCCGAGTTTAGCGCTGACCGACCTTGAACATGACCTGACCTGATATGTTCCATTCGTCGTGCTTGGTTGCCATAGAAACTCGGTTGCCATAGAGACTCGGTTGCCATGGAGACTCGGTTGCCACGGAGACTCGGTTGCCATGGAGACTCGGTTGCCATAGAGACATTGGTTTAGGGATTTGGGCGGTTAGGGGTAGGGGGTCAGTGTGCAGTGAAATCAGCAACAAGTGCGCTCCAAGTGGAATGTCTACGAACTACGCGGAACAAAACAGCGGTGTGTCATTGGTCTGACCCGCAATGGGCCGTGAATTTCTAAATTAATATGATTATCTTTGTCAATATTTTACTCTTTTAAAATGTCGTTATAGTAGAAAGATTATAATTTTAATAATCAAATATAAACTCTTCAGAAATATCATTCGAGATGCTTGATCCCCTCGTTCAAAAATGGAAGTTTGGATTGAAGCGCTTGTTTTGATGTTCTTTCTTTTGATATTAGAATTACAAAAATACGCCAGCTGTTTCCCCAAAGGAGCCACGGCTTCCTGGGGCTCGCTGGCAAAATACCGTGTCCGACCCAGCGTCGCCTTCTGAATTCCTACTCGAATGACCGAGCTGTGATTCCAGCGCCCGGTGGATTCCCGCGTGGGTTGGTGCTACTGTCTTGCCTTGGTCCGCAGCCTCGTGTTGGCTGCCCTGATTCGCATCCAGACACTGCTAGAGCATCTACAAAATCATCGTCTACAACCTCCTCAACCTCCTCAACCTTATCAACCTCTACAACCTCCTCAACCTCTTGAAACTCCTCAACCTCATAAACCTCTTCAACCTCTACAACCTCATAAATCTCATGAACCTCCTCAACCTCCTCAACCTTATCAAACTCTACAACCTCTACAACCTCTACCACCTCTACAACCTCATCAACCTCATCAACCTCATCAACCTCTTCAACCTCCTCAACCTCCTCAACCTCCTCAACCTCCTCGACCTCCTCAACCTTCTCAACCTTCTCAACCTTCTCAATCTCATCAACCTCATCAACCTCATCAACCTCTACAACCTCCTCAACCTCCTGAACCTCATAAACCTCATCAACCAAATCAACCTCATCAACCTCGTCAACCTCCTGTACCTCCTGAACCTCCTGATCGTCATCAACCTCATCAACCTCATCAACCTCATCAACCTCGTCAACCTCCTGAACCTCCTGAACCACTACAACCTCCTCATCCTCCGAAATAGGATTTGTTGAGGGTTTAAGGACCTCCCACAAGGTCATCGACCTCCCACAAGGTCATCGACCTCTCCAAGGTCGCATCTCTAGCCTCCATCCCGACTGGCTCCAATCAACTCGGCTGTCTTTATCGTCAGCTACCTGTTGCATGCACCTGTTGTGGTCTGGCCAAGCGATGTTGAGTGAGACAAGGTGGCCGTGACGTATAGAGTAACGGCCAAGTTGATAGCAAGCCAGTCTCGGTGTTCATCCACCTCGCTTTTCCCCGCTAGGACGAGAAACAAAACCGCAATCACTTTATAAACGCAGACACAGCAGCTTTGTCTTTGCAGCCATTTACAACGGCCATTCCATATGACATAAAACACGCTGGCCGTTCCAATGTCAGGCTGGCTACCGGCAATTTCCCAGCCAGCCTGACAGGCCAACAATGCACACACAGCCAATGCAGTCCATGTGTTCTGATTCTGACCACCCTTGCCCGTCATGTCAGGCTGGCTACCGGCAATTTCCCAGCCAGCCTGACAGGCCAACAATGCACACACACAATGGAAGCATTCCCGATATTTGCAAGTGGCATTACATTTTCCAGCACAAGCATTACTTGAATTTGTTTTAAATGAAGCCTATTGGATATTGAATGCCAATTGCCAAGCCAAGTCTGACCCTCTCTTGTTCTGGCCTGGATCCTGCAGTCTCTGAGTAAAGGTCCATCTACAGCCAATGTGGCCGTTAAATTTGCATCAATTTAGCAGTTAGAGTAAAGTTTGCCTCTCGGGTGTCCGTAAAACGAGCTACAACAAACCTAAGAACTCAATTTAACAATATAGCGTAGACATGAAGTTTGACTGGGCCGAACTAGTTGTTTACGGTGACGTCAAAACGCAGTGGAGAACCAATAAGATTCGTCTAGTCGACCTGTTGAATGAGTGCCTCCCATATTTAAGACAAAGTGAGGTTAAGTATTGTTGATTTCGTCACGATTTGATTGGCTTGCCGTGAGGAATTAGAGTTAACGCAAACGTAAGCATTATGTTGACATCAGCATTGAGTTATGTAAACGGCTACGTTAGTTGTAAATGGACCTCGTGAGGTCCCCGACTAGCTAAGTAGCCTTCACTCGACATCCACCACCCAATCAGTGCCTGTGTCCAGTGATTGCAGTCGTGTTCCAAGCCCGCTAACCCCCCCCCCCCCCCTCCGCGCCCCGCCTACTCGTCGTCGTCCGGCTCGTTCTGATAGGTGACGTATCGCACGGACGCCTTGTCGCTGGCGATCAGCGTCGCCTTCTCCCCGCGCGTCGGCGGCGCCTTCAGCATGTAGAGCAGCGGGGCGTAGGCGAAGTTGAGCAGGGCGATGCCGAACAGCATCCACTCGAAGCCGATGGTGTTGACCAGAGTGCCGCTCATCGCCGGGCCTGCAACCACGCGCAATGTCAACGTTGAACGCACGTTGTCCCCCGTTAGCTTTCCGACGTCCGCCGAACGTTCGAAGTAACGTTCACTGAACGTTCTTTGTGCGACATGGGACAGGGAAACGTGGCCCGGCCCGGTATAACTTAGGGAGCACGTGATATCTCTGCCTCCACGGCCTCGCCGATCAGTCGGCCGTCTCTACAGTAGATGCACACTGCCGCTGACGTTCGAGTGTCTGATGTCTAGACTCACCGACCGCGAAGCCCAGACAGAAGGCAATGTCCCCGATGGCGTACACACTGCCGTAGACGTTCGAGTGTCTGATGTCTAGACTCACCGACCGCGAAGCCCAGACAGAAGGCAATGTCCCCGATGGCGTACACACTGCCGTAGACGTTCGAGTGTCTGATGTCTAGACTCACCGACCGCGAAGCCCAGACAGAAGGCAATGTCCCCGATGGCGTACACACTGCCGTAGACGTTCGAGTGTCTGATGTCGACCAGATAGCCGAGCTCGGGCATCATGCTCGAGTCCACCATGCCGATGGCGAACCCCAGGCCGGCGTTGGGCACGATCAGATGCTCCATTCTCGTAGCCAACGGGATCTGCGATAGGGACACTCAGGGTCAGGGACTGCACAGCGCGCTGTACGAATCTAGAGGCACTATATTCCTGCCATTTGAAACCGTTAGAATCCCCCCCCCCCCCCCGTATGACATCCTAACAAACTGGCGCCTGGTGATCGTAGAGCCAAATCGTTAGTGACGGGCTTTATCTTCTGTTGGACACTCTGGCTCAACATGGCATCTATGTTCGATAGACACGATGGCGCGATTTAGTGTCTGCCGTAAAGCTGAGTGCGAATAGCAAGCAATTTCGCAGGCACAAATCGCTCGCACGCCATTGGCCAGCGGAGATGATGACGTCACTAGACTTACCATCATGAGACAGAGTCCGATCACGACCAGTCCGATCAGCGCTGCCAGCCATCTGGAAACAAGCGTCGGGTTAAGCAACACTGCGTCGAGTCGGCTGGTGGATGGGTGACCGCCATGCACGTGGCCAGCTCTCAGAGGGAGAGAGGCTAGAGGGATTGGAGTTAAGCAACACTGCGCCGAGTCGCCCGGTGGATGGATGACCGCCATGCACGTGGCCAGCTCTGAGAGGGAGAGAGGCTAGAGGGATTGGAGTTAAGCAACACTGTGCCGAGTCGGCCGGTGGATGGGTAACCGCCATGCACGTGGCCAGCTCTCAGATGGAGAGAAGTTGGAGGGATTCGGCCGGTGAATGACGTACCGTCCCATGCGATGTCCTAGGGGTCCGAAGAGGTTGGTACCGATGAGATAGGAGATGCTGGCTGGCAGGAAGGTGACACCCTGCTTCCAGCGCTCGGCGTTCATGGTGTCCATCATCCAGATGGGCAGCGACGGCTCCAGCATCGCGATTCCCATGTTGGCGAACGTGATGGCGCCTGGCGTCCGAGTGGAATGGAAGACACGCCGTTCAGAGACTTGCAACTCAACGGCATTCTGGGTTTGACCGATGTTTCCATGGACTTCACGTTAAAACGGTCTTTTTCTTGGCCACATTATTTTTTTTATTTTTTTTTTGCACTTCAACCTATTGGTCATTTTGAGCGGCCACATAATATTGACGGGAAATTTTGGGGGGAAAAAACATGTGTCGTTAATGAGTAGCTGGATGGCTGAAACTATATATTTTGTTGTATTTCGAAGAATTACAGCGGAGGCAACTGAGTGCCTAAAAGGTGCGTCAACTGGCATGCATGTTGGCAAACGCCCTCCGCTCCACGACGGTCGATGACCCCACGGCCTACTGGACGTCCACTCACCGGCTGCCACCAAGATGTACGGGTCCATGACGAGCGCCTTGAGCGACGGCGGGTCGGATTCTTGGTGCACCACGGCCGGCTGGAGCATCAGCAGTTGCAGCACTGGAACAACATCGCACGTCGCGTCAGCCAATTGAGTCCAAGGCCACATCAAGACAACGCGTGGCTAGAGTTTGAATCTAGCCACGTTGACCCTGCGCGAGGCTATGTCTTTGATGGTGCAAGTTTTAACTCACCCTACATCCTTTCGACCCTGCGAATTCTATGCGTTGTAGATTTGGGCGTGACATTTCTACCTGCTAATTGGCACCTGCCTCTGCCCAGCACTTATCATCATGCCTACCATTTCCTAACCTATGACACCCGTCTCAGAACTAGCCGACTTCCATGGGCAAGACGCAGTTTCGGCCGAATGTAGGTACTAGAGCCGAGCCCGGCCAGTGAGAGTGCAGTGTCAGGCACTAGAGCCCGGCCAGGGAGAGTGCAGTGTGCAGTGTGCAGTGTGCAGCGTGCAGTGTGCAGTGTGCAGTGTGCAGTGTGCAGTGTGCAGTGTGCAGTGTGCAGTGTGCAGCGTGCAGAGTGCAGAGTGCAGTGTGCAGTGTGCAGTGTGCAGCGTGCAGCGTGCAGCGTGCAGTGTGCAGTGTGCAGTGTGCAGTGTGCAGTGTGCAGTGTGCAGCGTGCAGAGTGCAGTGTGCAGTGTGCAGTGTGCAGTGTGCAGTGTGCAGTGTGCAGAGTGCAGAGTGCAGTGTGCAGTGTGCAGTGTGCAGTGTGCAGTGTGCAGTGTGCAGTGTGCAGAGTGCAGAGTGCAGTGTGCAGTGTGCAGTGTGCAGTGTGCAGTGTGCAGTGTGCAGTGTGCAGTGTGCAGTGTGCAGAGTGCAGTGTGCAGTGTGCAGTGTGCAGTGTGCAGTGTGGAGTGTGCAGTGTGCAGTGTGCAGTGTGCAGTGTGCAGTGTGCAGTGTGCAGTGTGCAGTGTGCAGAGTGCAGTGTGCAGCGTGCAGTGTGCAGTGTGCAGTGTGCAGTGTGCAGTGTGCAGTGTGCAGTGTGCAGTGTGCAGTGTGCAGAGTGCAGAGTGCAGTGTGCAGTGTGCAGTGTGCAGTGTGCAGTGTGCAGTGTGCAGTGTGCAGAGTGCAGTGTGCAGTGTGCAGTGTGCAGAGTGCAGTGTGCAGTGGTGGAGACTCACGGCCGTCGCCGAGCGCCAGGGCGGAGAGCACGAGGAAGGGCGCCGATTTGCCCACGAACTCGTACATGACCCCGCCAAAGGGCGGCCCGATCAGCACGCCCAGCGCCAGTCCGCCCAACGCGATGCCCATGGCGTTGCCCCGCTCCTTGTCGTCCGGATACCGCTCGGCCAGCATGCCCATGCCTGCATACGGGGGCGGGGGCGTTAGACTACCTTGGTGGCCTTGGGGGGTTGGCGTTTCACTGGCTTGGTGGCCTTTGGGGGTTGAGTGAGTTAGACAGGCTTTTTAGGGCAAGAAACAGAGCTGTTATCACTTTGGAAGCGGCGAAATACGCCCGTCGGGTTTGCGTTGCTGGCCTGTGAGGCTGGCTGGGAAATTGCCGGTAGCCAGCCTGAAATGACGGGCAAGGGTCGTCAGAATCAGACACATGGACTGCATTGGCTGTGTGTGCGTTGTTGGCCTGTTAGGCTGGCTGGGAAATTGCCGGTAGCCAGCCTGAAATGACGGGCAAGGGTCGTCAGAATCAGACACATGGACTGCATTGGCTGTGTGTGCGTTGTTGGCCTGTTAGGCTGGCTGGGAAATTGCCAGTAGCCAGCCTGAAATGACGGGCAAGGGTCGTCAGAATCAGAACACATGGACTGCATTGGCTGTGTGTGCGTTGTTGGCCTGTGAGGCTGGCTGGGAAATTGCCAGTAGCCAGCCTGAAATGACGGGCAAGGGTCGTCAGAATCAGACACATGGACTGCATTGGCTGTGTGTGCGTTGTTGGCCTGTTAGGCTGGCTGGGAAATTGCCAGTAGCCAGCCTGAAATGACGGGCAAGGGTCGTCAGAATCAGAACACATGGACTGCATTGGCTGTGTGTGCGTTGTTGGCCTGTTAGGCTGGCTGGGAAATTGCCAGTAGCCAGCCTGAAATGACGGGCAAGGGTGGTCAGAATCAGAACACACAGCCAACTGTGTGTGCATTTTGCCCCGAGATATTGGAACGGCCAGCGTGTTTTATGTCATCTGGAATGGCCGTTGTAATTGGCTGCAAAAGGCGAGTTGTGAAAGCAATTTTACAAGGAAGCCATTGGCCATTTCAGCAGTGGAGCGTTCCCCCATCAGTCCCAATACAGCAAGATTGTGGAGCCTGCAGTGCGAGAGAGAAGGGACATTGAGGTCTGCACCGCACAGCGATCAAGGAAGCTGTGTGTGTTCCACTGGGATGCCATGCGGCAATCCACGGCCTACTGGCTCCCATGGTTCCATCTGGCTGTGATGGCAAGTGTGCGAGGGCGTGTGGATGGCAATCCCATGGAGCACGGCCCGTGGGAACACTAGCTAAGTCACGGCTTACTGGGGAGAGTGGACCAAGTCACGGCTTACCCGACACACTGGAGCAGGACGAGCCGATGCCTTGCAGCGCACGCGCCACGAACAACACACTGTAGCTGCGACCGAACGCGAAGACTGGAACCAAACACCAATCATGAATCACCAACCAAACACCAATCACCAGCTAATCACCAACCAATCACCAACCATTCAACTACCACCAGTCACAGTTGGCACCGGGCGCAATGGCAAGAAGGTAAACAGTCTTGAGTCTAGCCACAGCAAGCTCTGCCCCTTTTAGCCTACCAACTCATCAAACTAACTTTCAATGGCGGGAAAACAAAATACTAATTTATTTTGGTTATCAACAAAAATGACACGACATGAACAGTATTTCATATTATTACGATAACAAATGCAAGCAAATAAACAGATGCGAATAAAACTACAAGATTTGTTAAAATTTAATACAAGAAGGCGTTAGAAACCAATACGGCGGAGTGAAGATGGCGACAGGACTTGCGTTGGTCCAGGTTGGCGCTCATATTGTGTAAGCTACAGTGCGTACATTCAAAATCCAGCAACAAAAGTCCAATAGCAAATGGCAAATGTTTTTACAATAAACTTTTATCACACTGTCAACTGACTTACAGCAAGAATAACAAGAACGCTTTTAAAACAAATTTAAAAACATTTTTAATTCAGCATGCCTTTGATACAGTACCTATAGGAAATTTTAAATTTTAAAAAATGACGTATGTATTTTAGACATAATATAATTATTGTAATCACATCTACTGACTTGTCTAATGCCATATTGTACATGGTGAAATGATAAAATAAAGAAATTGAATTGACAAATAGCATTGAATTGAAAACTCACTGAGCGTCGAGAGGAACATGATGATGAAGCCGGTGAACATCGGGATGCTGTAGCCGATCCTGCGCACGCGCAAACAGACAGGAGTTAGCACACTGCACCGATGACGTCACGATGAGGTCGAAATGCTTTTCATTCAATCAAAGAGTTTTTACATTTTAAATTAAAGCGATGATATTAATAATATGTAACCAGTGGCGTAGCGTGAATATGACGCGTCCCCCCGCGAAAGTTTTAAAGGAGCCCCCCCCCCCCCCCCTTTTCCGAGGGCAATCCCTAAAAAAAATCTCCCGAAATTTTCCGATGGCAAACCCTAAAAAAACGTATCCCGGGAGATATTTGCACCCCCAAACCTCGGCGCCCCCCAAACCTCGGCCCCCCCCCCCCCCCCCCCGCGCCACGGAGTCTGCGGGTGCGGTCGCTACGCCCCTGTATCTAACATAATGTGCTGGGTGTTAGATGTTAGATATTTTGACTTGTCAATGCCGTAATGTAACACGTGGTTTTTGATGACGAAATCAATTCGGATTCGAATTCGAATGCAGCCAACTACTTGTGCGTGAGCGGGCCCACGATGGGGTTGGCCAGCAACTGCACGAACGCCTTGGAGGCGAACAAGATGCCCACGGCCACCGTCTCCTCGGTGAGGTCTTTGTGTCTCGTGGCTTGTCGGGACTGCTCGGGGGAACTCGTGCTGCTCAGGTTGTCTGCAAACATTCGGGCGTTCTGTCACCGCTTGCAATTGAATTGAATTTGAGTTTGTATTTTGCTCGTTATCTCACAGTAGATACCACAATAAATACAATTGGTGTACACAGGATTTGAGCTCGTCAATAATAAGATTATAAGATAATAATAATTTAAGACAACAGAAAATAAGTCACTTGTTAGAAAATCTAAAATCTAAAACTATATACATCTATGGGTATACCAGAATACATTTTAGTCAGATTTCCAATCGGTCACTGGTATAAGAGTAAAATTCATCAACGGTAAACAAAGCTTTCTTTATTAAAACACGTTTCACTTTATAGCTTTAAAACTGTGGATATTTTTAACTTCTAGTGTTAAACTTACTGGAAGGTGGTTAAAAAATTGAATACCATTAAAAAATAAATAAGATAAATAAATAAATAAGAAAATAAATAAAATAAATAAATAAGAAAATATGTATTTCAAGCGTCCAGTGCCTAGGTGTTATTTAGGTAATCAGGTCGTCTCCATTGAGGTGTACGATTGAGCAGCAGAGGGCAGCACTCACCAGCAGCGTCGAAGAACGCGGACAGTGGCGTGCGGCCGAGAAACTCTATGCCGCCCGACTGATTGCAGGGACAGGGACACAGGGAGCAGGTGGCTGGAACGGGGGGTGGGGGGGTGGTGATCAGGGGCGGGCCGATGCCGGACTCCTGGGGATGCTCGATGTCGTACAGGAACTCGGGGATGATGGGCACTGCAACACATCACAGCCACCACAATTAGCCCCTGGACGCAGCCCGCAGAGCAGGCGGCTGGGCGCCTCCACCAAACTGTCTCAGGTTCGAGCTCCTCGCGCTGTCCAAGTTGTGCCGACATCTCACAATTCTTAAGGCCCGCGCACAATTGAAGTGGGTATAAGAATAGTGAAATAACAATAAGAGTAAGCTCATGTACAAGCTGCTAAAAAACGTGGAAAATGTTCACTGACAGCTGTCAGTGACAGGAAAACTTCAAACCGTTGTCGTGACCACAACAGTTTGATTGTTGCACCGTGTTTTTTTCAAAAAATACTTATCTCTGATTGGTTGAAGTAAGAATAGCGACAAGAAAGTTGGAATATTCCATCTCCTCATTCACTATTCTAATCGTTACTCCCAACATTTTACGGCTTGCGCCAATTGTGTGCACTTGCATACGTTTCCCTGTGTTTTAACTTTTTTTGATGAGCGTAGCGAGCGGAGCGAGCGGAGCGAAATCTTCAATTTCACTTACCCCAAAAAAAAGTCACTTGTGTATGTTTTTTTTTTTTTTTTTTTTTTTTGTGTTTGTGCGCGCTCTACAGACCAAACGCCTGAACCGATATGGATGAAAATTTCTGAGTATCTACCTCTGTTCTCAACTTAGACCCCCTGCGTTTTTGAAAAAGATCGGTTCAGTAAATTTTTTATAAATCAATTTTTACGAAATTTTTCGATTTTTTCAGAATTTTGAACCCCTGTAAATTTCAAAGTTCTGAACATAACTTCACCAAAACTTCTAAACATGTTGACCTTATACATATTTATCATGCCTGCAAATCTTAGTTCGGTAGGTTTTTCCAATTGGTTTTTATTAGCATTTTTGTGGTGTTTTTCTCGTGATTTGACGGCTGATTCAATACGAGTCCGGTTTCCTTCGTTTCCTTGGTTACCAGCTTTGTTGACCTCGAAGAGAAACAAAGGAACGTCAGAATCCGCATACATTTTCAAGTGATTAGAATTTTCGAGAAGGCAATGGTCAGGTTTGGTGCTCCATGGTTTTCTTATGACTGCTGCCTGCACCTTTTAATCCGCTATACACAAACCGCCACCTACGCTCATCTTCAACGCAACACAAATTGCGTTCGCGAAGCCCTAGTATTCATTATTCTTATTGCTACTCTTATTCTTACTCCAAATGTGCGCGGGCCTTTATGCCTCGTTTAGTGCTAGGAAACATGGTGTTCGCTCACAAGTCCAGCTTGCGATCAGCCAATCACAGCCCGCGATTTATGCCTCGTTTAGTGCTAGGAAACATTGTGTTCGCTCACGAGTCCAGCTTGCGATCGGCCAATCACAGCCCGCGATTTATGCCTCGTTCAGCGCTAGGAAACATTGTGTTCGCTCACGAGTCCAGCTTGCGATCGGCCAATCACAGCCCGCGATTTATGCCTCGTTCAGCGCTAGGAAACATTGTGTTCGCTCACAAGTCTAGCTTGCGATCGGCCAATCACAGCCCGCGATTTATGCCTCGTTTAGTGCTAGGAAACATGGTGTTCGCTCACGAGTCCAGCTTGCGATCGGCCAATCACAGCCCGCGATTTATGCCTCGTTCAGCGCTAGGAAACATGGTGTTCGCTCACAAGTCTAGCTTGCGATCGGCCAATCACAGCCCGCGATTTATGCCTCGTTCAGCGCTAGGAAACATTGTGTTCGCTCACGAGTCCAGCTTGCGATCGGCCAATCACAGCCCGCGATTTATGCCTCGTTCAGCGCTAGGAAACATTGTGTTCGCTCACGAGTCCAGCTTGCGATCGGCCAATCACAGCCCGCGATTTATGCCTCGTTCAGCGCTAGGAAACATTGTGTTCGCTCACGAGTCCAGCTTGCGATCGGCCAATCACAGCCCGCGATTTATGCCTCGTTCAGCGCTAGGAAACATTGTGTTCGCTCACGAGTCCAGCTTGCGATCGGCCAATCACAGCCCGCGATTTATGCCTCGTTCAGCGCTAGGAAACATTGTGTTCGCTCACAAGTCCAGCTTGCGATCGGCCAATCACAGCCCGCGATTTATGCCTCGTTCAGCGCTAGGAAACATTGTGTTCGCTCACGAGTCCAGCTTGCGATCGGCCAATCACAGCCCGCGATTTATGCCTCGTTCAGCGCTAGGAAACATTGTGTTCGCTCACGAGTCCAGCTTGCGATCGGCCAATCACAGCCCGCGATTTATGCCTCGTTCAGCGCTAGGAAACATGGTGTTCGCTCACGAGTCCAGCTTGCGATCGGCCAATCACAGCCCGCGATTTATGCCTCGTTCAGTGCTAGGAAACATTGTGTTCGCTCACGAGTCCAGCTTGCGATCGGCCAATCACAGCCCGCGATTTATGCCTCGTTCAGCGCTAGGAAACATTGTGTTCGCTCACGAGTCCAGCTTGCGATCGGCCAATCACAGCCCGCGATTTATGCCTCGTTCAGCGCTAGGAAACATTGTGTTCGCTCACAAGTCTAGCTTGCGATCGGCCAATCACAGCCCGCGATTTATGCCTCGTTCAGCGCTAGGAAACATGGTGTTCGCTCACAAGTCCAGCTTGCGATCAGCCAATCACAGCCCGCGATTTATGCCTCGTTTAGTGCTAGGAAACATTGTGTTCGCTCACAAGTCCAGCTTGCGATCGGCCAATCACAGCCCGCGATTTATGCCTCGTTCAGTGCTAGGAAACATTGTGTTCGCTCACAAGTCCAGCTTGCGATCGGCCAATCACAGCCCGCGATTTATGCCTCGTTCAGCGCTAGGAAACATGGTGTTCGCTCACGAGTCCAGCTTGCGATCGGCCAATCACAGCCCGCGATTTATGCCTCGTTCAGTGCTAGGAAACATTGTGTTCGCTCACAAGTCTAGCTTGCGATCAGCCAATCACAGCCCGCGATTTAGTCACGTGACAGACTGCTGCTCAACTTGAGCGCGAACGTTTCAGACATGAACCGTGTTGAACTTTGTGCTGCGTCGTGCAAAGTTCGGCGCTCACAATTGAAAAGTGGGGTTATGTTGAACGGCATGATTTCTTATTTTCAGTTTTGTTTGACGTGGAAGTAAAGTGTTTAAAGTATCAACACAAAGCAATACTATTTTCTGATCGGAAAACAACGCGTAGCTTGGAAATCATTCACTAAAATGGTACAGAAAATCAGCTGTTTTTGGTCGGCCACTTTTAATTGGCTCTGCCGTCCGTGCCCAAAGAGTGAGCGAACACCATGTTACCTAGCACTAAACGAGGCGTTAGCGTCTTCGGGAAGGACATGGGACAGAGCTCGAGGCACTCATCACAACACATTTTCTTCGACTGAAGCGGAAGTGTAAAATCGTGCCCACAAGCACGCATACAAGCACGGCCCGTTGGACGTCGGGTATGCGTCTTACGAGATTCGCCCGACACCGCCACTGAGATGAAACCGTTGGCTCGTGACGTCACTGCTTGGTGGAGGGCGACTCGATTAACGGGGTGTGGGGGAGGGGGTGACATGCAGAGCGCCCCCCCCCCTCCCCCCCGGTCCATGACTCGACGGGGCACAATGCGCGCTCAGGGGCCCAGCTTCCGGGCGCGAACAATCGGCAGCGCCACGGCCCAATTAACTCCCCCCCCCCTCCTCCTCCTCCGCTGCAACCCATAGCAACCAGTGGCGGACGCGGCAGGCAATGCGGGCGTCAGTGCGGCAAAGTGGGCGCTGGTGACGCCCGAGTCGAGGACGGACGCGTCGCCACTGCCCCCCCCCCCCCCCCCCCACAA
Organism: Nemoura dubitans; assembly: GCA_921293005.1. Taxonomy (NCBI): domain Eukaryota; kingdom Metazoa; phylum Arthropoda; class Insecta; order Plecoptera; family Nemouridae; genus Nemoura; species Nemoura dubitans. The sequence continues at coordinate 159,657 of OV121075.1, forward strand.
GTCCCACGCTCTCTACGACCGTCGAGTAATTGAACGCTCGAGACGCCAAAGACGCCGACGCCGACGACGCCGAAGACGGCGATTACGCCAAGAGTGCTCGTCGGGTGGTGGGTGGGGGAGTCCTTTCAGACGGGACTCCCACGCCGAATCTTCGTCCCGGCAATTCCGCCAACTGCCGTGCTCCGAGTTCAGACCCCGGGGTTCGAATTCGGGTTTCGAATTCGGGTTTCTAGCTTTGGGATTCCGGTCCCCGCAGCACGCGGATTGTGAAAGCGAGGGCCACGATTTGCTAGACGCCCTTCAGAGGCCGTGTTCACTCCTCGCCGTAGCTGCAGGGGGGCGTAAGTGCAGGGGGGCTGCAGTCACGCAATTCTGTGGTAGCACGTGCTTTATTGTCAACACCTGCCCTCAAGAATTCACGAGACGAGAAGGGAAACGAACACAAACACTCTGCTGTGCGGTCGTGTTCCACGGGGCTCTGGACTGGCACGACTTCCCACACGAGTTGGCGGCCTCCTGGAGTCTTGGGGCCAGCATTCCACCGCCTTGTGTGAGACTCGACTCAGTCCTGGCAGCCAACGGGCCAAGACGCATCCGACGGGCCGTGTTCATCCGCGAGTGCGATGCTGGCAGCGAACAAGTGCCAGTGGCGCACGTTCGCGCCCCGGCCTCCGACGTCCACCGAGTCGCTGGCCCAGGGGATCGATCTAGTGGACCGTGCGCCCACCGCCACCCACTCAACGACTGGTTTAAACATGAGACGCTCGCCAGTTCGCCTCTCAGCTCGCGGCAATCACTTCCAACGGGCGCTGGACGAGGAGGGGGGGGGGGGGCTCCATCGGCCCTGGTGCTGGGCAGACGCGATGAATTATTCGAGCGCATCACGCGGTCTATGGATTGGCTCGGACTCCAAGCGCTGCTCCGACGTTTCCCCCTGAGCCTCCTTGATTCGCGATTCGCGCACCGGCAGAGAAACGCGCCCCTGAGATACCTGCTATACCTGAGTCGTCCCACGTCATCCTTCGGTGAATCTTTAGTGCACCCCAAGAATGGCTGTTAAGGTAATGTTTCTTGGGTTTTCAGAGAAATTTCGACGTTCTGAGGTATTCAATTGGTTGTCAAGAGTGTGAGGATTCCATGGACACATTTTGTTTCGTTGCGATCGGATAACTGGTGTGGCCTGGAAAGTGTATCAAGTACAGTAAGAGGTAAATTCTGATAGCTCAACAGGGTTATTTTAAAAACTCTTGGGAGTAATTGACGGGTGAAATCTTTCGACATGCAAAGGGTGGTAATTTGTTGCCACCAGTGCGAAGATTCCGAAAATATAGGTTTAGTCGCGATCCGACCAAATATGTGGCCTGGTAAGTGTATACCGTATACGAGGTGAAGGCAGCGATCCGACCAAAGGTGTGGCCTGGAAAGTGTATACCGTACGAGGTAAGCCAGCGACCCCACCAAAGATGTGGCCTGGAAAGTGTATACCATACGAGGTAAGCCAGCGACCCCACCAAAGACTGGAAAGTGTGTACCGTACGAGGTAAGCCAGCGACCCCACCAAAGATGTGGCCTATGACTGCGCTTGCTGGATACTGCGAGGAGGGGCGGCACTCACCGACGGTGGTCAGCAGCATGTTGTCGAGCAGCAGCGCCACCCCGACGATGACGAGCACGAGACGGCGCGACTCGCGACAGCGCTGCAGTCGCCGGGAGAACCACGAACCACCGGCAGCACCGGACGGCGACTCCATGGCGTCCTGCAACACGAGCAACACACATCCAGGGGGCCGTGAGACTACGGACGGGTCACGGCCACAATGCTGTCTGGTAGCTTTCCAATGGACACTGCCTTTATCCCAGCCAACCGACCCGTTTTCCCCGAGGAGGAACTTTTGAAGCCCTTCTGCAACCAACGTTGCCGTTTATACTTTACGCAATGCTATTGTTAACATAATGCATACTTTGAGTTATCTGTCTGATAACAGCTTTAATTCCTCGCTGAAAGCCAATCAGACCGTTACAAAATCAACAACACTTAACCTTACTTTGTCGACACCGCTCGCCACTGCAACGAATCTGTCTCTCAAAGCACCGCCCCCCTTAGCCCCTTGGCAGTCAGAGTTCCCCGTTTGGCCGCTCAAAGGAACAATGCAGCAGCGCCGGCTGTCAGCGACAGACGAGACGACGAGATGATGAGCCCGACCCGCATGGCCGTGTCGCCGTGAACCAACGGGCCGTGAACCCGGCGAGTCGAGCACCCAGTGGACTGTGCACAGAGCGGGCGACAGTCGGCTGTCTCCACGCAGCCAACGCCTCTCAGATACCAGATATTCCAGATATTCCAGATAGAGTTCTGTAAACGTTGGCGAGCAGAGTCGATTGCAGTTTGCAGAGTCGATTACAGAGTCGGTTAGCCGTCCTGGCCTTGGGCTGGTTGGGCGCCACCACTAGAGACTAATTATTTACAGGAGCCAACCTTCAACCCGTTTTGGACAATGAAATGAATTCAGATTTCATGGCGATTAAACAGTGTGATACGAGAAAATCATTATCACAACTTCAATTTTACCTTTTAGTCATTTAGCCTACATAATAATACATTATAGCCTATATTAAGCACAATTTAGCCTAAAGTTGCTCGGTGACATTTTGGCACCTTGACATGTTGACAGCGGTGACGTCATTGGTTCATAGGCCGCTCTCTTCCCAAAGTGGAATCTCTACACTAGAATTAATATGAGTTTGCCACTTTTTGGAGACCAAATAATATCATAGAGTGCCATTATACCATACCATAGCATCAAATTATTGAGTTTTTGTGTATTTATCATTACCATTATTTGCCATTTTACTCTTTACAAATCTTCAAAGAGTCAAATAATACTTTACTTCGAAGTCCACCAGGCTGTAGTAATCTAGGCCATTACGACTCTATAGCCAGCAGACACTTGTTCCACGACACGTGCCTGCTGGCTGCGATTGGCACAGCAACAGGCACGGCCTACTGGCACACAGCTTTCACGGCCCGGGGCTCGATTTCACGGCAGGGCGAAATGGACGCGACGCAGCCCGTGTGACGAGCGACTCTCAATTAGTGCTTTCAGAAAGCGGACAGGGAATTGAATTACCGTTTCTAGGCGAGAACTGAACTCCACTTCACGTTGAGAAGGAGAGTGGATTTGCATTTTCCTGCTGCTGCTAGACACGAGCTAAGAGTTTCAACACTCACAAGCCATGTCTTGAGTCGGACAAAAGGCTCTGTGGGCAGTTTTGAAACTCTTAGCTCGTGTCTAGCAGCAGTGGGTCCTCGAGGAAGATGCAAATCCACTCTCCTTCTTAACGTGAAATGGAGTTCAGGTCACCGTTAGCCTGACTTGAAAGTTGAAACTCGAAAACAGTTGGTGTGCATTCGAAACGCGAGCAGCTGGCGCCACGGCAACTGGAGCCGAAGTGAATTGCGAGGCGAAACGTCGATTCCCCCCCCCCCTGCCACGGCCACCTGGATTCCAATCACGGCAGGCGTGAAACGTCCCCAGGCGCATTGGTGCGATTGAAATCCGGCCCGCGCCCCGTGGATCCTACACGCGTTCGGGGTGAGCATGACTCGTGATTAGTCTTGTGTGGCCGTGCTCGGATCACGGCGGTAGCGATCGCTCAGCGCTCTCAATTAACTCGAGATCCGAGCAGCTGCTAATTGCATCGATCGGGCCGTGATCGCAGTCGGCGCAGGGGAGGTAATTACATCGGGAGGGGGAGGGGGAGGGGTGTTTGCTCGTCGCCTGGCAACGCTGGGAGGGGAGGCAATCAAAGCTCTATTATGCGCGTCGGCGCCGATAATCGCATTACGTTTCGAACGAGCGTCGAACCAAGGCCTGGCCTGGAAGGGAGCCGAGGGTGGACCCGGTGCCGGCACCAAGGCCTCGTCTGGAAGGGAGCCGAGGGTGGACCCGGTGCCGGCACCAAGGCCTGGCCTGGAAGGGAGCCGAGGGTGGACCCGGTGCCGGCACCAAGGCCTGGCCTGGAATGGAGCAAGTTTCGTTTAATCATCACCATCAACAGTTACCATGGCAATGAAAGACGCCAAGTGCTGATGCCCAGCCGAAGCAAACAAACCGAGGGCTGGGCACTCACGCGGTATCGTGGTATCACGGTATCAAGGTATCACGGTATCAAGGTATCAGGGAACGTGACATCGAGCGAGGCCCTGTAACAGTATTAAGGTGTTACGTTGTTAGCCTCAGTATCGGGTTTTGTGACTCCAGCTCCGGGCGACTCGCTGAGTGCGCACGCGCACAGCACCCGTCGTGGGGCTTCCGGGTCCCCCCCCCCCCCCCCAACCACCTGTACACCCCCGAGCCAACTGGCCGTGCCGAGTTAGGGCGAGATTCTTTCCTCGACGCGGCCGTCTCGTTTATAGCTGCCTCGGTTCGATCCTCGTCCGCCCCCGCCCTCCCCACCCCCACACTCTCTCATCCCCATCCGTCTCTGTCGCTCGGAGCGGCGTGGGACTCGGCTGCCTGGATGCAAGACAGAGCAAGACAGAGCAAGACAGCGCCTCTCGGATTCTCAAGGCGGAGAGAAGTAAGAAAGACAGCGCGTGTTGGATTGTTGGCTGTGAAGACGCGGAGCGAGAAGCGGAGAGCTCAGCGTTCCCAAGGGGCGCTGGACTGATTGCTTGGGTGGGGGGGGGGGGGGGAAGGGGGAAGGGGGGCACTTTAATTAAAAGGTAATCGCTCGGGGGGCTCGGGAATGCTCGACTCACGGCCGAGTGGAAAGAAGGCCGTGTCCCACGAACCACGGGGCGTGGTACTGGGAGACGAGGCTGGAATGTGCCAGTGCCTTCTGACCGTACGATGCATCGAGCACGGCTTGCTGGACGCAGGGACGCGTCACTAGCAAGGGTCGGGGCAGCCAGTTGGACTCTGCTCGTCACGGCCACGGCCCGTTGGTGGCAGCGGGCTTCCAAGCTGATCCATCGCGAGGAGCAGCGGCTACGTGGGGAGAGAAAGAGAGAGAGAGGGGATGGAAGACGGATGGCAAACGAAGCCAATGATCGCGAGGAGCATTTTCTTCCGTCGAGCTGAGAAAGCCAGCGAGTCCTTAGCAACGACTGCGTGCCGTGAGACGGTGAGATGGTGAGCGTGGTTGCTAGGGCGTGGCGTGCGATTAGTGGCGTGCAATTAGCGCGATTAGTGGACAAGTGACAGTCGCCACGGTCACATGACACCAATTGCAGTGCCGAGTTGAGCGACTACTTGTTGCCCGGCAACGCCGCGTCTGTGCGGGCACTCAAGCTGGCCGTGTCTCGCTGAAAGCAGCGAGCCAATCACTAGTCGCTAGTCAGCAGTCAGTATTCCGTAGTCAGCAGTCAGTATTCAGTAGTTAGTAGTCAGAAGTCAGAAGTCAGTAGTCAGTAGTCAGAAGTCAGAAGTCAGTAGTCAGTAGTCAGTAGTCAGCAGTCAGTATTCAGTAGTTAGTAGTCAGTAGTCAGTAGTCAGTAGTCAGTAGTCAGAAGTCAGTAGTCAAAAGTCAAAAGTCAGAAGTCAGTAGTCAGAAGTCAGAAGTCAGTAGTCAGTAGTCAGTAGTCCGTAGTCAGAAGTCAGTAGTCGCTAGTCAGTATAGTCAGTGCCACCAGGATGCGATCGACGCGTGTGCTGCATTATGCATGACGATTGGCGCGCCAGGGCCAGGGGATCCAAGAGGCCGGGCAGAGGGTGTGGGCCGGGACGAAGTGAAGACGCTCGTAAAGCGCCTGGTTTATCGGGGGGGCTTTGGTTCGAGGCGAGGCAGGCACGGCCATAGAGATTCTAGACGACGGGAACCACCTTGAGTGCATCGTGTGGCACGTGTTTCCACCGGCAAGTCCATCGATCGCACGGCACCACGATCATCGCGTCCAGGGAGTCGAGGCAGCCGTGCCTCGTTGACGGACAGCCTCGTGCCGAACGCGACTCATTAGTCCCGACCGGACGGCGACGTTAACGAGCTCGTGCTAATGGACCTGGAGAAACGCCCCCCCCCCTAATGCACGCGACGAGGCGTCCATTGATTGGACGTCGCGATTCACTCACTCACTATCGACTCTGGAATCGACTCTGAAATGGACTGGTCGGGATGTGATCCGGTGGGTCGTGGGCGCTGCCTGCTGGAAACCCGATCTCGGCCCCGTCGAATCTCTCGTCCCACGCGACTGAGAGACTTTTTTTGGCAGAGCGGCCATGTTTGAGGCCGTTTTGGACGCTATTAATTGTTGTCCAAATCAATTGGATTCATATTTCATGGCGATTGAACAATGTGACGCGAGGAAATCATTACCACAACTTCAATGTTGCCTTTTAGCTTGTATGCAGCCTCTAGTAGCCTGGTGACGGCCAGGAGTTTGGACAAAACATGGCGTCGCCATACAAAGTCACGAGGGTCTAGGAGGCGCTGGCTTGGGGCACGGCCGAGTGGAAGGCACAAGGGCTTAGAGCTCCCGCCACCAGAGTGAGATTAGGAAGGGGGGGGCTAAGCGATATCTAAGAGGCCGTGCTGATTTTATCGCGCCGAGCAAATGAGTCGACTGCGAGTATATTTGGATACAGCGACTCTGGCCTTCGGTAGCTCCGTGGATCCAGTCACTCTGGCCTGCACGGTTGTGTGATAAAATCAGATTGGATTGGGCATCCAGAGGGCGCTGGTTGGCTAACTTTTATCAGTGCCTGGTGGCGGTGGTTTGGCCCGGTAGTTTGTCAACCGTATCACCATGGAGATAACCACCAAAGTTCCCGATTGGTCCTCAGTCCCACATGAGACTTTAGACACGTAATTTGTTTCGGCGAAGCTAAGGTATTTATGTTCCATTTCAGTGATACTACACATTATAGTTCGTATAAAGTTCGTACAGTCGTGTTCGTCTAAGATTACCACAGCCTAGTGGACTTTCAAGTAAAGTATTTTTGACTCCTTTTACGATTTGTAAAGAGTAAAAAGGTTAATAATTGTAATGATTATTAAAGTTTTTATTGGTAATGACAAAAACTTAACCATTTGATTCTATGGTATGGTACTCTATGATATGAGATGCCCAAAAAGTGGCAAACTCAAATTAATTATCGCGTATCGGCGTTCAGCCGGGGCTAGAACACAAGCGACTTGTAAAAACGTGTGGACGCTCATTGGCCATCAGCTGTTGATCAGCGTCCTCCCGGTCGATCCCATAGTCTTGCAGAATCTATCACCGACAGCTCGCTGCGTCCTTCATTGTTTCCCTATGTTACTGTTGTTTCAACTATTGGTATGTAAACCTTTGATTTTGAAGGAGAGGAAGTTACACCGTATTCGACCAAACCCAGTTTGCTGCTCCACGCACCAGAGAAATAAGACGAGTGTTCGATGCATGATTCGAATGAGCTTCGCCTTCGTCCACTGTGCGCGTCTCCCTCTTGCTGCTAGCACATGAAGATCTCTGCCAGTCTGGACGGTTGGCCTTGGGGACAATATCTTCCGAACAAGGGAATGACCAAGGGGAAACAAGCGAACAAGGGAAACAAGGGTGACAAGGGAACAAGCGAACAAGGGAAACAAGGGTAACAAGCGAACAAGGATAACAAGGGGGACAAGGGAACAAGGGGCATGGGGATGGGGGCACCGCAGTTGCCTTCACTCTCAGAGAACGTTATGTACACCACCATGTATACCTAACCTGGAGGCGGTTGTGTTCCAAGCTGTGCATTGACCGACATTGTTGCGTTAGTCCGTCGTTAGGCGAGCAGTCGAGACAAGCACACAGCAATTGCCGCACACCGCCCTCTGGGTTGGCAGTCAGTTAGGCCGTGTCTGAATTGGCTGTTCCATGCGGTCTCGCGTACTCGTTCTTGACAAATGGCGTCACAAGTACTGTCCGAATTGCAAATCCAACGCATGGCAGAGCGAGTACACGAGACTTGGACGTTGCAGTCTCGCAGACTTGGTCTCGGTGACTTGCCTGTCATCAAATGGCGGTCGGTAACGTGATTATGTCCGGTAGCAGAAGTTATCTGTACACGAATATGCAACAAATGGAGTCACCGAGACCAAGTATACGCAAGACCAAGACCAAATCGCGAGACCGAGACCGAATCAATGGAGACACGTCCTTATAGTCGCACAACCCCCCAGAGTTGCCCGAGCTGACAAGTTTGCGGGACGGGCGACTGCAAAGGGCTTCAACTATAGGTTTAATGTGGTTGGGTTCGGGTTTCCCGGTTGTCCCCCACTGCCTTTAGCTAGCGACAGACAGGTGAAACGTGCAGGTCCCTTCATTCACCTTGGCAAACTCGAGGACAACGACCCCAGGGTTAGCGTTAAAACCGTCGGCGAGGACGCCGTCGGACTTTGCAGTTGCCGCTTGCTCTCGTCTAGCATTGCGTTGGACAAAGCGCTGTAAGAATCTAGAGGCGTGTTCCTCCCATTTGAAACCGTGCTGAAATTGACCGAAATCAGCCCCGTGCACAGTTCGAGCTGATGGTGCCGGTGGTTTCGTTTTGAAACTGTACAAAGCGCTGTAAGAATCTAGAGGCGTGTTCCTCCCATTAGAAACCGTGCTGAAATTGACCAAAATCAGCCCCGCGAGCACAGTTCGAGCTGATGGTGCCGGTGGTTTCGTTTTGAAACTGTACAAAGCGCTGTAAGAATCTAGAGGCGTGTTCCTCCCATTAGAAACCGTGCTGAAATTGACCAAAATCAGCCCCGTGCAAAGTTCGAGCTGATGGTGCCGGTGGTTTCGTTTTGAAACTGTACAAAGCCCCCTGCCCCCCCCCCCCCCCACTCTAGGGCAGCCAGTTCCAAGCCTGTGAAACGCCCCTCTTGGACAGCCCCCCCTAGTACAGGCAGGTCGAAGCCTGTGAATCGCCCCCCCCCCCCCCCCTATAACAGGCAGTGGCAAGCCAGTGACAAGTGAGAGCAACGCCCGTACCTGGCCGTCGACGCGGTGGTCGGAGGACGCCGTCCCAGCTCAGTCCATGGCGGCGACGACGGCGACGGGCGCTGCTCGCGGCGTTCGGCCAAGCAATGCCGAGCAATGCCGAGCGCCGCGACGTCGAGTCGAGTGGGTGACGTCATCGATCGACGGCTGGCCGCGCATGCGCATTGCTCCCCATTTAGGGGGGGGGGGGGACGCGGTCGGGGAGTTTTACTACTGGCTCTGATAGAATTGCTTGCCCAGATGGTCCACTCCCATACTAAAGCAGCCACGCGAAATCCCTTCACCCGCAATAACAGTTTCGCCGGCAGTCAAGGGATGCTATCTCCCCTGTAACATAGGTAACGATAACTACCTCTGGAGCTTTGGGTCCCTTCATTATAATTGACATTGTGCCATGGCCTGGTGGATGAAGCCATAACTGTAACCACCTGAGGAACATTGGGTCCATTGATTATAATTGACCTTGTGCCACGGCCTGGTGGATGAAGCCATAACTGTAACCACCTGGGGAACATTGGGTCCCTTGATTTTAATTGACCTTGTGCCACGGCCTGGTGGATGAAGCCATAACTGTAACCACCTGAGGAACATTGGGTCCATTGATTATAATTGACCTTGTGCCACGGCCTGGTGGATGAAGCCATAACTGTAACCACCTGGGGAACATTGGGTCCCTTGATTATAATTGACCTTGTGCCACGGCCTGGTAGATGAAGCCATAACTGTAACCACCTGAGGAACATTTGGTCCCTTGATTTTAATTGACCTTGTGTCATGGCCTGGTAGATGAAGCCATAACTGTAACCACCTGAGGAACATTGGGTCCCTTTTTTTTAATTGACCTTGTGCCATGGCCTGGTGGATGATGTTAAAACAGGTTGCCAACGCACCCCAGCGATTGCCGGCGAAATTACTAGCATCAAATTTTTGCCGCAGCCGTTGCTAGGAACGGTAGAATATCTGGGTAACCTTATGCCTGTGGTTTTACTCTCAACAAGGGAGGCGATAGACCAATAGACCAATAGGACAAAGAGCAATAGACCAATAGACCAATAGACCAATAGACCAATAGACCAATAGAACAAAGACCAATGGAATGATAGACCAAAGACCAATATACCAATATGTACCAATAGACCAATATACCAATAGAGCAATAGAACAAAGACCAATGGAATGATAGACCAAAGACCAATATACCAATATGTACCAATAGACCAATAGACCAATAGACCAAGAGACCAATAGACCAATAGACCAATAGACCAATGGAACGATAGACCAAATACCAATATACCAATAGACCAATAGACCAATAGAACAAAGACCAATGGAATGATAGACCAAAGACCAATATACCAATATGTACCAATAGACTAATAGACCAATAGACCAATAGAGCAATAGAACAAAGACCAATGGAATGATAGACCAAAGACCAATATACCAATATGTACCAATATACCAATAGACCAATAGACCAAGAGACCAATAGACCAATAGACCAATAGACCAATATGTACCAATAGACCAATAGAACAAAGACCAATGGAACGATAGACCAAAGACCAATATACCAATATGTACCAATATACCAATATACCGATAGACCTATAGACCAATAGACCAAATACCAATGGAACAACACACAAATAGACCAAAGACCAATAGACCAATATACCAATATACCAATAGACCAAAGACCAATAGACCAATTATTGGTCTTTTGGTATTATTCCAAAAGACCGAGAGACCAAAGACCAATATACCAATAGACCAACAGATCAATAGAGCAATAGAACAATAGACCAATAGACCAATAGACAAAGTTATCCGCAATTCACTGAAATGGCTGAGAATGGAGGACTATAGGTGGGTTCTAAACGACGCTGGCCACGTGCATGGCGGTCACCCATCCACCGGGCGACTCGGCGCAGTGTTGCTTAACTCCGCCACCTGTTGCCTATTGTCTAGCACGCTAGCTCACCTGTTGCAGACGCCGGTTCGAGGTAAACGACGACGGAAGCTCGACGCAGACTGGCGTCTTTTGAGCGGGGACCGACGCCAGGCCAAGACCGACGCCCACGCGACGCCCAAACCGACGCCGACGCCGAAAGGGGTCACCGAGCGCGACGTGACACTCTGGAATGCCGAGCATGCCGGTATGATGACGTCATCATTGCAGGGCTGGAAATTACACGCCCGCCGTCGCCAAGCGTCAGGGCAGAGTCGATGGAATTGCAAAGCCAGCTTGACGCGAGGAATGTCGAGCAATCCAAGGCCCCGTCGATCTCTTTGTTCCGTTCACTGCACGCCCGATGAGCTGCGAGAAGGCCGTGCTTCTGCTTTTGCTAGCCCAGGGTGACGTAAGGATCCAGCCAAAGAGGGCAAGTTTTCCCCCAGTTTGCCTTTCAATATCTCGGTCCCAGCACGCGGCCAAAAGGCCGAGGGTTCTGCGCTGATTCCAAGGAAATTAGTAAACTTGGATAAAGAAACCGACTAAAGGCAAGAGTGGATGGAGCTGTGCCAGGTAGAGTACTGAGTAGGTATACGGGATAGGCAACTAGTATGCCGTGCAAGCTCTTACTGCATTCAAGATGTATGATGCCACTTTTACGTCATCTTAAAACTGGATAAACAAAACAAGCACACAAGGGAATTATTTAGCTACTTTTAGAATTCAATTTACTTATTTAGAATGGACTAGTTTATTTTTATCTTTCAAATAGCAATACATAACGGCATTATCAAGGTTAGAGAGTTTATTTGACCGCAGATGACAGCTGGTAAGGCGTATTAACGTTGCATGGGATACACAGAGCACTGAGCTAGTTGCGTATCCCGGCTAGCAATGGTCGAAGGTTGCTTGGGATACACACAGCGCTGAGCTAGTTGCGTATCCCGGCTAGCCATGGTCGAAGGTTGCTTGGGATACACACAGCGCTGAGCTAGTTGCGTATCCCGGCTAGCAATGGTCGAAGGTTGCTTGGGATACACACAGCGCTGAGCTAGTTGCGTATCCCGGCTAGCAATGGTCGAAGGTTGCCTGGGATACACACAGCGCTGAGCTAGTTGCGTATCCCGGCTAGCAATGGTCGAAGGTTGCCTGGGATACACACAGCGCTGAGCTAGTTGCGTATCCCGGCTAGCCATGGTCGAAGGTTGCCTGGGATACACACAGCGCTGAGCTAGTTGCGTATCCCGGCTAGCAATGGTCGAAGGTTGCCTGGGATACATACAGCACTGAGCTAGTTGCGTATCCCGGCTAGCCATGGTCGATGAGATGGCGCTATCTCCACGGGGCCGCGCCTGTTCCCGGCCAGCTCGTGCCGATTGATAGTGAGGTGATAGTGGCGATGCAGGCCAGGAAGCCGTGAGTTTGCGCCTTTGAGTCACGTTGAATCACAGAGGCCGTGGTCGCCGCACGAATGGCGGTCCCAGTCGCGTTCCAGGAAGCCGATAACGCGTGTCTGTGATAGCGTCGTGCGGCCTCCGGGCCGTGCCCAGTGGCCGGGGAATTGCACACTAGACAACATCGGCGTCGGGAGGTCGAACTCTACACGCTCCACGCTCCACGTAGGGAGGGCGTTTCACAAGCTCGGACGCATGGCGTTCGGCGTGCGGATCACGTGGACGGCGATACTGCTGGCTGTCTCAGGTAGGACGCGTCGCACACTCATGGGAGGGCGTTTCACAAGCTCGGACGCATGGCGTTCGGCATGGATTTCACGTGGACGGCGATACTGCTGGCTGTCTCAGGTAGGACGCGTCGCACTCCCATGGCAGGGCGTTTCACAAGCTCGAGACGCTAGGTTTGGTAGCGAACTGTGACAATGCCAACGTGTTGGGGCATGGAAGCGTTAGCATCACTGAAGGGTCCAAATCTCCAAACGAGAACGCCGCCTCTCCTCGTGTTTCAAAGCACCGTGCCTTTAAGATTAAGACCCGCGCACAACAATTGGAGTAAGAATAAGAATGGTGAAATAACAATAAGAGTAAGCTCATGTACAAGCTGCTAAAACACGTGGGAAATGTTCACTGACAGCTGTCAGCGACAGGAAAACTTCAAACCGTTGTCGTGACTACAACAGTTTGATTGTTGCACCGTGTTTTTTTTCAAAAAATACTTATCTCTGATTGGTTGAAGTAAGAATAGCGATAAGAAAGTTGGAATATTCCATCTCCTCTTTCACTATTCTTATCGTTGCTCCCAACATTTTACGGCTTGCGCCAATTGTGTGCACTTGCACACGTTTCCCTATGTTTTAACTTTATTATTCATTATTCTTATTGATGAGCGTAGCGAGCGAAGCGAGCGCAGCGAAATCTTCAATTTCACTTACCCCAGAAAAAAGTCACTTGTGTATGTTTTTTTGTTTTTGTTTTTTTTGTTTGTGCGCGCTCTACAGACCAAACGCCTGAACCGACATGGATGAAAATTTCTGAATATCTACCTCTGTTCTCAACTTAGACCACCGTCTTAGACCACCGGAATAGGCTACTAGTATGCCCTGCCAGCTCTCACTGCTCCGGTACGGGATAGGCAACTAGCATGCCGTGCCAGCTCTCACTGCTCCGGTACGGGATAGGCAACTAGCATGCCGTGCCAGCTCTCACTGCTCCGGTACGGGATAGGCAACTAGTATGCCGTGCCAGCTCTCACTGCTCCGGTACGGGATAGGCAACTAGTATGCCGTGCCAGCTCTCACTGCTCCGGTACGGGATAGGCAACTAGTATGCCGTGCCAGCTCTCACTGCTCCGGTACGGGATAGGCAACTAGTATGCCGTGCCAGCTCTCACTGCTCCGGTACGGGATAGGCAACTAGTATGCCGTGCCAGCTCTCACTGCTCCGGTACGGGATAGGCAACTAGTATGCCGTGCCAGCTCTCACTGCTCCGGTACGGGATAGGCAACTAGCATGCCGTGCCAGCTCTCACTGCTCCGGTACGGGATAGGCAACTAGTATGCCGTGCCAGCTCTCACTGCTCCGGTACGGGATAGGCTACTAGTATGCCGTGCCAGCTCTCACTGCTCCGGTACGGGATAGGCAACTAGTATGCCGTGCCAGCTCTCACTGCTCCGGTACGGGATAGGCTACTAGTATGCCGTGCCAGCTCTCACTGCTCCGGTACGGGATAGGCAACTAGTATGCCGTGCCAGCTCTCAATGCTCCGGTACGGGATAGGAAACTAGTATGCCGTGCCAGCTCTCACTGCTCCGGTACGGGATAGGCAACTAGCATGCCGTGCCAGCTCTCACTGCTCCGGTACGGGATAGGCAACAAGCATGCCGTGCCAGCTCTCACTGCTCCGGTACGGGATAGGACCCGCTATAAGAACCCTAACAGTGACCTTGTTCGATTCCAGAATGCAGCAGTTTCACGCTGACGTCACCCGCCTTCCGAGTGCAGCGACCTGCGCACGAGCCACTGCGCATCTCGTTCGACTCTGACTCGCCCGTCACGGCCTCTGAGATCCGCGAGTTGAACCGTGCGCAGGCGCTGTCCACAACGCGTGCGCCCCACGGGCAGGGCACGCGCTGCGCGGCCGAGCTGCGCACCACGCAGCGCGCAGACACCAACTTCGTGTTCGCGTGCGCCGCGCATGCGCAGAGCGGCGAGACGCAGTTTGCCCTGGCGGTCGTGGCCGTCGTGGGTAGGCAACCCGCAACGCAACACTTCACTTAATAGGCCATCGTTTGTCTGGGGGCAAAGTCACACTGCACCACTGCATTTCATGTCGAGAAGGAGAGAGTGGATTTGCGTCGTCCTCGAGGACCAACTGCTGCTAGACACGAGCCAAGAGTTTCAACACTGCCCACAGAGCCTTTTGCTCTAACGAGATCCTAAATAGTCGAGCCATCACTTATGGAGAAGGAACTATAGTATAAGTTACGCAACGTCGGGAAACCAGTGAGACTAGCCTGAGAACATGGACTATTCTCCATTTCACGTTGAGAAGGAGAGTGGATTTCCATCTTCTGCTAGACACGAGCCAAGAGTTTCAAAACTGCCCACAGAGCCTTTTGTCCGACTCAAGACATGACTTGTGCGTTTTGCAACTCTTGGCTCGTGTCTAGCAGCAGTGGGTCCTCGAGGAGGAAGATGCAAATCCACTCTGCTTCTCAACGTGAAATGGAGAATAGTCCATGCTCTCAGATTAGTCTCACTGGTTTCCCGACGTTGCGTAACTTATACTATAGTTCCTTCTCCATAAGTGATGGCTCGACTATTTAGGATCTCGTTGGAGCAAAAGGCTCTGTGGGCAGTTTTGAAAATCTTAGCACGTATCTAGCGTATCTAGCGAAGAATGCAAATCCACTCTCCTTCTCAACGTGAAATGGAGTGCGACATGCAAAGAGTCCAAGAGACCGATCATGTAACTTTGTGGTTTCAAAACGATTCGTTTTCAAAATCACTGCCTATATGGTTTACCACTGGGGAAGTAATTTGAAACCGAGTGATTTCGAGCGAAATCGAACGACAAAAAGTTAGATGATCGCTACCCTGTGTACCGTTCCAGGCGACGCCTGGCGCCAGCTGAACGCCTCCGTCGTCGTCGACGCCGACAGCCTGCGCGTGGTCGTTGCGCCGTATAACGCCACGTGCAACGCCACGTGCAAGTTCCGGCACGCCGACGCGCCTGCGTGGCGGACGCCCGGTGCATGTGCACTCGGCCTGCGTGACGTCAGCAGCGGCCTCGTGTTGGCGCAGGCGCGCTGCGACCACGCGATCTTCATGCACGCGCACGCGCACGTCGTGTCCGGTGAGTGCGGTGTTGCCGCCACTCGTCTACAGTGTTGCCGCCACTCGGCTACAGTGTTGCCGTACTCGGCTACAGTGTTGCCGCCACTCGGCTACAGTGTTGCCGTACTCGGCTACAGTGTTGCCGCCACTCGGCTACAGTGTTGCCGTACTCGGCTACAGTGTTGCCGTACTCGGCTACAGTGTTGCCGTACTCGGCTACAGTGTTGCCGTACTCGGCTACAGTGTTGCCGTACTCGGCTACAGTGTTGCCGTACTCGGCTACAGTGTTGCCGTACTCGGCTACAGTGTTGCCGTACTCGGCTACAGTGTTGCCGCCACTCGGCTACAGTGTTGCCGCCACTCGGGTACAGTGTTGCCGCCACACGTCTACAGTGTTGCCGCCACTCGGCTACAGTGTTGCCGTACTCGGCTACAGTGTTGCCGTACTCGGCTACAGTGTTGCCGTACTCGGCTACAGTGTTGCCGCCACTCGGCTACAGTGTTGCCGTACTCGGCTACAGTGTTGCCGTACTCGGCTACAGTGTTGCCGTACTCGGCTACAGTGTTGCCGTACTCGGCTACAGTGTTGCCGTACTCGGCTACAGTGTTGCCGCCACTCGGCTACAGTGTTGCCGCCACTCGGGTACAGTGTTGCCGCCACACGTCTACAGTGTTGCCGCCACTCGGCTACAGTGTTGCCGTACTCGGCTACAGTGTTGCCGTACTCGGCTACAGTGTTGCCGTACTCGGCTACAGTGTTGCCGCCACTCGGCTACAGTGTTGCCGTACTCGGCTACAGTGTTGCCGCCACTCGGCTACAGTGTTGCCGTACTCGGCTACAGTGTTGCCGTACTCGGCTACAGTGTTGCCGTACTCGGCTACAGTGTTGCCGTACTCGGCTACAGTGTTGCCGTACTCGGCTACAGTGTTGCCGCCACTCGGCTACAGTGTTGCCGTACTCGGCTACAGTGTTGCCGTACTCGGCTACAGTGTTGCCGTACTCGGCTACAGTGTTGCCGTACTCGGCTACAGTGTTGCCGTACTCGGCTACAGTGTTGCCGCCACTCGGCTACAGTGTTGCCGCCACTCGGGTACAGTGTTGCCGCCACACGTCTACAGTGTTGCCGCCACTCGGCTACAGTGTTGCCGTACTCGGCTACAGTGTTGCCGTACTCGGCTACAGTGTTGCCGTACTCGGCTACAGTGTTGCCGTACTCGGCTACAGTGTTGCCGCCACACGTCTACAGTGTTGCCGCCACTCGGCTACAGTGTTGCCGTACTCGGCTACAGTGTTGCCGTACTCGGCTACAGTGTTGCCGTACTCGGCTACAGTGTTGCCGTACTCGGCTACAGTGTTGCCGCCACACGTCTACAGTGTTGCCGCCACTCGGCTACAGTGTTGCCGTACTCGGCTACAGTGTTGCCGTACTCGGCTACAGTGTTGCCGCCACACGTCTACAGTGTTGCCGTACTCGGCTACAGTGTTGCCGCCACACGTCTACAGTGTTGCCGCCACACGTCTACAGTGTTGCCGCCACTCGGCTTCAGTGTTGCCGCCACTCGGCTTCAGTGTTGCCGCGTCGGTACAATTGTACTAGATCTAGTACATTTTGGTGACCGTCAGTACGCCTTTCTAAAATCTAGTACATTCCGAAATTTTGTGGATTAGTATCGTTTTTGCCTAGAAAATTGCAAATTCCTAAAAAGCAGACCTTTTTTTAGGGAATCGTATTTTTTTTTTCAAATTCTAGTACAATTTCAGGCGATGACTTTTTTTTTCGAGGCTTGATTTTTTTACGGGTTTTCAACGAAATAAGAAACTTCTAATACAATTGTTTGCAATCTACTACGTTTCCCCGCCGCGATCTGGTGCGTTCTGGCAACACTGCACACGGCGCGAGCCGGGCCCAGGTGGCGGTGTGGCCATGACACGTGGTGGTCGCCTTGGTTACAGCGGCACCCGACGCGACCTCGTTGACCCTGACTCTGGACCGGGAGGACGACGTCTACGAGGACGGCGACTGGGCGCTCGCTTCGTGCGACATCGGCACAGCTCGGCCGGCCGCTCGGCTCTCCATCTTGTTGGACAACGTCGCCATAGAGGCGACCAATGGGGGTAGGAACCTTGCCCAGCCTAGCAGGCATCCGGTACAGTAGTGGACAGTCTAGGCACAGCCTAGCAGATATCCGGTACAGTAGTGGACAGGGTAGGCACAGCCTAGCAGACATCCGGTACAGGTGTCAGCTAAACGAGAAACTGTCTATCTGTATTCCAAAACAGTTAACCCAGTCTCAACACTGAACTCCATTTCACGTTGAGAAGGAGTGGATTTGCATCTTCCTCGAGGACCCACTTCTGCTAGACACGAGCCAAGAGTTTCAAAACTGCCCCCACAGAGCCTTTTGTCCGACTCAAGACACGGCTTGTGAGTGTTGAAACTCTTAGCTCGTGTTTAGCAGCAGTGGGTCCTCGAGGAAGATGCCAATCCACTCTCCTTCTCAACGTGAAATGGGGTGCGAAGAGCCAACGGTTGCTGATACTCGTGTTACCAACCGTCGGGAAATCAGCTAGACTTTACTGGTTGGCCTCGAAAACCGAGTTTAAATCAGTGTTGCACTGCGTATACGTATCTGTAGTGTCGGTGAACGAGCTGGCAGCGCTGCGATTTCGTAGCTCTGACGGCTATTGGTGTGGTTGTTGGTGATTATTTCATGAAGCTTTATTTGAACTTTCTATTGGTATTTCGTGGTTATAAATCACACAATTTGTTGCTAAAAGTGTGAGGATTCCGTGGACCCTGGTTTCGTTACAATCGGACAAACGGTGTGGCCACAAGTTGGTATCCAGTAGGAGGTGAATTCTGCGCGGGAAGCGGCCCGAGGATACGCTCAATAATACGACTTAACAGGGTTGTTATAGAATGCTTGAAAATACTAAATGAGTGGATATTTTTTGAGATTTGTAAACATCCATTTTGTTGCCAAAAGTGTGAGGATTCCGTAGACCTAGGTTTCGTTACGATCGAACAAAAGGTGTGGCCACAAGTTGGTATCCAGTAGGAGGTGAAATTTGAGCGGGAAGTGGCCCGAGTATACGCTCACACCAATAGTCTTAATGCAGCTCTCGGTTTCAAAGTTAGCAAATTAACATGGACACAACACAAGGGACTTTATCCATCAGAACCGATAACGGCATGATGTTAAAGTTACAAAATCGCCAGGCTGGTTTTCCGACCACAATATGAATTGTAGCTCCAGTCCCCACCGTTTGTCCTACCAGAGTCCGACGCCTCCACCCCGATGATCTGGCAGCCGCCTTGGACAGCCCTGGCCAGCTCGCTGCGCGTGCGCGTCCAGCTCCACGCTGCGCACAACGGCACCGAGTTCGTGTGCGTCGCGCAGCACGCGGCGCTGCCTTCGCCCGGGGACGTGCGCGTGGCGCGACGCGTTTCGGTGTCGGCGCGCGCAGTCGACGCGGTGCGGCTCGGCGCGGTGATCGGGGGCGCCGTGGCGCTCGGCCTCCTCGTCGTCATGGCAACGGCGGGCGGCGTGTGGTGTTGGCGCGTGCGCGGACGGGGAGGCGACGGTGCGGCTGTCTACCGCGCAGACGCAGAGCACGCGGCCGCCGCCGTGCGGGACACGACCATCTACGAGGACCTCGACTTCGCGCAGACGCAGCAGCAGCATCAGACCAATCACGGTACGTGGCCTGCCAAGCTCCGCCCACCGCGTGAATGCTTGACAGAATTCGTTCAATTCGTTCAATGGCGTCGAATTCCATCTGCTTGCATTTGCGCGTGACGTCACGTGGTCCACGAGATGACCGAACGAGACACGGCCAGTTGTGTGCCGACAAACGGGACGACCTTGAGCCTTGATTGACACGTGGCAAGCCTGGCGGTGACCCGTGCAACTAGGCCAGACACACTGCCAATTGTTTTGATGATGTTCGAGAGAGACCGTGTTGTTGTTGTTGTTGTGTACTGAGCTGATGTCGGCATGACAACGAGTTTGTTTGTTTGTTTGCAGACGACAACGACATCTACGACGACGTGGAACTCACCTTGCCCTCAGGTGAGCGAAGTCGATGTAGGCAGATGGGTGGGGGGGGGGGGGGGGGGATTGGGTTTGTTGTCCTCCATATTCTTGTCTTGACGTCTTGCAGCAGACAGTGGCGCACCCACGGGGCAAGCAGGGGCACCTGGGGGGCGATTGTGTAACTGCTGTGGTTTCAAAACCATTCGTTTTCAATATCACTGCCTATGGTTTAACACGGGAAGCGATTATGAAATCGCACGAAATAAAGTTACACAATCGCACCCCTGGGTTTTTTGCTGGTCGCCACTCAGTTGAGTGTCTGTCTATAGATCGGTATCTGCGCGCGCAACACTCGGCCAGTCGCCCCACTGCGCCGGCGCTGCCACCCAAGAGGCGGAGGTGAGGTGCATGGTGGCGCGAACAACGCCGAACATTGCCGAACAACGCCGAACATTGCCGAGCAACGCCGACCATTGCCGAACATTGCCGAGCATGGCCGAGCAACGCCGACCATTGCCGACCATTGCCGAGCACCGCCGAACATTGCCGAACCACGGCCCCAAAGAAACCCGGGCCCGAACGCCGGACGATAGTGTTGAAAACCGAAGGTGCAGTGATTTCCCGGCGTTTCGCAGCCAACAGCGTCGATGACAGCCCGAGGCTAGGAGTCTAGGGGCCGTGTCTGCTAGGATCCACTCTGGCCGTGACTGAATAAGCCGTGTGAAGGTTGTTTCTTATGATTATGATTGATTGTTGTGATTATTATTGTGATGATGATTTCTTATGATTTAAAGTTTTTCTTATGATTATTTAATGGCAATTGCCTTGTGAGTAAAATAGCATTTAAAGCTGCTAGACAAATAATAATAATAATATGAATGACAGCAGCCATATAATTGGCATGTTGCGACTGATCGTACTGCGATTCCCGTGAATAAAACAGCCCTAGTGTGTTAAATGGGAAACCCGAGTTGTTTGCACGTTGCATTGTGTTGGGAAGCGCAGGGAGGTGATCCAATTAGGAATGCAAACCCAGAGACGTCCTGGAAATCCTGGAAACGTCCTCGAAGTCGGAGCAGGCCGCTGAGCGCGCACAAACACACAAGCAAAACACACTTCTTGTTTTAGGGGTGGTTACATTGAAGATTTCTCTGCGCTCAGCAACAATTATCGTAGCTACCAAAGTTCAGTTCACTCAGGTCTGCCAACAGAACAGTGAAGCTCACAAAAGAGAGAACTCAATTTTCGCCGATTTTCGCATGGATTTAACGTTAAAGCGGACCTAAGATGGGACCTAAGATGGGACCTAAGATGGGACCTAAGATGGGACCTAAGATGGGACCTAAGATGGGAACTAATTTGGGACCTAATATGGGACCTAAGATGGGACCTAAGATGGGACCTAAGATGGGACCTAAGATGGGACCTAAGATGGGACCTAAGATGGGACCTAAGATGGGCCCTAAGATGGGACCTAAGATGGGCCCTAAGATGGGACCTAAGATGGGCCCTAAGATGGGACCTAAGATGGGACCTAAGATGGGACCTAAGATGGGACCTAAGATGGGACCTAAGATGGGCCCTAAGATGGGACCTAAGATGGGACCTAAGATGGGACCTAAGATGGGACCTAAGATGGGACCTAAGATGGGACCTAAGATGGGACCTAAGATGGGACCTAAGATGGGACCTAAGATGGGACCTAAGATGGGACCTAAGATGGGACCTAAGATGGGACCTAAGATAGGACCTAAGATGGGACCTAAGATGGGACCTAAGATGGGACCTAAGATGGGATAGGAAATCGAAGTGAAAATGGGCCAAACGCACGTAGGTGAAACCGTAGAGTTCTCATCATCATAATGCAACGTCACACAAAGAGCATTCCCCATCCCAGGCAAGAAGCACGGCACACCGGCGCCACTATCTACACTCCGTCCCAACCCAATCCACCTGGCCCTGGTTCTGGCACTGCCGGCAAGTGACAAGCACGTGCTCTCAGCGCCAGCAGCCAATCGGCGACGTGCTTCCTGGTTGATGTGGCCAATCACAGGCCGGTACAGCACCATGGGTTACTATTCTCTGAATGTTACCGCTGCCATACCTCGTGATAAACAAGGCATCATCGTGCCTTAGTGTTAGCGAATCTGCATTCTTCAAAAGTTATTGCGCGATAAGTAGAGCATTTTTGCCTATATGTGTGTGGCACGCATGCGCACGCCACACCCAGAAGACAGTGCCCGCACCGACAGCCCGTCGTTGCGGGCGTTTGCGCAGTGGGACCGTGCTTGCCATGGAGCATGACCATGGAGCATGACCATGGAGCATGACCATGGAGCATGACCATGGAGTGCCTCGAATCTCGATCCAGGATTTTCCAGACGCTCATTCGACAGACAATCAACGCAGGGAGTCGCCGAAGAACGCGTGACAACCTGTCATGGCCTGTCGGAGAGTTTCAAACATCACCACTAATACTTTCTAAAGTTGTCTCAAGTGGCGATGCTGCTAAGAAGGCGTCCCCACAAACAGGCACTTTATAGAATCACGCCACGGATACGGCCGAAACAGTGGCGTAGCGTGAATATATGAAGCGCCCCCCTGCAAAAGTTTTGGTGGCGCCCGGCCCGTGAGTTGGATAGGGGGAAAAACCTCCCGAAATAAAACGTATCCCGAAATTTTCCGATGGCAATCCCTAAAAAAACGAGTTTCGCCCCCCGCACCCCATGACCACCCGCACCCCTGGGCACCCCCAAAACCTCGGCCCCCCCCCCCCCCCCCCCCCCCCCCCCCGGGGGCGATGGGGTCTGCGGGGGCGGTCGCTACGCCTCTGGGCCGAACGCAGACGGTCCATGTCTGTCTGTGTTGATATTGGCACAGACGTTGAGAACTTAGACGGCGAGTGGATTTGCATCTTCCTCGAGGACCCTGACTGCTGCTAGAAACGAGCCAAGAGTTTCAAAGCTCACAAGCCGTGTCTTGGGCCGGACAAAAGGCTCTACATATTGGCAGTTTTGAAACTGTTAGCTCGTGTCTTAGCATGCAGTGGGTCCTCGAGGAAGATGCGAATCCACTCTCCACTTTGCAGCCGTGAGATGAAATACAGAACGCCCTCGCTGCAGGTGAACTCTCCCATATTATCCGATGGCCTGATCTCTCACACGACCCTCCCGACGAGTCGAGCTGCACGTCGCCCCCGGCATTCCAGCAGCGCCCCCTGGATTCCAGTCCGTCGCGAGGCCCGCCGACCCCGCCTCGTTGGCGGCGTTATTAATCCCGAGCCGCGGGCCTGTAGGGGAATTCCGGGGGTGGGGGGGGGGGGGGGGGGGGGGGGGCAATTACCGGGACAATGGTGTCGCCCGTCGCCGCCAGACGGTGCTGGCTGTCGAGTGGCGAGGCAAATTAACACGTCGCACTCGAGGATCTCTCGAGCCGGCTCTCGTCTCAGTGGCGTGCGGTTCACCCTTCGATCACTGCTCCGGTACGGGATAGGCAACTAGTATGCCGTGCCAGCTCTCACTGCTCCGGTACGGGATAGGCAACTAGTATGCCGTGCCAGCTCTCACTGCTCCGGTACGGGATAGCAACTAGTATGCCGTGCCAGCTCTCACTGCTCCGGTACGGGATAGGCAACTAGCATGCCGTGCCAGCTCTCACTGCTCCGGTACGGGATAGCAACTAGTATGCCGTGCCAGCTCTCACTGCTCCGGTACGGGATAGGCAACTAGTATGCCGTGCCAGCTCTCACTGCTCCGGTACGGGATAGGCAACTAGTATGCCGTGCCAGCTCTCACTGCTCCGGTACGGGATAGGCAACTAGTATGCCGTGCCAGCTCTCACTGCTCCGGTACGGGATAGGCAACTAGTATGCCGTGCCAGCTCTCACTGCTCCGGTACGGGATAGGCAACTAGTATGCCGTGCCAGCTCTCACTGCTCCGGTACGGGATAGGCAACTAGTATGCCGTGCCAGCTCTCACTGCTCCGGTACGGGATAGGCAACTAGTATGCCGTGCCAGCTCTCACTGCTCCGGTACGGGATAGGCAACTAGTATGCCGTGCCAGCTCTCACTGCTCCGGTACGGGATAGGCAACTAGTATGCCGTGCCAGCTCTCACTGCGTTCGACATGTATGTTGCCGTTTTCCGTTATCTTAAAACTGAATAAACATTAAAACAAACAAACAAGGGGATTATTTATAGCTACTTCTAAAATTCAATTTACTTATTTAGAATGGACTAGTATATATTTAATCTTTTAAATAGCAAAACATAACGACATAATCATCGGTTATAGAGTTGATCTGACCGAAGATGACAGCTGGTAAGGCCAACTGGTAATGCTCACAGTGGCGTGCGGTTCACCAAGCAACAGAAGGCGACTGGATTCGCGTTCACCTCACCCGAGGACCCACTGCTGCTAGACACGAGCCTAGAGTTTCAACACTCACAAGCCATGTCTTGGGCCGGACAAAAGGCTCTGTGGGCAGTTTTGCAGCTCAAAGCTCAACACAAAGGAGTGTAATTAAGTTCACAACACTGGTCACTTGATGTCAATTTTCGAGTTCGAATCTTACAAGCTTCCTAGTGAAGCTGACGTTGAGAGTAAGTAATCGACCCTGCCCCAGCAACTCCCTGTGTCCTCGCCGAACTTGGCGTCGATGCTGCAGACGTTTGCCAAACTGGAGGCCAGACGCCGCGACTCCAGTCTGTCGAGTGCATCCGTCGCAGGGCGGCTGCTTCCCAAGGTCGTGGAGGTTGAATCCCCGACGAGGTCGCGGTCCAATCCCCGTGCTGCGTTCCCCCCGGGTCGTCGTGACAACGAGCGCCCTTAAGGTCGACGCCATGGCAACCACACAGAGGACTCGAGTTAGAAGGGAGGCTTTGGACATGTTATGCATAATTAGCTTACAAGTCCATCTCACACCTCACTCACTGCTAAGCGAAACCTATGGATATGATTATATGAAAACGGTTTTGACAAAAAGGCGTAACCAATATCGCCTCCATGATGAAGACACGATAAGACTTCACAGAGGGGCGTTACGCTGGGGGGGCTAAACCTTCGTCGGGCAGCGAACGATTGCTTTGATTGCCTTGATTTTCTCAGGGGAACCTCGATAGTGCGTTTTCATGGACAAATTCAGATAACATTTTACGAATTCATTACAATGCGTACTTATTTTCCGTGAGGTTTGTTAGCGTTGCATTGAAAGAAGCTAGACTCGAAGCTCGCCGCTTGAGTCCCATCACCCGCCCCATCACCCGCCCCATCACCCGCCCCATCACCCGACAAGGAGGGAAGCATCGGCTGCCAGTGGCTCGAAACGCGGCATGAAACAACTCGAAACACACCACGCGCTTTGGATTAGCGCTAAGCTGGAGCAAGTTCACAGCTGAGAAGTTATAACACGGCTAGAACAAAAGTACATACCTTTGTCGTCGTTGTAAAACATGCCTATCTAAATGACTACTTTCCCTTTGGGGCACCCCCAGTTGTTCACAGGCGAGAGATTCTGTAGCTAGAGTCGTCCGTCCTTCGGCAGTTACTTCTGCCCGGGAGTCCTCTTGGTGTTGGACAGGTGCAGACCGTGTGCCGGCACCGGGTATCCCCTCCTGCCTTCTAGGTTCGAACCCCTTGGCCGCCAAGCGAACATGAAACAACGCAAAACACAGAACACGGGATGGATTAGCGCAATGAAGACGCGAGGAGACAAGGATTCGAAATGCAATGAAAACACGACATGCAAGGAGGCACAAACCCCGAAAGATACGTACCTATGTCAGAAATGTTGCACTAGCTTCTCAATTCGGATCTCTATCCATCTTTTTCACTCAGTTTGAGGCACTTGGTTTCACACGAGACTCTCGAACCCGAGACGGCGCGACATTGGCGAGCACGTGCTCTATAACGGCAGGGACGTCGGCCCAAACTGCCCCAGGGGGTCGGGGTTCCCCCTATTAAAAGCAAGGTCCACCCACGAGAAGCGCTGAGTTGACACTTGCACGTGACATACTTCTAGGACGGCCTTGGGATTGGCGCTACGAGTGTGTGTGTGTTAGTGTGTGTGAGTTGCCCCCAAAACGCCGAGCTCGCTTAGCGCGAGCAGTGCAGAACTCCACGCGCCGTACCGCACGCCGCTGGAAGGTCTCGACGGTCTGCGTTGGCGATCGATTGGTCGCGCTGCAACTTAGTGGCGACGGTCCTGACACGGAAAGACTGACCCTTTAGCCTACAAACGAGATGCGAAAACCGAGGGGACAAGGCTCCCTAAATCAGGACTGCAAGTATCCTGGCAAGAAGATCCTGGCAAGATAAGCTTCCTTCTTTGCCATGGCATACATATGTTAAACTGAATGGACTTTAATCACTCCAGCCATTTCGAATTATTTCACATCTAACCCGATCGCAAGGCAGCTTCGAAGTCAGTGGAAAGACTGAAGCACGGCTTCCTAGATTCTCCCCAAGGTGTATTTCACAATGCCTTCATCCCAATGCCTTCAAATGTCGACCACTCTGAGCTGCTGTCAGTCAGTAGAGAGACCGGCAAACAGACTCACTAGTCCACGACTTCCACAGCGACCTTGCTAACTCGAAATGTCGACCACTCTGAGCTGCTGCCTGTCAGTAGAGAGACCGGCAAACAGACTCACTGGTCCACGACTTCCACAGCGACCTTGCTAACTCGAAATGTCGACCACTCTAAGCTGCTGCCTGTCAGTAGAGAGACCGGCAAACAGACTCACTGGTCCACGTCTTTTAGTGGACTGGTACAATGACTTCGATGAAGAGTGCATCGTTCAGGGTTCCAACAATGGAATCAGTACCGATGTACTGATGATTAGGGGGGGGGGGGGGGCGATTGTAGGGCATGGCTAGCTATTGGCAGAGGTGCTGACGGGGTTGACTGGCTTCGAGTGGTCGAACGTGGTCCTAGCTTTCACCTACGAGGCTGACTCTTAGGGGTTGGGCAAGGGCAATGGCTGCGTCTCGTCTGGACCTCGCACTGATACCTATCCTGGAAAGGCAAGAGACACCTTGGGAGTGCAATGGAGCATGTAACCCAAGGCACAATGCATCCACCCAGGTGAATTCATCAGTAATTAGACAGCCTACGTTCGGCCAACAGATCGGCGAACATTTTGCAAGAGTTCGGAACTCTGTGATTGAGCTAAAATGCATCCTAAGTGCCAGCTAGCGGGCAACTTTGTAGACAGCCTGTAGAGCATGCGTACTCTTAATGGTGTCAGCTAAAAATGGGGTCCTGCCTATTAGCGGATAGCTCACTGGAAAGGGCCAAAATCACTCAAACAAAGTCACGAAATGCATACAAGTGATGAAATGCCAAAGTGTAACAGAGTGTGTTTTGTGTAGCGTCAATCCCACGACCTGCCCTTCACAGACCTTAGCGCCAAAGACTGGAAGGTCTCGCTGGAAGGGGTAAACGTGAGACGGGACTATTACAAAACCATCCCTACGCTCCCACGCTAGACATGGTTATCGCGATGGTTTTGCTTCCCTCTTCGTGCCCCTATACCCCTACTCTCGTAGCTCGTAGCCTCGTAGCTCGTAGCCTCGGAGCTCGTTGCTTGTAGCTCGAAGCTCGTAGCCTCGTAGTCTCGTAGCCTCGTAGTCTCGTAGCCTCGTAGCCTCGTAGTCTCGTAGTCTCGTCGCTCGTAGCCTCGTAGTTCTGAAATTCACACAAATGCATGGAAATGAAGGACTTGTAAAGGCACCTACTGGGGCACGCCAATTATCTCATGACATTACAGTCCAACAAATGGCATGATTAATGCCCAACACAAACGAACAGCCGGCACAGCTGCTTTGTCCGCCGTGCTCTGAAAGTGGCTCAAGTTGATGTCAGTTTTGCAAACAAATTATCATTTCAGGGCTCTCCATTGTACAGATGGCAGTGCCTGCTGGGAGTTGGTCAGTTGCCGACACTTTGTACACCCCTTGAGAACGGGTAGGCCACGGTCGCTCTGCCAGCTCCAGTCATCAGCCTGTTTGGAATAAAAGGGTTGACAATCGGATCTCATCGAGACTTGCTGGACGTTCGGTGCTTCGTTCTGCGTCTGCAAGACCGTGACTGAGGAGAAACAAAGTTAGCGGGTGGCTTGCTATCATTGCATTGAACATAATTCAAGCAGAGCGATATCCTCCCCCAGCCCTGTCGCAAACTGTTACGCCTTCGCCACACCCTCAAGTACATTCCCATTGCGTCTCAAAGCTACACATTTTTGGGGGGCGGATTTGGTCTCAGTGCTGGCTGCTCGAATCAAAAACTCCCAATAGCCAATACATTTATAGCAACGTTGGCCTCGGTACAGACTAATAAAACCTGGCGGGTGCCATGGCAGTAGCAGCGTGCCAATGGCTGCCTCTATAACACCAAGCCCCCTGACAGTCCCTATTTGCGTCCATGCCTAGCAACTACTGGCTTGCATCCACTCCGAGTGGAAGCAAACAGGACCCCATTCTCTAGCCAGGATGACAACAACAAGGCCTGTGACCTGAGCACAGAGCAGACAGTCCTAGCTGATTGCGTCCATGCCTAGCAACTACTGGCTTGCATCCACACCGAGTGGAAACAAACAGGACCCCGTTCTCTAGCCAGGATGACAACAACAAGGCCTGTGACCTGAGCACAGAGCAGACAGTCCTAGCTGATTGCGTCCATGCCTAGCAACTACTGGCTTGCATCCACACCGAGTGGAAACAAACAGGACCCCGTTCTCTAGCCAGGATGACAACAACAAGGCCTGTGACCTGAGCACAGAGCAGACAGTCCTAGCTGATTGCGTCCATGCCTAGCAACTACTGGCTTGCATCCACACCGAGTGGAAACAAACAGGACCCCGTTCTCTAGCCAGGATGACAACAACAAGGCCTGTGACCTGAGCACAGAGCAGACAGTCCTAGCTGATTGCGTCCATGCCTAGCAACTACTGGCTTGCATCCACACCGAGTGGAAACAAACAGGACCCCGTTCTCTAGCCAGGATGACATCAACAAGGCCTGTGACCTGAGCACAGAGCAGACAGTCCTAGCTGATTGCGTCCATGCCTAGCAACTACTGGCTTGCATCCACACCGAGTGGAAACAAACAGGACCCCGATCTCTAGCCAGGATGACAACAACAAGGCCTGTGACCTGAGCACAGAGCAGACAGTCCTAGCTGATTGCGTCCATGCCTAGCAACTACTGGCTTGCATCCACACCGAGTGGAAACAAACAGGACCCCGATCTCTAGCCAGGATGACAACAACAAGGCCTGTGACCTGAGCACAGAGCAGACAGTCCTAGCTGATTGCGTCCATGCCTAGCAACTACTGGCTTGCATCCACACCGAGTGGAAACAAACAGGACCCCATTCTCTAGCCAGGCCAGGTGAGAGCTAGCTAGCTTCTCTGTGGCTCGTGTGCCAAACATTCGTTGCAAAGCGTAACCTAATTGTCTCTTATTATTAATTTTCAAACGAAGTTTTTAGATCTAACAAACTTATTGATATGTGGAGCCCAATTTCCAGTCATCGGACCCTGCTAATCCTGATCATGGACATGCTAAGCAGAGCCACGCATACCTAGCTACACCCGGATCCCTGCAACCGTTCCCTCTCAACGCCTCCCCCGTCCTGGTGGCTTTGTGGACATGGACATTTAGGAAAACAGTAAACCTTTGCACCCAGCAACATTAAACTGCCACCTAGGGCCCCCGTGACCCCCTCCAAAAAGAATCATGCTTCTACTCTACAGTACCAAAGGGGCTAACAGGTGGCGGTCGATAAGGTCGACCATTTTGCTAATAGAGTGCGCGCAATTGCAAGTTACTCAGGAAAAATTCAAATGCACGGCGGGGTGCAAAACTCGTATACACGTTCCCATGTGGGCGTGGCCATCAATGACATTGTGTAGGTCAGGGTTTCTCACTATGATTTCTAGAGGTGCCAATACCAACTCACTGCATTGCCAGCTGCTACTGGCAATTCATATTACAGGTACAATTACTATAATAAAGAAACACATAATGAGTGGCTAATTTTCAACGTTGGGCAACATTGTCAGTATCATCGAATGTCCGAATTGAAACTCTACCAACAATATTCGCTAGGAAATCCCAGCACGACGTTGAACGCAGCGTTGCCAGCCGTGCACCTACCACTGAGTTCCGAGTATTGCAGCGATGCACACGGACGGCATTGCGTTCGATGCCCCGGCCTTCGTACCTACGCGACGAGGGGAAGCAAGGAACGACGGGACTCTGGATCGGACGGGAAGCGCCCACTGCCGACTGGATCTGGGCGGGAGAAAGGTGGTCGAGATCGGTCCCGCAGTCGCCGCGTTCTCCGCTCGAGACGGGCGATGGCAACTCGGCTACGATCTGGCCGCGAAAGGAATCGCGTTCCTGCCGTCGGAAAAGAGACGCTTCCGTGCGGAGATTAGTTTCACAGTTGCGGCAATCGCAACCTGGCCAGAGGAGCAACAAACCAAGAGGTGACAAAGGACTGGACAAGAATCCGGACCGGAACTGCAAAGGAACGAGACGATTGGCTGGATCTCTGGCCGCTGTCGTTCGTTCCGCGGATTGACTGGGCTGGACGGGAACAAAGTTGATTACGGGCACAAGGTGGTGGAAAGCAAACGGCACAAACACAACCGGGATTGGACGAGCGGCAAGCTGCACTTATCGGTCAAATTGGTATTCAACATTTCCTCGTTTATTTCACACACATTTCACAAACCTGTCACAACAGCTTTGAGACTTATTTCAATAAAATTAACGGATATTAAAGCCATATTTTGGAAACGATTGCAAGCAATTGGCGTGCCTAATTTCATATTGACGTTTAAATAAAGAGCGTTTTGACCCCATCCAAACTCCCAGCTCCATAAAGTCGACATCTCAAACCCCCAGCTCCATGAACTCATCTCCATGCAACCAGCTACTAACACTGCTGGCAGCAAACCCTGGACACAAATCACTCAGAGGACGCCGCCAACGAAGCCACGTGTGGAACGCCGCTGTGCCGATGTTGAGATCCGATCCGCCATTCGTCACGGCAACGGAGGCCTCCGTCTGCAAACAGCGTGGAAACATTGCACGTCTTGCGCACGTCCGCTCTTCCACGCTCTTCCGGAACCGGGACCCGGAAGGGGACGGATCTGCGGCGAGCCACAAAGGGTTCCCGGCTTTACCTAGAAGATCATCGGCTTTCGGGGAACACCCTCCGCGGGAAGGCTGGCCTGGCTTGGAAGGAACCAATGGAATGTACCGGAACACTAAGACGACAAGGGCTGGAAATGAAAGAGCAAACTCAGTGCTGGAAGGCTGGCTGGGTTCTGGATGGAAGCAAAAGGATGACCTGGAACACAAACACAACAAGGGCTGGAAATGGAACGACTGGCTGCTGGAAGGCTGGCTTGGTTCTGGATGAAGCAATGGAATGTCCTGGAAAACTGAGGTAATAAGTGAAACAAAATAACAGTCTCTCCTGTGGAATTCACTCGTCTGGATTTGTTCTCAGTGGAAGTTGCAAAGATTTGTTCCAGATGGCACTTCCGGAAATCAGAATCCCAGGATTCACAGGATCCGGGATGAAATCACAAAGATATGTGGCTAAATCAGCCTCTACTCAGGCCAAAAATATTTCTACCCAAATATAGCTATCAAAAACAAGTTGTTGCAAAATCCTCTGCATTTACACTTGCTCCAGGAACAGCTGTACACACTGCTGTTGTCTAGGGTTACTGTCATTGAAGCATCGTTGTTTTCGACACGCAAAGAACTCAAATGACAGCCAAGTGTCTAGCGGCAAGACTGTCCTCGACGTGGCTTCGTACCTGTTGCTCCTTGCGCCCACCGAGATGTTACCGTGACGACGGCTCCAAGTCGCTTGGTAGCCGCGTTGGACGTTTGGTTTCCGTGGCGACGGCCGATCCCCGATCTGTGGACAAACGCAACGGTCGAGTCACGGACCAAGACGAATATCATACTGGCCGTGTGTGGTACGAACACTGGCAACATTGGAAATCTATTCTTTAATGGCTGGCACTGAATGACAGGCTGATGGTGAATCAATTGATATTGTGGCAGGGAGCCGAGAATGAACCCGGTGCCGTCACTAAAGTCTACTCCTTTCCAACAGCACCAAGGGCCGGCCACCGCTTAGCCTTGTCCCTTTGACACACTATGTTGGCGCTGTCCCTGTGGCACTGGTTTAATGGCTGTCGGTGAATGACAGGCTGATGGTGAAGCTAGTCTGGCCTGGAAGGGAGCCGAGGGTGAATGACAGGCTGATGGTGAAGCTAGTCTGGCCTGGAAGGGAGCCGAGGGTGAATGACAGGCTGATGGTGAAGCTAGTCTGGCCTGGAAGGGAGCCGAGGGTGAATGACAGGCTGATGGTGAAGCTAGTCTGGCCTGGAAGGGAGCCGAGGGTGAATGACAGGCTGATGGTGAAGCTAGTCTGGCCTGGAAGGGAGTCGAGGGTGAATGACAGGCTGATGGTGAAGCTAGTCTGGCCTGGAAGGGAGCCGAGGGTGAATGACAGGCTGATGGTGAAGCTAGTCTGGCCTGGAAGGGAGTCGAGGGTGAATGACAGGCTGATGGTGAAGCTAGCCTGGCCTGGAAGGGAGCCGAGGGTGAATGACAGGCTGATGGTGAAGCTAGTCTGGCCTGGAAGGGAGCCGAGGGTGAATGACAGGCTGATGGTGAAGCTAGTCTGGCCTGGAAGGGAGCCGAGGGTGAATGACAGGCTGATGGTGAAGCTAGTCTGGCCTGGAAGGGAGCCGAGGGTGAATGACAGGCTGATGGTGAAGCTAGCCTGGCCTGGAAGGGAGCCGAGGGTGAATGACAGGCTGATGGTGAAGCTAGTCTGGCCTGGAAGGGAGCCGAGGGTGAATGACAGGCTGATGGTGAAGCTAGTCTGGCCTGGAAGGGAGCCAAGGGTGAATGACAGGCTGATGGTGAAGCTAGTCTGGCCTGGAAGGGAGCCGAGGGTGAATGACAGGCTGATGGTGAAGCTAGTCTGGCCTGGAAGGGAGCCAAGGGTGAATGACAGGCTGATGGTGAAGCTAGTCTGGCCTGGAAGGGAGCCGAGGGTGAATGACAGGCTGATGGTGAAGCTAGCCTGGCCTGGAAGGGAGCCGAGAATGCTGACAAATGGATGGGTTACACCGGCTTATTATGCAACTGATCTCTAAATTTATATTTGGAGCAGCACTAGCCGGGTCGGTGTCAAAAGGACAGCACAATTCCATTGGAGCAACGAGTGAGCTGGTAACATTGCGGCAAGCCAGGGGGGAAAACAAGCTACAGCATCGCGATGTGTGGGATGAGCAACACAGATGCAGAGTCTCAGATCCATTCCACTTGTCACCATGGAGATGAAGCGTGTCAGTCAGAGTGTAACATCATCACAGACTCTGTATCTCAAGGAAATCATAGCACGCTGAGAGAAATAATGGAGGCTTCTAGGCTCAACGAGAACTGCAAGATTGCTGATCGCTCAACCCAAGAAACAATGGAAATCTTGGTCAGGAAAGCCTAACTAGAAGTACAATAATCTTGCAATGAGGCTCCAAAAGTATGATATCGATGCCACGTTGGTTGATTTGCGTGCCTAATGCAACACAGGAGGTGAGCCATTGGACAAACCACCAAACAATTTAAACGCAATGTGGTAATGACTGAAGCTAGGGATTGCCATCATGCTACATTGAACAGGGTCAGCCATTGGACGAGATTGGCATTGGCTGGTCCCTTACCCTTCAAGATCCAGATCCAGAGTTGGAAGCCAGAGTTGAGAAGCTCGCAGCTCCGAGCAATTACCACTGTCTTGTTTGCAGAAGCCAATTATTCAAAGGCTGGTGGTATGAAGTCATCGAACTGCAGGCACCGAGTCTGAAACATAAGGATGAAGTTAGTTGATGATCGAGATAATCGGCATTCATGGAGTGCAAGTCTGGGATTCCTCACAATACAACCTTGCTCAAAATGCCGGACCACTAGTCCAGACTCCTGGCAGATTAACATGGGACAAAGGACAGCTAAGGAGGTACCTACAGCAAAGTGTACTTGCTACTCTCGCTCTCAGCTGCATTCTAAGCTACCTTGTTGACGGCCAGCTTTGTTCTGCTGGTTGACAGGCTTCCCGTTTCACGTTGAGAAGCAGAGTGGATTAGCATCTACCTCGAGGACCCACTGCTGCTAGACACGAGCCAAGAGTTTCAAAACGCACGAGCCATTTCTTGAGTCGGACAAAAGGCTCATGTGGGCAGTTTTAGAACTGTAGCCCGTGTCTAGCAGCAGTGGGTCCTCGAGGAAGTTGAAAATCCACTCTCCTTCTCAACGTTGAATGGGGTTTAGGCTTCCCACGACAGACTTACTGTGTTGCGTTGGCCATCCCTGAGATGAGATCACAGTCACAGAGTCGACTCCAGAGATTGTCGTCACCGAAACCAAAGAGCAGAGCCAATTGAAGCCAGCTGAGGCATGGGACTAAAGCACACCTGGAACACAAAACAAGGAGGCTTAGAAAGAGATAGGCCCAGAAGGGCACACTCACAGTCCAGGAACAGATTGATTGCCATTATCAACATGCCAGCACCAAGATCTCATGAATTAAGTATAGGCAACAGATGGCAATAAATTGAATGCGCCCATCGAAACAATTGTGGCTTGAGATTCTAAATGTGAGTCAATCATTGGATTCCAACAAAACATAGACGTTCAGAGACTGAGAACGTGTTGGTGGAAGCCCAAACCCAGCCAATTGTCACGTGAAGCCCCGACCTATTTCCCCAAATCCCTCCCGGCATCCGGCATCGAAACCGTGCTACGTACCGCGAGCTCCGTTGCGTTCCCACGGCGACCGCAAGTTGTTTCCGTTGCCGCGAGACTCGAGTCTTTGCGCGGCTCGAAGCAAGCGTCGATCGAAGTCAGCTTCGATTCCCGTGCGAAGCCGAGTGAAGTCGTCTCTGCGATCTGTGGACGCAGAGGGTAACAATGAGTTGCCATGGGGACAGAAGCCGGTCCAAACTGGGTGTTGAAAGCCAGGTCAGGTCTGACAGTTTCCTCACTAGTAGCTGCAATCTATAAGTTATAGGCACTTTCTAGCGGGCTGAGTGCTACTGAACTTGTCTGTGACTGGCTTCAATACAGTTTCTAATAGATAAAACTAGTGCTAGGGTTGGGACAAAATAGACACGGGTCTAAAAGAGAAAAGCCCTGGGAAGTTCCTTGCCAACCGTTGCCAAGGCAGGGGCGATACTGGTTCGAGGGTGTGATTTGGCTGGGGGGGAGAGGGGGGGGGCTGCCACCCAGCCATGGAATTCACTTGTCCAAACATATTTGTAGAATGAACCATCAGATCATTGTACTGATTAATAACTTCACAATTGAATTAACTATTGAAGAAATTGATTTCCTGGTCTCTTATCCTGCCGCCGGAAGGTAAATTCTCACTGCTCACTCCGGAAAATTGATGGTCAAATAAACTGTTTGCTGCCAAGGGGATGGGGGGTGATGTTTCTAATTCACCAACCACCCTAAAAACCTATGATTTCAGAAAAGCTAAAGAACACGATCGGTTTAGGCCTACTTTGCAAAAAAAAGAGCTTCTTTGCAGGGCTCCACATCAATGTAGGTATGATTTAATTTGTGAAGTTTAAAAATTAATATTATTTGTTGTATAAATCATTTGATTTATTATGTTTTAAATGTCGAAATGTTGGACCCAACAGATAAACCGATCACCAATAAGGAAATTGCCAACTTCAGAAAACGAGGCCTACCGAAAACCCCATGTTAAAAAGGATACAACAAAAACTGGCCTACCTGTTGCTAGCATGCAGTCATAAGGCCGATACTTTTTTTTGCCGGCAACAAGTGTTATAAATGGATGGCAATCTCTAATTTGTTGAAAATATCGTAGGAAAAGTGTTTATTATCACTTACTGACAACATCGGTCTCGATTTATGATCTGATGACACAAATATCTGAGTTTTCAATCGGCCAAATCTCATCGCGGACTGGGAACTGTTTTTTATGGGCAGATTGCACAATTTAGGCCAAACGAAACGATGTATCAATGCGCCTGTCACACCTCGTTACACTACAATGTCCATCCGCGACAAGTAGCAGAACTACTTTTCGTCGGGTAAAGTGGCTATTATCAAATAATATGTCTAATTATCATAAATCGACAGGAAAATTAATAATTACGAAATACATGATAATTTGAGATGAATTCCAATAATTGTTCGCCAAGTCCCGTACGTGCTACTAATATCAAAACGGCTTTGCCAAAAAGCGCCCCTACTGGAGCAAGGCCTAATGGCCAGCCCTCGTTTCGCCCCAAGGCAAAATTGGAAGGCCGAACGGATTCCAAAGTTTACATCGAAATAAAAGTTGGTGGAGCATGCATTACTTGATAATGTCGTGGCAAAAACAAAGTGAAAACTTACGAGATCACATCGGTCGTGATTCGAGGTCCGATTGCACGAATAAACCGCCCTTTTGTCACACGACTCCGTGGACCAATCAACTGCCTCGGACCAAACTGCCGTTTTGAGAGCGCGGAATTGAAACGGCATAAAAAGTAGTCCCAAAATGGCGGTCGAATTTCTGAAAATTATCGATTTTCAGATATGAAATTGAAATCTTCATTATTGATTAGTATGAGATGCATTACGATGTAATAGAGTAGAAACTAACCCTGGATGCAGTTAAATGTGCCTAAACTACCTCATAACTGCCCCCTTGTGCCTGCAATGATCCAGGGCTAGAAAACTTGGTGTCCAATTATCGAGTGGAAGAAGCCAGCTCTGTCCTGATGGCGAATTCCGAGACCGGCCGAACTAGTGTTGTCGCGATGCAAAACTAAACGTTGGTGCTTGACTTGATTCACAAAAGTCTCATTCCGACAAAAGGCTCTATGAACAGTTTTAGAACTCTTAGCCTTGGTTGTCTTGGTTGCCATTGGTAGCGTTTTGATAACACATTGCTGGGTCGGTCATGGTGTCTGTGAGATAGCTTCAAGTGTGGTAGAAACTTGATTCTCATTAAATCCGGGGAATGTAGGAATTGCACAGCGAGGGAATGAATCCTAATTCATTGTGGAACAAAACTAACTGCAGGCCTGTGTTCGTATGGTTAACTGCGCGCAGACAGGCTTCCGAATAGGAACTAAACTACCTAAAGCTTATTGTGTTATTGTGTATAGCTTATATTGTGCACGAAGCCACGAGATTGAGATGATGTTGTGGAACTGCGTGCTGTGCGGTGAAAAGCTGGTAAACTCGATTGTCAACGCAACCATCAAACAAAGTACCTAGGTATAGTACAGTAGGTACCTATCCTTGGTAGAAACGCTCACATTGGTGGGGGGAGGTCGCTCTTTTGCACGACGAGTAAATCTGTAAGACTGTTGTTGTGCATGCATGCATTGGACATCATTGCCCCAAGTGCTGTCTGTTAGCAAGCAGCATACAAGCATTAAATAAAATATGTGTGGGACAGTCTTGACTTGCATCACAATAATATGATGGTGTCTATCCTTCAAATTCAATGATGGTATGACTCATAATATACGCACCTTCGACCAACGAAACGCCAACTAAGTTACAATTCCATGGAGCCGGGTGTCTTCTCAGCGTATCCACGTCGCTACTCGCTAGACACACGATTCAGCCGCAAGCAAACACAACCTACAAACCCAAACACACAGTATCCCCAGGCAACAAGTGGTTCGCCACCCTGAGGCCTGAACCACGCCACGAGCACGGCTACCAGCTGGCCGTGACAGACAACGCAGCAAAACAACGCGAACTGAGCTCGCAACACGCGCAGACTTGAAACGTCAAGTGCCGGGTGCACTGCGATCCCATTGGCGGAGAGGAGTCAGCTGCACACCACAGGTGGTTGTGTGAGGGGCCCGCCACACATCCATGCCACGAGGGTCGCCTACCCATCCAGGCAATCACCAATGCTGACAATGATTACAACGCGCTAATCGGCACTCTGTTACTTGTTACTCGAATTTCATCATTTTATCTTCTTTTAAGACCCGAAAATTGTGTTTTATTTTATCTCAATCAACTGTACAGCTGTTCACTCATTAACTTGCAACTCTTTATTTCAAAGATGATCGCCTAAAATCCAGTCGTGAAAATTCCTGCTGAAAGTCTCGATCATGGACATGCCAGCAGGCAACATAAGCAGGCAACGCCTGGACGCCCTGATCCCTGTAACCATACCTAGCACTCAACGCTAGTCATCATCACTGCAAAACCCGTCTCAGCCACAGCACACATAGCCTAGACTTGCCAGCATTACTCTATCAGTATCAACGTGGTATTTAAGTACCATGCAACTTGTCAGCAACCAAATAAATACAGTACAATGTCATTAACATAGTTAGGGTACATTAGGTACTGGTTTCTCAGCTCACCCATCAGCCATGGGTAGCTATTAAAGATAATAATAGTTGCGGCATTTTCATTCGTCTACGCGGTTTAGGTTCGGGAACAAATAAGTGTACTAGATGCCGTCCGCTTGCAGTTTCGGCAATATCGAATGCACAACAATAATATGACTCCAAACAATGAGATCCCTGTGGCAACGGCGCCAGTGTATTATTCCAGCCGCTTCCTGCGTGAAATATTATCTCGGGGTACTTACCTACCTAGTTCACTGGAACAGCGCAACCTACCTAGGCCTACCTACCTACATTACAAGGAAAAGCTTCACTTGATTGCTCTTTGTGTGGTTGAAATTCTATCAAATCAAAACCAGCAACCTTCCATTTCACATAAAACTCACACTCCTAATCCCAAGTTCGTTCTTAGCAGTAGGTACCTGTACCGGGCCTCCGAGCTGGGTTCATTGAAAACCAATCGCTCGCGAAAGAGAGGGCCATGGAATCTCAAAACACACAACATTATGCGACAGCAAAATCGGAAAGAAATCAAACAACAGTTGCCACCAGATTTTACATGAATCTTTATATTTAGCTTCGTTTATTTAAAAATTACATAACATCATTATTGATTACATGGTTACGAGGAGGGGGTGGAAAGCTCATGCCCCCCCTCCCCTCCTTCCCCACTCTTGGTCCGATTGCCGGCTTGTCTCGGAATCTCCCGTTTCCACCGGAACCGCTCGGAAAATATCCAGACACCCTCATCGACGCGTAAGCCACTATATTTAAACAATTAAACGTTTGGCAGACGATTCGAACCTAAAGACCTCGGGCCCGAAAGCCCCAGCAAACGTAGGACGATCACATTGCGTTTATTGAGAAACCTCGAAAACCTCTCGGCCCTCAAAGTGGAGCCGAGCCTCAAAGAAATCACGGCACTAAGAAACATCCCCTCATCGGGACCACAGCATCATATACTTACGTAATATATATTTATTATTATACACAATATCCGAGCGGCAAAGTCGCGATGGCTTCGACAATGACGGCGTTCGTGTTTACATCTACGAGTTTTGGCGCGGGGGAAGCCGAGGTCGAAGCTAGACCAACGTAGACGCATCGGGTTTCCGTCCCCCAGGCCCGAATTCAGACCCCAGACCCCCGGACCCCGATCCCGATCCCACACGATGGAATCCGGCATCGATTTGCAAAGCCCATCCCAAACACAGAATCAAAATGCAGCCTGGTTTCACCCCCCCGGCGCGGCCGGAGACCGAGATCCCCCCGAAAGCGAGCCCCGCGATTGGCCGAGCACGCGGCCGCCGAGCCCGTGATTGGCTAGCACTTGTTGACGTCGGGCGGAGTGGGCAGGAACTCGTCCGCCCGCTTGTGGTCGACGAGCGCCTTGAACGTGTACGAATCGTGCGGCAGCTCGGACTTGCGACGGAGCAGCGGCTTCTCCTTGTTGTTGGGCCCCGCCTTGCGAGCCTGACACGACAATCACAGGCACAGCGGTCAGCAGAGCGTACAGGGGCCTTACCTAGCGCGGCCATTTGTAGCTCGGTGCTATGAACTCTATCATCTAACTTTGTGGTTTCAAAACGATTCGTTTTCAATATCACTGCCTATATGGTTTAACACGGGCAGCGATTTGAAATCGAGTGATTTCGAGCCAAATCGAACGAAACAAAGTTGCGTGATCGCTGGTCTTTATTTGACCGCAGAGCGTACAGGGGCCTTACCTAGACCGGCCATTTGTAGCTAATTAACACCACCGTAGCACCAAGCAGTAACCCCGACCTAGCGCGGCCACTCGTAGTCCCGGGATTACTAGCAATCTACCCTGGCTAATTAACACCACCGTAGCACCAAGCAGTAACCCCGACC
This sequence comes from Nemoura dubitans, assembly GCA_921293005.1. Taxonomy (NCBI): domain Eukaryota; kingdom Metazoa; phylum Arthropoda; class Insecta; order Plecoptera; family Nemouridae; genus Nemoura; species Nemoura dubitans. The sequence goes on from OV121075.1 coordinate 199,693, forward strand.
TAGCGCGGCCACTCATAGTCCCGGGATTACAAGAAATCTACCCTGGCTAATTAACACCACCGTAGCACCAAGCAGTAACCCCGACCTAGCGCGGCCACTCGTAGTCCCGGGATTACTAGCAATCTACCCTGGCTAATTAACACCACCGTAGCACCAAGCAGTAACCCCGACCTAGCGCGGCCACTCGTAGTCCCGGGATTACTAGCAATCTACCCTGGCTAATTAACACCACCGTAGCACCAAGCAGTAACCCCGACCTAGAGCGGCCACTCGTAGTCCCGGGATTACTAGCAATCTACCCTGGCTAATTAACACCACCGTAGCACCAAGCAGTAACCCCGACCTAGCTCGGCCACTCGTAGTCCCGGGATTACTAGCAATCTACCCTGGCTAATTAACACCACCGTAGCACCAAGCAGTAACCCCGACCTAGCGCGGCCACTCGTAGTCCCGGGATTACTAGCAATCTACCCTGGCTCATTAACACCACCGTAGCACCAAGCAGTAACCCCGACCTAGAGCGGCCACTCGTAGTCCCGGGATTACTAGCAATCTACCCTGGCTAATTAACACCACCGTAGCACCAAGCAGTAACCCCGACCTAGAGCGGCAGTATTACGGCCGGGTTATATAGCCGGGGCACATCGACTCTGACTTTAGTAACGAGCCATGAGATTGGTTGATTTGACCTCACTGCACAATGTCAATGATAATCGTTTAAAAAGTAGTATGCCTTCTAGATAATGCTATCATCGTAGCACCACCGTACTACTGGTTGCTAGTGGTGCTACGAAATCAACAAACTGCCCATTGTCGAAATGGCCGCGCTAGGTCCAGGTTATATAACACCAGTGGTCGTATTATAATATAATAGGAACCACCGTAGCACCACCAAAGGGCCGCGCTAGGTCCAGGTTATATAACACCAGTGGTCGTATTATAATATAATAGGTACCACCGTAGCACCACCAAAGGGCCGCGCTAGGTCCAGGTTATATATAACACCAGTGGTCGTATTATAATATAATAGGTACCACCGTAGCACCACCAAAGGGCCGCGCTAGGTCCAGGTTATATAACACCAGTGGTCGTATTATAATTTAATAGGTACCACCGTAGCACCACCAAAGGGCCACGCTAGGTCCAGGTTATATATAACACCAGTGGTCGTATTATAATATAATAGGTACCACCGTAGCACCACCAAAGGGCCGCGCTAGGTCCAGGTTATATAACACCAGTGGTCGTATTATAATTTAATAGGTACCACCGTAGCACCACCAAAGGGCCGCGCTAGGTCCAGGTTATATAACACCAGTGGTCGTATTATAATATAATAGGTACCACCGTAGCACCACCAAAGGGCCGCGCTAGGTCCAGGTTATATATAACACCAGTGGTCGTATTATAATATAATAGGTACCACCGTAGCACCACCAAAGGGCCGCGCTAGGTCCAGGTTATATAACACCAGTGGTCGTATTATAATTTAATAGGTACCACCGTAGCACCACCAAAGGGCCACGCTAGGTCCAGGTTATATATAACACCAGTGGTCGTATTATAATATAATAGGTACCACCGTAGCACCACCAAAGGGCCGCGCTAGGTCCAGGTTATATAACACCAGTGGTCGTATTATAATATAATAGGTACCACCGTAGCACCACCAAAGGGCCACGCTAGGTCCAGGTTATATATAACACCAGTGGTCGTATTATAATATAATAGGTACCACCGTAGCACCACCAAAGGGCCGCGCTAGGTCCAGGTTATATAACACCAGTGGTCGTATTATAATATAATAGGTACCACCGTAGCACCACCAAAGGGCCACGCTAGGTCCAGGTTATATAACACCAGTGGTCGTATTATAATATAATAGGTACCACCGTAGCACCACCAAAGGGCCGCGCTAGGTCCAGGTTATATAACACCAGTGGTCGTATTATAATTTAATAGGTACCACCGTAGCACCACCAAAGGGCCACGCTAGGTCCAGGTTATATATAACACCAGTGGTCGTATTATAATATAATAGGTACCACCGTAGCACCACCAAAGGGCCGCGCTAGGTCCAGGTTATATAACACCAGTGGTCGTATTATAATATAATAGGTACCACCGTAGCACCACCAAAGGGCCACGCTAGGTCCAGGTTATATATAACACCAGTGGTCGTATTATAATATAATAGGTACCACCGTAGCACCACCAAAGGGCCGCGCTAGGTCCAGGTTATATAACACCAGTGGTCGTATTATAATATAATAGGTACCACCGTAGCACCACCAAAGGGCCGCGCTAGGTCCAGGTTATATAACACCAGTGGTCGTATTATAATATAATAGGTACCACCGTAGCACCACCAAAGGGCCGCGCTAGGTCCAGGTTATATAACACCAGTGGTCGTATTATAATATAATAGGTACCACCGTAGCACCACCAAAGGGCCGCGCTAGGTCCAGGTTATAAAACACCAGTGGTCGTATTATAATATAATAGGTACCACCGTAGCACCACCAAAGGGCCGCGCTAGGTCCAGGTTATATATAACACCAGTGGTCGTATTATAATATAATAGGTACCACCGTAGCACCACCAAAGGGCCGCGCTAGGTCCAGGTTATAAAACACCAGTGGTCGTATTATAATATAATAGGTACCACCGTAGCACCACCAAAGGGCCGCGCTAGGTCCAGGTTATATAACACCAGTGGTCGTATTATAATATAATAGGTACCACCGTAGCACCACCAAAGGGCCGCGCTAGGTCCAGGTTATAAAACACCAGTGGTCGTATTATAATATAATAGGTACCACCGTAGCACCACCAAAGGGCCGCGCTAGGTCCAGGTTATATAACACCAGTGGTCGTATTATAATATAATAGGTACCACCGTAGCACCACCAAAGGGCCGCGCTAGGTCCAGGTTATATATAACACCAGTGGTCGTATTATAATATAATAGGTACCACCGTAGCACCACCAAAGGGCCGCGCTAGGTCCAGGTTATATAACACCAGTGGTCGTATTATAATATAATAGGTACCACCGTAGCACCACCAAAGGGCCACGCTAGGTCCAGGTTATATATAACACCAGTGGTCGTATTATAATATAATAGGTACCACCGTAGCACCACCAAAGGGCCGCGCTAGGTCCAGGTTATATAACACCAGTGGTCGTATTATAATATAATAGGTACCACCGTAGCACCACCAAAGGGCCGCGCTAGGTCCAGGTTATATAACACCAGTGGTCGTATTATAATATAATAGGTACCACCGTAGCACCACCAAAGGGCTGCGCTAGGTCCAGGTTATATAACACCAGTGGTCGTATTATAATATAATAGGTACCACCGTAGCACCACCAAAGGGCCGCGCTAGGTCCAGGTTATATAACACCAGTGGTCGTATTATAATATAATAGGTACCACCGTAGCACCACCAAAGGGCCACGCTAGGTCCAGGTTACATAACACCAGTGGTCGTATTATAATATAATAGGTACCACCGTAGCACCACCAAAGGGCCGCGCTAGGTCCAGGTTATATATAACACCAGTGGTCGTATTATAATATAATAGGTACCACCGTAGCACCACCAAAGGGCTGCGCTAGGTCCAGGTTATATAACACCAGTGGTCGTATTATAATATAATAGGTACCACCGTAGCACCACCAAAGGGCCACGCTAGGTCCAGGTTATATATAACACCAGTGGTCGTATTATAATATAATAGGTACCACCGTAGCACCACCAAAGGGCCGCGCTAGGTCCAGGTTATAAAACACCAGTGGTCGTATTATAATATAATAGGTACCACCGTAGCACCACCAAAGGGCCGCGCTAGGTCCAGGTTATATATAACACCAGTGGTCGTATTATAATATAATAGGTACCACCGTAGCACCACCAAAGGGCCGCGCTAGGTCCAGGTTATATAACACCAGTGGTCGTATTATAATATAATAGGTACCACCGTAGCACCACCAAAGGGCCGCGCTAGGTCCAGGTTATATAATATAACACCAGTGGTCGTATTATAATATAATAGGTACCACCGTAGCACCACCAAAGGGCCGCGCTAGGTCCAGGTTATATAACACCAGTGGTCGTATTATAATATAATAGGTACCACCGTAGCACCACCAAAGGGCCGCGCTAGGTCCAGGTTATATATAACACCAGTGGTCGTATTATAATATAATAGGTACCACCGTAGCACCACCAAAGGGCCGCGCTAGGTCCAGGTTATATAACACCAGTGGTCGTATTATAATATAATAGGAACCACCGTAGCACCACCAAAGGGCCGCGCTAGGTCCAGGTTATATAACACCAGTGGTCGTATTATAATATAATAGGTACCACCGTAGCACCACCAAAGGGCCGCGCTAGGTAAGGCCCCCGGACTAACAGGACTCCTGTCGGCCAATTGACCCCATATGACTTGGGAAAACCCGCTGCGAACTCCAAGCAAGCTTTGTTCGTTCCATCCTCAACATCGGCCAGCAATGAATGACCGTTACACAGAGCTGCCTTCATACAGACAGGCACTCTTGGTCCTCCATCAGCAAGGGGCGTGGGTCAATGTTAATGTGTCAAGTACAAGTCGTGAGGATGCGTTCCATACCCGTGTGGGTGTTGAACACATCCTCAGGTCACATTTCCTGGCAGCGGCCCGGTGCAAGAAAAGGTTGAGTTACCAAAGGCCTTCTCCCAACACAACTCGGACCAAAGACTTTGTCCCTTTACAACCCACCATGTCACAATACAAGACATTTCAAAATAAGGCAATGTTTTAGTCCACGAATTACTGTTTTGTATTATCTTGCTGATTTTAAATTACCAGCACGGCGATTCTGTAGCTCTAACTCTGCCGCACTCGGTCACAAAGTCGAGAAATCGACGTGGACAACAACGGGGATTTTACCCGTCGGAACCGGCAACGGCATTTAACGTAAAAGTTAAGCTGGGTTCACAGCTGGCAATGTTAGTAACATGATGTCTTCGACATTGGCTCTGCCACCAATCAGAGACTCTATGGCAGAGTCGCGAACATGACGTCACACACATCCAGAGTCGCTGATTGGTGGCAGAGTCAATGTCGAAGACATTGTGTCACCAACATTGCCAGCTGTAAACCCAGCTTTAGGTGTGACCTTCCTGGGCGAGGGAGGTTGGCAGCAAGGGGGGATGTGCGACTATAGGGGGGCCAAGACATGGGTGGGATGGGATCCAAAGGGCAGTGGCTTGGAGGGCCCTGAATCGATAAAGGCCATATCCCACTAGGGCTGTAACCTGCTGATCCTAGGACTTCTTACCGCAAATTTACCATCACCACCAATGGAACAAAAGCATTTAGATGGCCATAGATTGGCAGGTTGCAACCCTAGTGGAATATGGGCAGAACCTCGAAAGTTTCAATGTTTCCAATTGTGAAAGCTGTAAACCCAGCTTTAGGTGTGACCTTTCTGGGCGAGGGAGGTTGGCAGCATGAGGGGATGTCCGACTTTAGGGGGGCCAAGACATGGGTGGGCATGGTTGGGTAAAGGGCAGTGGCTAGGAGGGCCCTGAATCGATAACCTCGAAAGTTTCAATGTTTCCAATATTGTGAGCGCCGAGGGCCCAGCTTCTGCCGAGCCCGAGCCCACCGGACGCACCTCTCGTGCTTCGGCCTCCAGCTTCTCGTAGGTCATGTCCTCGTCCTCGCCGACGCCGATGACGTCCACGCCGTCGCCGTCGCCGCCGCGGGTCATCGACGGCAGGTAGCCGGGATTGCGGGCGGCCAGCGCCTCCACGCGGCCCCAGGCGTCGTCCCGCTCCCGGGCCCGCTCCTTCTCCCTTCCGCACACGGACACAGACACGTTCCACGCATGAGGCTCGCTGGGCTTGGGTCTCTCGTTCGGCACTGACTGGCCTGCTGCTGGCTTTGGGACTTAACACAGCAAGTCTACTTGGCATTTGAATAACCACCTGATATTTATAGAAAATCAGGGAAGAAAGAGGTACGTTTGAGCCAGGTTGAAACCAAGTTTAGCTTGTTGGTGAAATCGGAAATTAGATTTGTTTGAAGGTCTGCATATAAACCATCATTTGGCATTAGTCCATCAAGCAGTGAAGTGATTGAGGTTTAAAGCGTGCAAAGTCTCTTGGCTCGTTCCAGCAGACAGGGCCAGCTTTCAGCCCTGGCAGCCCTGGGAGCTTGGCAACCCCATGGCAAGGAGTACCTACTGGGACAGGGAGTTTGAAATGCATTGGCTGTCCCATGGCAAGGAGTACCTACTGGGACAGGGAGTTTGAAATGCATTGGCTGTCCGATGGCAAGAGTACCTACTGGGACAGGGAGTTTGAAATGCATTGGCTGTCCCATGGCAAGGAGTACCTACTGGGACAGGGAGTTTGAAATGCATTGGCTGTCCGATGGCAAGGAGTACCTACTGGGACAGGGAGTTTGAAATGCATTGGCTGTCCCATGGCAAGAGTACCTACTGGGACAGGGAGTTTGAAATGCATTGGCTGTCCCATGGCAAGGAGTACCTACTGGGACAGGGAGTTTGAAATGCATTGGCTGTCCCATGGCAAGGAGTACCTACTGGGACAGGGAGTTTGAAATGCATTGGCTGTCCCATGGCAAGGAGTACCTACTGGGACAGGGAGTTTGAAATGCATTGGCTGTCCCATGGCAAGGAGTACCTACTGGGACAGGGAGTTTGAAATGCATTGGCTGTCCCATGGCAAGGAGTACCTACTGGGACAGGGAGTTTGAAATGCATTGGCATCCTGACGGCAAGGAGTACCTACTGGGACAGGGAGTTTGAAATGCATTGGCTGTCCCATGGCAAGGAGTACCTACTGGGACAGGGAGTTTGAAATGCATTGGCTGTCCGATGGCAAGAGTACCTACTGGGACAGGGAGTTTGAAATGCATTGGCTGTCCCATGGCAAGGAGTACCTACTGGGACAGGGAGTTTGAAATGCATTGGCTGTCCCATGGCAAGGAGTACCTACTGGGACAGGGAGTTTGAAATGCATTGGCTGTCCCATGGCAAGGAGTACCTACTGGGACAGGGAGTTTGAAATGCATTGGCTGTCCGTTGGCAAGAGTACCTACTGGGACAGGGAGTTTGAAATGCATTGGCTGTCCCATGGCAAGGAGTACCTACTGGGACAGGGAGTTTGAAATGCATTGGCATCCCCATGGCAAGGAGTACCTACTGGGACAGGGAGTTTGAAATGCATTGGCTGTCCCATGGCAAGGAGTACCTACTGGGACAGGGAGTTTGAAATGCATTGGCTGTCCCATGGCAAGGAGTACCTACTGGGACAGGGAGTTTGAAATGCATTGGCTGTCCCATGGCAAGGAGTACCTACTGGGACAGGGAGTTTGAAATGCATTGGCTGTCCCATGGCAAGGAGTACCTACTGGGACAGGGAGTTTGAAATGCATTGGCTGTCCCATGGCAAGGAGTACCTACTGGGACAGGGAGTTTGAAATGCATTGGCTGTCCCATGGCAAGGAGTACCTACTGGGACAGGGAGTTTGAAATGCATTGGCTGTCCCATGGCAAGGAGTACCTACTGGGACAGGGAGTTTGAAATGCATTGGCTGTCCCATGGCAAGGAGTACCTACTGGGACAGGGAGTTTGAAATGCATTGGCTGTCCGATGGCAAGGAGTACCTACTGGGACAGGGAGTTTGAAATGCATTGGCATCCCCATGGCAAGAGTACCTACTGGGACAGGGAGTTTGAAATGCATTGGCTGTCCCATGGCAAGGAGTACCTACTGGGACAGGGAGTTTGAAATGCATTGGCTGTCCCATGGCAAGGAGTACCTACTGGGACAGGGAGTTTGAAATGCATTGGCTGTCCCATGGCAAGGAGTACCTACTGGGACAGGGAGTTTGAAATGCATTGGCTGTCCCATGGCAAGGAGTACCTACTGGGACAGGGAGTTTGAAATGCATTGGCATCCTGACGGCAAGGAGTACCTACTGGGACAGGGAGTTTGAAATGCATTGGCTGTCCCATGGCAAGGAGTACCTACTGGGACAGGGAGTTTGAAATGCATTGGCTGTCCCATGGCAAGGAGTACCTACTGGGACAGGGAGTTTGAAATGCATTGGCTGTCCCATGGCAAGGAGTACCTACTGGGACAGGGAGTTTGAAATGCATTGGCTGTCCGATGGCAAGGAGCAACTAGTGCTTGCATCATTAGGGCTAAGGCCAGGCCAGGCTAGGTAAGACTAGGGAGCCTATAAACGGCTAGAGTCGCATGGGCGCCATGTTTTTACCAACTTGAACTACTCAACAGCCCTCTCAGCAGTAGTTGATACGTTACGAACTTACCTCACCATTGGTACATAACACGTAGATATGCAAAGGAATGCGAGAAACTCATATACAACTGCCACGTGCTTCGTGATCAACTTGGTAAAAACATGACGTCCGTATAGTTGAAATTCGAACAGCCAATAGAAAAGTGTTATTGTGTTGGCCACTCTCTAACCCTGTATACAGGCTCACTAGGTAAGACAAGGAACGCCAGGCCAGGGCTGCGATTGTGTAACCCCTCGATTTCAAATCGCTGCCGCCGTGTTAGACCATATAGGCGGTGACATTGAAAACGAATCGTTTTGAAACCACAAAGCTACACAATCGCCCTGGATTCACGAAGCGGTGTTACCATAACCTCAGGGGTAAATTTGTTATTACCATGGTGATAACCACAAAAACGCACCAAACATTGAAACTGATTGGCTGAAAACCCTGATTGTAGCCCCGAAAACTTGTGGCCCCGTCTCGTGAGTCCCGTCCCCGACTAGACAAGAAAAGACTCGGTGGCTTCTGCTTACTTCTGGCGCTCCTGCTTGTACTGCTGGGTGCACTCGTCAAACAGCTTCTGGTTCATCTCCATGAACAGCTTCAGCGCGTTGTAGATCAGGCCGTGGATTGTCCTGCGAACACACAAACACAACTCACTCTCTCTCTCTCTCTCTCTCACTGCACAGACAAGGACTTAACTCCATTTCACGTTTACAAGGTGACTGGATTTGCATCTCACTCCTCGAGGACCCTGACTGCTGCTAGACACAGCTAAAAGTTTCAAAACTCACAAGCCGTGTCTTGAGCTGGACGAAAGGCTCAATGGACAGTTTAGTAACTCTTAGCTCGTGTCTAGCAGCAGTGGGTCCTCGACGAAGATGGAAATCCACTCTCCTTCTCGACGTGAAATCGAGAGCTGGCTCCAGCCTGGCGATTTTGTAACTTTCACGTAATGCCAATATCGGTTCTGATCGGTAAAATCCCCATTGTTGTCCATGCGAATTTTTTTTTAAACTTTGTAACCGAGAACGGCAAAGTCAGAGTTAAGAAATCGCAGTGCAGACAGACTCGTGTGTTGCTGGAGACATCGATTGTCCCCCAATTCCTCGGTTTCGTGGGTTTGGAGTTTGGACAGTGTTCCGGTGGTCACCGGTCTCCACGTTACACCATCATTCCATTGAGGGGGGATAGGGACAAGACAACACCTGTCCATATCCAGGCGGGCACCTGATGATCCCCATTACTTGGCTGCCATTTCCTCAAAGCCCTCGGTGGAAGACTCAAGGTCCAGAGTCAATCACCGATTTGCCCACACAAATGCAATGCTATTCTTATAAACGGCAATTGCTTGCCCACACAAACGCAATGCTATTCTTACGAATGGCAATTGCTTGCCCACACAAATGCAATGCTATTCTTATAAACGGCAATTGCTTGCCCACACAAACGCAATGCTATTCTTACGAATGGCAATTGCTTGCCCACACAAATGCAATGCTATTCTTATAAACGGCAATTGCTTGCCCACACAAACGCAATGCTATTCTTACGAATGGCAATTGCTTGCCCACACAAACGCAATGCTATTCTTATAAACGGCAATTGCTTGCCCACACAAACGCAATGCTATTCTTATAAACGGCAATTGCTTGCCCACACAGACGCAATGCTATTCTTATAAACGGCAATTGCTTGCCCACACAGACGCAATGCTATTCTTATAAACGGCAATTGCTTGCCCACACAGACGCAATGCTATTCTTACGAATGGCAATATTAACGGGCCAGGCCGACTAGATATCCCGGGCCGAGTAGGGTCCCACTAACTTGTCGCAGCGTTACTGGCAAGTTGCCCACTAAGTAAACGCACATGGCACTAACGACACTAGACTGCATGTCACGTCAAGCACCTGGAATCGAGCTGGTGTGCGGGATAACGTACTTGTTCCAATGCGACTTGCTGTTGCGATAGAGCGAGGGGAACATGATGGGCAGGATGTAGGCCGCGTTGTCGCTTATCAGCGACATGATGTACTCGTTGTTCCAGTAGTAGAGCGCCCGTTCGGCCACCTGGAAGTGCGGGGAGCTGACGCACTTGGCCAGCTGCCGGAACAGCGCGTCCATCACCTTCTGGAACTCGGCGGGCTCGATCACGTCCAGGATCTCCTCCAGCTCGTTGAGGAACATCACCTGTCCGCCGCGGGGAGGAAAGGGGACGGCGTCAGCACACGATCTCGGTACTGTACGGGCACTGCATTGCCCGCTAGTCCTGCCATTGCTGGCACTGCATTGCCCGCTAGCCCTGCCATTGCTGGCACTGCATTGCCCGCTAGCCCTGCCATTGCTGGCACTGCATTGCCCGCTAGCCCTGCCATTGCTGGCACTGCATTGCCCGCTAGCCCTGCCATTGCTGGCACTGCATTGCCCGCTAGCCCTGCCATTGCTGGCACTGCAATGCCCGCTAGCCCTGCCATTGCTGGCACTGCAATGCCTGCTAGCCCTGCCATTGCTGGCACTGCAATGCCTGCTAGCCCTGCCATTGCTGGCACTGCATTGCCGGCTAGCCCTGCCATTGCTGGCACTGCAATGCCCGCTAGCCCTGCCATTGCTGGCACTGCATTGCCGGCTAGCCCTGCCATTGCTGGCACTGCATTGCCCGCTAGCCCTGCCATTGCTGGCACTGCATTGCCCGCTAGCCCTGCCATTGCTGGCACTGCAATGCCCGCTAGCCCTGCCATTGCTGGCACTGCATTGCCGGCTAGCCCTGCCATTGCTGGCATTGCATTGCCCGCTAGCCCTGCCATTGCTGGCACTGCATTGCCCGCTAGCCCTGCCATTGCTGGCACTGCATTGCCCGCTAGCCCAGCCATTGCTGGCAATGCATTGCCCGCTAGCCCTGCCATTGCTGGCACTGCAATGCCCGCTAGCCCTGCCATTGCTGGCACTGCAATGCCCGCTAGCCCTGCCATTGCTGGCACTGCATTGCCCGCTAGCCCTGCCATTGCTGGCACTGCATTGCCCGCTAGCCCTGCCATTGCTGGCACTGCATTGCCCGCTAGCCCTGCCATTGCTGGCACTGCAATGCCCGCTAGCCCTGCCATTGCTGGCACTGCATTGAACGCTAGCCCTGCCATTGCTGGCACTGCATTGCCCCCTAGCCCTGCCATTGCTGGCACTGCAATGCCCGCTAGCCCTGCCATTGCTGGCACTGCATTGCCCGCTAGCCCTGCCATTGCTGGCACTGCAATGCCCGCTAGCCCTGCCATTGCTGGCACTGCATTGAACGCTAGCCCTGCCATTGCTGGCACTGCAAAGCCCGCTAGCCCTGCCATTGCTGGCACTGCAATGCCCGCTAGCCCTGCCATTGCTGGCACTGCAATGCCCGCTAGCCCTGCCATTGCTGGCACTGCATTGCCCGCTAGCCCTGCCATTGCTGGCACTGCATTGCCCGCTAGCCCTGCCATTGCTGGCAATGCATTGCCCGCTAGCCCTGCCATTGCTGGCACTGCATTGCCCGCTAGCCCTGCCATTGCTGGCACAGCATTGCCCGCTAGCCCTGCCATTGCTGGCACTGCATTGAACGCTAGCCCTGCCATTGCTGGCACTGCATTGAACGCTAGCCCTGCCATTGCTGGCACTGCATTGCATCTTGCTTTGCTGCACCTTTTACCTTTCCTGCAAAAGGAACCCTAATCCAAGATACGTTTCTAGGGTAAAGAAACCGAACTATTTTCGGGATCTTAGTTGCCAAACTAACAAGGAAGGAGGTTTCTATTTTAAACTCAATGACGAGTTATGACGGGCACTTTCGTCTTGTTTTGCAAGCTAACAATTCTTTCCGCGTGACACAATGACCACTCGCTTACGAGATGCAATGTGAGACGGCCTCAGGCTGAAGCAAACTGAGATTGTTTGTTTGTACTCCACGTTGCTAGGGACGCCATCTGTTGATTGTCGCCAAGATTTGCGGAGTCTTGGGCCAGAACTCGCTGGTCCAGCCAAGCCTACCTCTTTGGGGGAGTGTGTCTTGGGCCAGAACTCCCTGGTCCAGCCAAGCCTACCTCTTTGGGGGAGTGTGTCTTGGGCCAGAACTTGCTGGTCCAGCCAAGCCTACCTCTTTGGGGGAGTGCGTCTTGGGCCAGAACTCGCTGGTCCAGCCAAGCCTACCTCTTTGGGGGAGTGCGTCTTGGGCCAGAACTCGCTGGTCCAGCCAAGCCTACCTCTTTGGGGGAGTGCGTCTTGGGCCAGAACTTGCTGGTCCAGCCAAGCCTACCTCTTTGGGGGAGTGCGTCTTGGGCCAGAACTCGCTGGTCCAGCCAAGCCTACCTCTTTGGGGGAGTGTGTCTTGGGCCAGAACTCGCTGGTTCAGCCAAGCCTACCTCTTTGGGGGAGTGCGTCTTGGGCCAGAACTTGAGCAGACACCGGATGACGGGCTCGGTGAGCGACGGGTCCTTCTCGAGGAACTGCACCACGCAGTAGGCCAGCTGCGGATGGTAGACGGAGAGCGACTTGACCTTGTGCAGCGGCAGCAGCACCTTGAGCAGGAACACTTTGTGCTCCTCCTTCAAAGGCAGGGCGAAGCCGTTGATGATCGACCCCAGGATCTCCAGCAGCTCGGCGATGCCATTGTGGTGCTCGGTCTCGTAGATGAACCTGTTGCAATTGAACGAACTGCCAGCCATTCGTCGATTAATAAGGGGCCTACGGTGAGCACCGGTGGCGGAGGAGGGAACCAAGTGAACCGGGAGGCAAATTAAAGCGGGGGACAAAGCGAAAGGTTTGTGGGACTTGGCTCTTGACAACAAAATCGAAAGCAGGGGACAAAGCGAAAGGTTTGTGGGACTTGGCTCTTGACAACAAAATCGAAAGCAGGGGACAAAGCGAAAGGTTTGTGGGACTTGGCTCTTGACAACAAAATCGAAAGCAGGGGACAAAGCGAAAGGTTTGTGGGACTTGGCTCTTGACAACAAAATCGAAAGCAGTGGACAAAGCGAAAGGTTTGTGGGACTTGGCTCTTGACAACAAAATCGAAAGCAGGGGACAAAGCGAAAGGTTTGTGGGACTTGGCTCTTGACAACAAAATCGAAAGCAGGGGACAAAGCGAAAGGTTTGTGGGACTTGGCTCTTGACAACAAAATCGAAAGCAGGGGACAAAGCGAAAGGTTTGTGGGACTTGGCTCTTGACAACAAAATCGAAAGCAGGGGACAAAGCGAAAGGTTTGTGGGACTTGGCTCTTGACAACAAAATCGAAAGCAGGGGACAAAGCGAAAGGTTTGTGGGACTTGGCTCTTGACAACAAAATCGAAAGCAGTGGACAAAGCGAAAGGTTTGTGGGACTTGGCTCTTGACAACAAAATCGAAAGCAGGGGACAAAGCAAAAGGTTTGTGGGACTTGGCTCTTGACAACAAAATCGAAAGCAGTGGACAAAGCGAAAGGTTTGTGGGACTTGGCTCTTGACAACAAAATCGAAAGCAGGGGACAAAGCAAAAGGTTTGTGGGACTTGGCTCTTGACAACAAAATCGAAAGCAGGGGACAAAGCGAAAGGTTTGTGGGACTTGGCTCTTGACAACAAAATCGAAAACAGTGGACAAAGCGAAAGGTTTGTGGGACTTGGCTCTTGACAACAAAATCGAAAGCAGGGGACAAAGCGAAAGGTTTGTGGGACTTGGCTCTTGACAACAAAATCGAAAGCAGGGGACAAAGCGAAAGGTTTGTGGGACTTGGCTCTTGACAACAAAATCGAAAGCAGGGGACAAAGCGAAAGGTTTGTGGGACTTGGCTCTTGACAACAAAATCGAAAGCAGGGGACAAAGCGAAAGGTTTGTGGGACTTGGCTCTTGACAACGAAATCGAAAGCAGGGGACAAAGCGAAAGGTTTGTGGGACTTGGCTCTTGACAACGAAATCGAAAGCAGGGGACAAAGCGAAAGGTTTGTGGGACTTGGCTCTTGACAACAAAATCGAAAGCAGGGGACAAAGCGAAAGGTTTGTGGGACTTGGCTCTTGACAACAAAATCGAAAGCAGGGGACAAAGCGAAAGGTTTGTGGGACTTGGCTCTTGACAACGAAATCGAAAGCAGGGGACAAAGCGAAAGGTTTGTGGGACTTGGCTCTTGACAACGAAATCGAAAGCAGGGGACAAAGCGAAAGGTTTGTGGGACTTGGCTCTTGACAACAAAATCGAAAGCAGGGGACAAAGCGAAAGGTTTGTGGGACTTGGCTCTTGACAACAAAATCGAAAGCAGGGGACAAAGCGAAAGGTTTGTGGGACTTGGCTCTTGACAACAAAATCGAAAGCAGGGGACAAAGCGAAAGGTTTGTGGGACTTGGCTCTTGACAACAAAATCGAAAGCAGGGGATAAAGCGAAAGGTTTGTGGGACTTGGCTCTTGACAACAAAATCGAAAGCAGGGGACAAAGCGAAAGGTTTGTGGGACTTGGCTCTTGACAACAAAATCGAAAGCAGGGGACAAAGCGAAAGGTTTGTGGGACTTGGCTCTTGACAACAAAATCGAAAGCAGGGGACAAAGCGAAAGGTTTGTGGGACTTGGCTCTTGACAACAAAATCGAAAGCAGGGGACAAAGCGAAAGGTTTGTGGGACTTGGCTCTTGACAACAAAATCGAAAGCAGGGGACAAAGCGAAAGGTTTGTGGGACTTGGCTCTTGACAACAAATCGAAAGCAGGGGACAAAGCGAAAGGTTTGTGGGACTTGGCTCTTGACAACAAAATCGAAAGCAGGGGACAAAGCGAAAGGTTTGTGGGACTTGGCTCTTGACAACAAAATCGAAAGCAGGGGACAAAGCGAAAGGTTTGTGGGACTTGGCTCTTGACAACAAAATCGAAAGCAGGGGACAAAGCGAAAGGTTTGTGGGACTTGGCTCTTGACAACAAAATCGAAAGCAGGGGACAAAGCGAAAGGTTTGTGGGACTTGGCTCTTGACAACAAAATCGAAAGCAGGGGACAAAGCGAAAGGTTTGTGGGACTTGGCTCTTGACAACAAAATCGAAAGCAGGGGACAAAGCGAAAGGTTTGTGGGACTTGGCTCTTGACAACAAAATCGAAAGCAGGGGACAAAGCGAAAGGTTTGTGGGACTTGGCTCTTGACAACAAAATCGAAAGCAGGGGACAAAGCGAAAGGTTTGTGGGACTTGGCTCTTGACAACAAAATCGAAAGCAGTGGACAAAGCGAAAGGTTTGTGGGACTTGGCTCTTGACAACAAAATCGAAAGCAGGGGACAAAGCGAAAGGTTTGTGGGACTTGGCTCTTGACAACGAAATCGAAAGCAGGGGACAAAGCGAAAGGTTTGTGGGACTTGGCTCTTGACAACAAAATCGAAAGCAGGGGACAAAGCAAAAGGTTTGTGGGGCTTGGCTCTTGACAACAAAATCGAAAGCAGGGGACAAAGCGAAAGGTTTGTGGGACTTGGCTCTTGACAACAAAATCGAAAGCAGGGGACAAAGCGAAAGGTTTGTGGGACTTGGCTCTTGACAACAAAATCGAAAGCAGGGGACAAAGCGAAAGGTTTGTGGGACTTGGCTCTTGACAACAAAATCGAAAGCAGTGGACAAAGCAGTGACAAGCAGTGGTTTGTTGCCAAGAAAGTCGCTACCTACATATGTTGAAATCGTAAAAACGCACTGAAAACGCGAATATTCGGAGCGTGCACCGTTTTTTTTTCGGGCATCGCCATGTTTTCGGGCTAAAAACCGGAATGATTTTCCTAAAAAATAACAGCTTTTTTCGAAGACTGCACTTTTTTTTAAAGCTAATTCACTGTGATTTTATGAAATGTGCAAATTTTTGTAACCATCCATCACTTTTCATCAAAAATGATTGTTTTTCACAGTACAAACACAGACAATGGTGACAATCTTGAAGTAGGATTTCTGAGATCTAGGAATATCTCCGGCAATCCTTAAAACTGGACCCAACATCCCTATTTGCACAAATGTTCGCCTGGCAAACCAGCAGCGACTTGGCAACCCTGCAGCTAGTTGGATGGCTTGGACTTGGCAACCCTGCAGCTAGTTGGATGGCTTGGACTTGGCAACCCTGCAGCTAGTTGGATGGCTTGGACTTGGCAACCCTGCAGCTAGTTGGATGGCATGGACTTGGCAACCCTGCAGCTAGTTGGATGGCTTGGACTTGGCAACCCTGCAGCTAGTTGGATGGCTTGGACTTGGCAACCCTGCAGCTAGTTGGATGGCTTGGACTTGGCAACCCTGCAGCTAGTTGGATGGCTTGGACTTGGCAACCCTGCAGCTAGTTGGATGGCTTGGACTTGGCAACCCTGCAGCTAGATGGATGGCTTGGACTTGGCAACCCTGCAGCTAGTTGGATGGCTTGGACTTGGCAACCCTGCAGCTAGTTGGATGGCTTGGACTTGGCAACCCTGTAGCTAGTTGGATGGCTTGGACTTGGCAACCCTGCAGCTAGTTGGATGGCTTGGACTTGGCAACCCTGCAGCTAGTTGGATGGCTTGGACTTGGCAACCCTGCAGCTAGTTGGATGGCTTGGACTTGGCAACCCTGCAGCTAGTTGGATGGCTTGGACTTGGCAACCCTGCAGCTAGTTGGATGGCTTGGACTTGGCAACCCTGCAGCTAGTTGGATGGCTTGGACTTGGCAACCCTGTAGCTAGTTGGATGGCTTGGACTTGGCAACCCTGCATCTAGTTGGATGGCTTGGACTTGGCAACCCTGCAGCTAGTTGGATGGCTTGGACTTGGCAACCCTGCAGCTAGTTGGATGGCTTGGACTTGGCAACCCTGTAGCTAGTTGGATGGCTTGGACTTGGCAACCCTGCAGCTAGTTGGATGGCTTGGACTTGGCAACCCTGCAGCTAGTTGGATGGCTTGGACTTGGCAACCCTGCAGCTAGTTGGATGGCTTGGACTTGGCAACCCTGCAGCTAGTTGGATGGCTTGGACTTGGCAACCCTGCAGCTAGTTGGATGGCTTGGACTTGGCAACCCTGCAGCTAGTTGGATGGCTTGGACTTGGCAACCCTGCAGCTAGTTGGATGGCTTGGACTTGGCAACCCTGTAGCTAGTTGGATGGCTTGGACTTGGCAACCCTGCATCTAGTTGGATGGCTTGGACTTGGCAACCCTGCAGCTAGTTGGATGGCTTGGACTTGGCAACCCTGTAGCTAGTTGGATGGCTTGGACTTGGCAACCCTGCAGCTAGTTGGATGGCTTGGACTTGGCAACTATGTAGCTAGTTGGATGGCTTGGACTTGGCTCACCTGTAGAAGATGTTGTTGATCTGCTTGCGGATGTAGGCTCGCAGACCGAGGAACTTTCCGTAGATGCGATGCAGGGTGGTCTTCAGGAAGTCCCGTTCCCGCGGGTCTTCCGAGTCAAACAGTTCCAGCAGCTGTCCACAAGGAGCAACAGGTCAAACGTCATCCCCAACCAAAGGAGCAACAGGTCAAACGTCATCCCCAACCAAAGGAGCAACAGGTCAAACGTCATCATGATATTCAATAGGTAATTATTAATGATTAGATTTTCCGCAAGACATCAATATCTTTTAAAAATTTAACCAGTTTATCAATCTGTTTGGGATCGTCACCTAGGACCTCCTTAATAGTGTCCTCGAGCGAGAGGCACTTATGAAATAGATTCATGATCATGTAGTGGTATTTATTTGTAACCAAAATAGCATTTAGTTTTCCCACCATTAAAATTTAATTTCATGAGTTGGTAGTACAAAAGGGGGCAGTCCCTGCTGTGGCATCTTCTCTCTCAGACTGGACTGTAGCATGAGTTGGTAGCACAAAAGGGGGCAGTCCTTGCTGTGGCATCTTCTCTCACGGGCTGGACTGTAGCATGAGTTGGTAGCACAAAAGGGGGCAGTCCCTGCTGTGGCATCTTCTCTCACGGGCTGGACTGTAGCATGAGTTGGTAGTACAAAAGGGGGCAGTCCCTGCTGTGGCATCTTCTCTCACAGACTGGACTGTAGCATGAGTTGGTAGCACAAAAGGGGGCAGTCCCTGCTGTGGCATCTTCTCTCACGGGCTGGACTGTAGCATGAGTTGGTAGTACAAAAGGGGGCAGTCCCTGCTGTGGCATCTTCTCTCACAGACTGGACTGTAGCATGAGTTGGTAGTACAAAAGGGGGCAGTCCCTGCTGTGGCATCTTCTCTCACAGACTGGACTGTAGCATGAGTTGGTAGTACAAAAGGGGGCAGTCCCTGCAGTGGCATCTTCTCTCACAGACTGGACTGTAGCATGAGTTGGTAGTACAAAAGGGGGCAGTCCCTGCTGTGGCATCTTCTCTCACGGACTGGACTGTAGCATGAGTTGGTAGTACAAAAGGGGGCAGTCCCTGCTGTGGCATCTTCTCTCACGGACTGGACTGTAGCATGAGTTGGTAGTACAAAAGGGGGCAGTCCCTGCTGTGGCATCTTCTCTCACAGACTGGACTGTAGCATGAGTTGGTAGTACAAAAGGGGGCAGTCCCTGCTGTGGCATCTTCTCTCACGGACTGGACTGTAGCATGAGTTGGTAGCACAAAAGGGGGCAGTCCCTGCTGTGGCATCTTCTCTCACGGACTGGACTGTAGCATGAGTTGGTAGTACAAAAGGGGGCAGTCCCTGCCGTGGCATCTTCTCTCACGGACTGGACTGTAGCATGAGTTGGTAGTACAAAAGGGGGCAGTCCCTGCGGTGGCATCATCTCCGACGGAATGGACCGTACCTGCATGACAAACTTCTGGTCAATGTATCGCTTGGCCAGGTTGGGCTGGAAGTCGGGAGACTCGAGGAACCGCAGGAAGAACTCGTAGACAAGCTGCAGGTGCGGCCAGGCGGCCTCCAGCGTGGGCTCGTCTTCCTCGGGGTCGAACTCGGCCCCGTTGGGATTGCTGGACGGCGGCAGCGTGCGGAACAGGTTCACCGCAAACTGGGGAGGCGAGGGCACACAAAGGTGTTACCGAGGACAACGCCTCCAAACGCTTCACCTACTGCATTTACGCTCCTGGGCACAGTTCCGCTTGTTCATTTGGTGAAGAGTTGACTCACACTTGGTGCACCCCTCGGTATGTGGATGGAATCAGTGTAAAATTATCCAAGTACCTACTCCTCGTCTCTTATGTCTTTCGCTCGGTGACCAATGTCGAAAATTGATCATGGAAAATTTTGAAACCGGCCAAAAGTTGCCGATTTCTCACGGTCCCACTGTTATGGTAGGTAATCATTCCGATGTTTGAGTATGTTATTAGCAAAATACATACAAATGGCTGCCCATGGCCCTTTTCACCAATTTTTCTTTCCACTTTTGTATACATGGCTCTAAAAAGGGTAAAAATGAACATTTTCGGGGGAGTTCTAGCATTCCAGGGGCAAATTTTCAAAAAAGGGCCATGGGCCTGCTATTTTACATATTTTGTTTACAGCATACTGAAATGTTGAAATGATAGCGTCATCGATGTGGCCTTGAAAACTCGGCAACTTTTGGACTGAAAGCCACTTTCTGGCAAACTGCTCTCGTCACCCGTAACGTTGATATTGCAAAGCAATTAAATGCATCACACACAACTTTTACTAAATTCAACTGATTTTCAACATATTTTAAAAACCTTACTCGACTTTTTCAAACAGTTTCAAATGCCACGGAAACTTTTTCTACGCCACCCGCAAGCAAGTTTGCAAGCACGCCCGCCTGTTTGCTGGCAGCCAGGTGCCACGTCACGTCACGTACCATGTTGACTGCTTCGGGATAGATCGGTTCGGTGATGACGTTTCGTTGCGTGGTGACAAACTCCACCATCTCGTGCAAGGCGGCCCGCTTCACCTCCTTCCATTTCAAATCGGAGAGCGGGTCCGAGACAAAGTCGAACAGCACGCAGCATTGTCGGATCTTCTGCACAAACAGCTCCTCCCGCTCGTTGCTGGTCGCCTCTGCAAAGCAAACGGCCGTTGGGCGTCAAAAGGCGCTCTCTCAAATCACGGGGCACGTTGTCCGTTTGATCCAAACGTAGTTCAGAGGTTATGGATTTCAGTAGGGATCTTGACCCTTTTTTCGTGCAGCAGCAAAGTTACTCTTTAATGTATGTACACAGTTGACCAGTAACCAGATAACACTGCAAAAATAGTTATATTATAATATTCCTAAATCGTAAGGATCAATAAGATGGAGATAGGTATAGATCTATTATTAGCATGGCCGTGTTGTGACAAGTTTGAAATTGGGAGGAAATTGTTACTGGTTTAAGCAGTTACCAGTATGCAATTGATGGAAGGGAGGCAAAGCTGGAAAATTGTGCACCCGAACCGGGATACGAACCCGGGACCTCCTGCTTGCCGGGCAGGTGCTCTACCAACCGAGCTATTCGGTCACACATTCTCCCTGCTTGCCGGGCAGGTGCTCTACCAACCGAGCTATTCGGTCACACATTCTCCCTGCTTGCCGGGCAGGTGCTCTACCAACCGAGCTATTCGGTCACACATTCTCCCTGCTTGCCGGACAGGTGCTCTACCAACTGAGCTATTCGGTCACACATTCTCCCTGCTTGCCGGGCAGGTGCTCTACCAACTGAGCTATTCGGTCACACATTCTCCCTGCTTGCCGGACAGGTGCTCTACCAACTGAGCTATTCGGTCACACATTCTCCCTGCTTGCCGGACAGGTGCTCTACCAACTGAGCTATTCGGTCACACATTCTCCCTGCTTGCCGGGCAGGTGCTCTACCAACTGAGCTATTCGGTCACACATTCTCCCTGCTTGCCGGGCAGGTGCTCTACCAACTGAGCTATTCGGTCACACATTCTCCCCGCTTCGCCGGGTGGGACAAGGGGGATCTCCAGGGAGACGAGAGGCCGAGCGACCCGTACATGGGACGGGTAAACGGACTCATGGGCCCCGGGACGGCGATGGCGCATTCACTAGACCCTTTGTCCCGTTCTCAGATGGTGGGACACGAGGTGGATGAGAGGAAATTGTCACTGGTTTAAGCAGTTACCAGTATGCAATTGATGGAAGGGAGGCGAAGCTGGAAAAATGTGCACCCGAACCGGGATACGAACCCGGGACCTCCTGCTTGCCGGGCAGGTGCTCTGCCCGGCAAGCAGGAGGTCCCGGGTTCGTATCCCGGTTCGGGTGCACATTTTTCCAGCTTCGCCTCCCTTCCAAGTTTGAAATTGTATACAACCTAACCTGGCAAGACAACCCAAACTGAAGACTAAAGATCTTAGTTAGCAACCTAATCTTGCAGTTCGGTCCATTCCATTCAGAGTCAGACTTTGAGACATGCCAGTAGCCATGCGAAGAGTTTCTATTAAGATAATCTGTACAATGTTTGCAAGACATTTTCACATGGTCTTAGTGCTACCGACTTGTTTACAACTCATTCGGTACTCTGCAGGGAAGCAGAGACTTTGGCCATGTCTTTCAACCGATTCGAAATCGCGATTTGACAGAAGCAGAGTAACATAATTTTGAAACAAGATGAATTTCGACAGTCCGAAAGCTCCGAAAATACCAACATACCCCGAAAATCGCGGCCGCAAATCCCGCGAAAGCAATCCGCCCAGTTGGACATAGCTTGGTGTCAGTTCCTCCTCACCTTCAGGGGGGCCATCAACAGGGGCTGTCCCCACTTCTTCCGGCAAGTTCAACGCCCACAAATCAACAACGTCCACGCTCACAACACCACCCTGTCTGGGAGCCATTTTATCACCCCTCTCGACCGCTCTTCACGCCGCCATCCGCATGCCAGAACCGGGTGCTGCTGCTGCTGCCGTCAGCAGAGTTGCCAATTCGAAACTTTGAAAGTGACAGAATAAATATCACATCCGCCGCCCGGCATATTTGAAACTCTATTTAGTTTGAAATTGCCATTTCTCACTGCCTACTGGCCACATTACAGCCAAAATTCCTGTCAAAAATGCTTTGTTTGTTGTCAGATCAGCCATCGATTGTCAGATTCCTGGGACGACAGCAGCGTGGTTTGTTTACCCCGAATCAAGGTCGCCACTCGCCAGTAACTACAACAAAGCTTCCTCGAATCAAAGAGCTGGAATATATTTTGAATAATTTCAAAGGACATTATAACGAGTGCGCTAAACTGCGCACTGCCCGTCGTCACGCAATTTACGGCATGCCAAGCACGCACACGATCCCGAGGTTTTCTCTAGTCATGTCCGTCCACAGTCACAATTTATTGCAACGCGAGCCCGATTCGGATTGCCAGAACGAAGTCCCGAATACCGACATGTCATTCGAGCCACGGCGAAAACAACACCGCGTGTTACAATTCGTAGACTCGACATGTCTAATATGTTCTATCTTTAGCTCTAGTTTTGAGACAACTATTTCAAACTGGGGTTTGAATGCAAAATTCTAGCTATCACCGTTGAAGAAGTAACTAGCATAAAATGTTGCGAAACGTAGGGAAACCAGTGAGACTTATTGATGAGCGTAGCGAGCGAAGCGAAATCATCAATTTCACTACTGCTAAAAAAAACACTTGGTGTGTTTTTGTTTGTTTGTTTTTTTTTGTATGTGTGTTTGCGCGCGCTCTACAGGCCAAACGCCTGCTTCGAGTGGGATGAAATTTTCAGGGTGTCTACTTTTGATCTCAACTTAGACCCCCTGCGTTTTTCAAGAAAATCCTCCACACCCTTCACTTTCAAAGCAGAAAAAAGAGCAAAATTCGACAATTGGGCATGTTTGGAAAAGTACGGAAATTTATTTAAAAGTGCGTATTGTTATCAAATTTTGCCAATTTCGATTATTGCCTTTAGTAACCATCGGAACCAAATCGAAACATCACACCAGATTTTTGGACTTGAAGTTGAATTCAAGATTTGACAGATATTAGAACATTGCTCAATGATCTCAAAATGAGCATATTTCCGCTACCCGACAGCTCGGACAGAAACAAAGAAAGGTCAGAATCGTTTACATTTTTAAGTGATCAGAACTTTTGAGAAAGCTCTGGTCCGGCTTGCTGCTCCATGATTTTCATATGCTTTTTGCCTCAATCTTTTCATGCGCTATATACAAACCGCTACGCTCATCTTCAACGCAACACAAATTGCGTTCGCCCTAGTAATTTAGCATTCAAATCCCAGCTTGAAATGCAGCGTAGATGCCTGCGTAAGTCTAGGTGAATCATTACACACTGAAGTCAGACTCAGTTCGCTGCTGAGATGCTGTCGTTGCTGTCGAATCCCAGCCATCTCATTGGCCCGTCACGACAGACTAACGCGTCGTCAAATACTTAACACCGGCGTTCAGTCAGGCTTTTCACAATGGGTGCAGACATCTTTCGTGGTTCGCGCTGGCTTTCACGCCAAGCTCGGTTTTAAATCAGCCGATCTAATTCTAGGTAACAGCATCACGTTTTCCACGGGTGTCCTCGCCGTCCAAAGCGACCGCGTGGAGGAGGAGGGTGTCGCTCGTCACAGTCGCCCGGTGATCGTCGTACAACCCCCGAAAGCTGGCGCCGTGCACGAGGCCGGCCCCGCGTGGCGCATCGTTTCCCGACACCACGCGGACCGAGACGCGAGAGGCAACGCACGCGACCATGCACGCACTTTGGAAGACAGTTGCGAGTGCGAGCCGATGCCGGGTTCCTGGATCACGCAAGGCCGTGGCCAGATCGATGCACAGTGCTATAGGAGCAACACGTGCCCAGGGTGGACCCAAGCCAGCTGCCCTCTACGTCCCATGTGTCCCATATGTCCCATGTGAAGACGTTCGGTCCAAACGATTGGGTCTTGGTCGAGGGTTTGGGTCCTGTCAGTCTGGTACAGTCTGCACGCTCGACGGAGATCGACAAGTCTTCACCTCCACTCCTGAGTTCCCTCCACACACACCTAGCATCAGTTATCCATGCGAGCAAGAGTTGGCTGAAGCATTTTAATTGCTTCTGTTATCTCGGGTGATCCAAAATAGTCGCTCGCACCGAGAGCCGACCTTTGCTCGTCCAGGTAGGAACAGGACGAACCTCGCTAGGGTAGGCACAAAGTGGTCCCGGTCCTTCTGTCCATCCACACATGGGCCCCTCGCTAGGGTAGGCACAGTCGGTACGAAGAGGGATGCCACCCACCAGCCAGCCAGCCAGCCAGCCAGCCAGCCAGCCAGCCAGCCAGCCAGCCAGCCAGCCAGCCAGCCAGCCAGCCAGCCAGGGCGAGGACGAGACTGGAGAAAGGAAGGTGGGAGGAGGCGATCGTTATCCACGGCAGCAGCGTACTCCCGTCGAGTGAGTGACGTACGTAGTGGCGTCCATCGATCGCCAGCTGGGAGGGCGTCACGACGCTAGGCACGAACAGGTGGCCCATCGCCCCCCCCCCCCCCCCTAGCAACTACAGGACGTGGGATTCGGCCAGAGTTAGGCTCAAATCGCGTATCGCCTCGCAAGCGGTCGCGAAAACAGCTTCGTTTTGAAACTGTACAAAGCGCTGTAAGAATCTAGAGGCATGTTCCTCTCATTTGAAACCGTGCTGAAATTGACCAAAATCAGCCCCGTGCACAGTTCGAGCTGATGGTGCCGGTGGTTTCGTTTTGAAACTGTACAAAGCGCTGTAAGAATCTAGAGGCATGTTCCTCTCATTTGAAACCGTGCTGAAATTGACCAAAATCAGCCCCGTGCACAGTTCGAGCTGATGGTGCCGGTGGTTTCGTTTTGAAACTGTACAAAGCGCTGTAAGAATCTAGAGGCGTGTTCCTCCCATTTGAAACCGTGCTGAAATTGACCGAAATCAGCCCCGTGCACAGTTCGAGCTGATGGTGCCGGTGGTTTCGTTTTGAAACTGTACAAAGCGCTGTAAGAATCTAGAGGCATGTTCTTCCCATTTGAAACCGTGCTGAAATTGACCGAAATCAGCCCCGTGCACAGTTCGAGCTGATGGTGCCGGTGGTTTCGTTTTGAAACTGTACAAAGCGCTGTAAGAATCTAGAGGCGTGTTCCTCCCATTTGAAACCGTGCTGAAATTGACCGAAATCAGCCCCGTGCACAGTTCGAGCTGATGGTGCCGGTGGTTTCGTTTTGAAACGTTCAACGCCCTCTAGAGAGCCGACCGCGAGCACGACGGCCAGCCCACGGCCCCGTGTATTACCTCCCAACGCGGGCACGTCGTGCAGAGCCCTGGGAGCGATCATGGTCGCCGTGGTCGCGCGAACCGAACAGGCCGTGGGCGACGTGGGCGACGCTCGGAGCTCGCCCTCGGCGGCTACCAGATCGAGGCCGCTGTGGAAGCTGGGACTCTTGGGCAGTCCGGCCTTGGGGTCGCCGCCGCTGCAGCGATAGAACGCCAGCACGCGCTCGCCCGAATGCACCATCGTCGCGCCGTCGGCATCGGCCACGCGGCCCTGGCCACCATCCAGCCCTCGCTCCACCGACGCCCTCCCCCGCACTCAGCCAGCGGTCGGCGCCAGCTCTTAGAGGGGCAGGCCACACCTGGCCATGCAGGCACCACGGCACTAGGGCTCGGGCAGGGTGCTGCTCTCCAAGTCTCACTGAGGGGATGCCACTGAGTTGCTGTCACTGAGTTGCTGTCACTGAGGGGATGCCACTGAGTTGCTGTCACTCAGTTGCTGTCACTCAGTTGTTGTCACTGAGGGCTGTCACTGACCATTCACGTCGGTCTGTTAGCCCTCTATAGGCACGGACACTAACTCACTGGCGACACCCGATTTCCGTGTCCGGTCGCCTGGCAGGTGGCTGTGTTCACTCCCGGCACTTTCCTGCCTAATTGTGTAGCATCGACGCAGAGTCGCACGGGTGTCGATGCCGGTGCGCGATTCACCCGATCGGCACAGATCACTATCACTCCCCTGCACGGACTCGGGCACTGACCAACACACTGTAAAGTCTGCAGGTCAGGCACTGTCGAGTCAACACACTGCAAAGTCTGCAGGTCAGGCACTGTCGAGTCAACACACTGCAAAGTCTGCAGGTCAGGCACTGTCGAGTCAACACACTGCAAGTCAACCAAGGCAACCAAGTCAACCAAGTCACTCGGCGTCCACTTGCACCCTGTTGCGTATCGCCCGAGTGTCCCTCGTCGTGGAGGTCGTCGTGGAGGTCGTCGTGGAGGTCGTCGTGGAGGTCGTCGTGGAGGTCGTCGTGGTCACTGCACCGATGTCCGCGATGACGCCGTATCGCCGCGTGCCAACTGCCTCGTCTTGTGTCTCGTGTCTCGTGTCTCGTGTCTTGTGTCTCGTGTCTCGTGTCTCGTGTCTCGTGTCTCGTGTCTCGTGTCTTGTGTCTCGTGTCTCGTGTCTCGTGTCTTGTGTCTCGTGTCTCGTGTCTCGTGTCTCGTGTCTCGTGTCTTGTGTCTCGTGTCTTGTGTGCGGCAGGAGGGCGTCGAGACGAATGACGGGGAGCGCGTCGAGTGCGGGGCGATCGATGCGACCGGCCACCCTCGGCGTTGCCATGACGACAGGCGCCCCTCGTACGGGGGGGGGGGGGGGGGAGGGGGGGGGGCGTCGTGACGCACGGCGTGTCGGCGTCGGAATGTCACGTGCGTCGAGGGGAGGCGTCGAGGGGAGGCTCCCCCCGGGGTCGGGCACCCAGGTGGCGGTGACACAAGGAGGACTTCTGCACATCTCCACGATTCCCTCGAGATCGATTCAAAACCCTCGAACCACCAGCAGGTGCAAGTCCCAGCAACCTCCACCTTGGTGCAGACCCACGAAAGGGACCCTCCGAGTGCAGTGGCCCCGCAGCGAGCACCGAATGTAGGGACCCTCCGAGTGCAGTGGCCCCGCAGCGAGCACCGAATGTCTGCACCGCGACGGACTTCGGGAAAACAGGAACTCCCCGTCCACAGCCTTCTTCGTTTGGCGATGGCCGGGTAATTCCCATCGGCCGTGTTTAGTTGGGACTTGGATGTTCATGGGCCGTGATGCCAGATTGGCTATCGCCCCCTCGGCATATCAGACCTAGAGAGCCTAAGTAGGACTAGAGAGTGGCCAACATGATGAACTGTTGGCTGTTCAAATCCCATGCGAAACGGATTGCTCTCTCTCTCTAACCCTACTAAGGCCATTCATTGATGGTTGTTGAGGTTATTGGATACAACTTTTTACGGATTTCCAAGAGATATTTCGAGGTTCTGAAATATTCAATTGGTTGTCCAAAGTGTGAGGATTCCGTGGATATTTGTTTCGTTGCGATCGGATAACGGGTGTGGCCTGGAAAGTGTTCACGGTAAGAGGTAAATTCTTAGCTGGAATTTACCCTTAAGTACATCTTTCAATATACCGGCTAAACATGGTTATTTTAAAACTCTTGTAAGTAATTAACGAGTGAATCTTGCGAAATGAAAATGGTTCGATTGGTTGTCCGAAGTGTGAAGATTCCGAAAACACAGGTTTCGTCGCGATCCGACGAAAGGTGTGGCCTGGAACGTGTATCCCGTACGAGGTGAAGGAATCGGCTCGACTTCGGAGCTCATTGAACGGGCTTAAGACTCGCTAATCAGACCCAGCGCACGCCGATCAGACAGAGTGAAGCCATGGCGCGATTTCAGGCCAGTCATCATGAGGATCACCCAGTCATCGATCACCAGGACAGGTGCCATGTGGTAGCCGTTCGGCGGGCGAATGGAGGACGCTAACGCGTGGAGTAAACAGACAGCAGGCAGCAGTGGGGTATTTTTAGCCGCGCCGTGTTATGACAACGTCCAGCCAGAAGCCAGGCCGCCGAATGCTGCTATGGACTGGCTGGCTGGCCGGGACCTAAACTCCATTACACCTCCAGAAGGAGAGCGGATTTGCATCTTCCTCGAGGACCCACTGCTGCTAGACACGAGCCAAGAGTTTCAAAACTCACAAGCCATGTCTTGAGTCGGACAAAGGGCTCTGTGGGCAGTGTTGTAACTCTTGGCTCGTGTCTAGCAGCAGTGGGTCCTCGAGGAGGAGGCTGTGCTGTAGATAGGGACGTCTGTCTTGGGGCTGTGTTACAGCAGTTGGCATGGCAACGACCTGTCCGACAAGATCAAGTGGGACTCTCATAAGATCGATAAGATCAAATGTCATTTCCGATGACATAAAGTGGGACAACATAGGATCTTGTCCCCCAGATAGAGCAGGTCATATAGCCACACGGGGATCGGTGAGCAGACGGGGGGGACACCAAACTGGTAGCTGTCTCACGCTCAGCCAACCAAGTTCCTCAACCTCAGTCAGCCAATCGCAGCCTCACCATGAGCGTTGCAGCGTTTGAATGCAGACAGCCCCCAAAGGTTGGACGCTATATGCAGCGCGTCCGGGAATGGCGAGTGGATGGCAGCGTTGCCCGTCCCCCGAACACTTCCTCTTCCTCTTCCCCATGGGTACCTATTCTCGAAAAGTGACCACGTGATAAGTTATCATTCAGGGTCACGTGACGGACAGTCCAGTGATTCGAATTGTTATCGAGACATCACGTGACCAGAATCATAGCTTATCACGATGATAACATTTCGAGAATGGGCACCCTGAACGCCTCGCACTCGGCTGCACAGATTGCTGCATCTACACCTCGACAAACCTCTCGGTCCTGTTGGCTTCAGACCCTCCAACGTCGCCTCCAATGTCTTGCTATCTGCACGAGACCGCGTGGTCTGCCCTGACCGAGTGTCGTCATGTGGATGTTACCATAGCGACCCGGTGTCAACACCTCTCCCGCTGTCCTGCACTGGCTCGACTTTCACCAATCGCACGCCAATCGCTCTCTAACAAGTCGAACACTCGAGTGGTGTGTCTATCAGCAGCCACTGAGATTCCTCCTATCACTTATCTATCCACATGCACATGCACATGCTCATGCACAGGGACTGGACTGGCCAGCCACTTGTTGCCTGCACTTGTAGCCGACACAGATTGTAGCCCACTTGTAGGTGGGTAGCTAGCTTATAGGTCGCCGTTAGTGCCAAGGTAGCAAACGATAGACTAGCGATCACTGAGGCAAACGAGGGTCAATATCGGGTCACTAAACGATGGACTAGCGATCTCTGAGGCAAACGAGGGTCAATATCGGGTCACTAAACGATGGACTAGCGATCTCTGAGGCAAACGAGGGTCAATATCGGGTCACTAAACGATGGACTAGCGATCACTGAGGCAAACGAGGGTCAATATCGGGTCACTAAACGATGGAGTAGCGATCTCTGAGGCAAACGAGGGTCAATATCGGGTCACTAAACGATGGACTAGCGATCTCTGAGGCAAACGAGGGTCAATATCGGGTCACTAAACGATGGACTAGCGATCTCTGAGGCAAACGAGGGTCAATATCGGGTCACTAAACGATGGACTAGCGATCTCTGAGGCAAACGAGGGTCAATATCGGGTCACTAAACGATGGACTAGCGATCTCTGAGGCAAACGAGGGTCAATATCGGGTCACTAAACGATGGACTAGCGATCTCTGAGGCAAACGAGGGTCAATATCGGGTCACTAAACGATGGACTAGCGATCTCTTAGGCAAACGAGGGTCAATATCGGGTCACTAAACGATGGACTAGCGATCACTGAGGCCAACGAGGGTCAATATCGGGTCACTAAACGATAGACTAGCGATCTCTGAGGCAAACGAGGGTCAATATCGGGTCACTAAACGATGGACTAGCGATCTCTGAGGCAAACGAGGGTCAATATCGGGTCACTAAACGATGGACTAGCGATCTCTGAGGCAAACGAGGGTCAATATCGGGTCACTAAACGATGGACTAGCGATCTCTGAGGCAAACGAGGGTCAATATCGGGTCACTAAACGATGGACTAGCAATCACTGAGGCCAACGAGGGTCAATATCGGGTCACTAAACGATGGACTAGCGATCACTGAGGCAAACGAGGGTCAATATCGGGTCACTAAAAGATGGACTAGCGATCTCTGAGGCAAACGAGGGTCAATATCGGGTCACTGAACGATGGACTAGCGATCTCTGAGGCAAACGAGGGTCAATATCGGGTCACTAAACGATGGACTAGCGATCTCTGAGGCAAACGAGGGTCAATATCGGGTCACTAAACGATGGACTAGCGATCTCTGAGGCAAACGAGGGTCAATATCGGGTCACTAAACGATGGACTAGCGATCTCTGAGGCAAACGAGGGTCAATATCGGGTCACTAAACGATGGACTAGCGATCTCTGAGGCAAACGAGGGTCAATATCGGGTCATTAAACGATGGACAAGCGATCTCTGAGGCAAACGAGGGTCAATATCGGGTCACTAAACGATGGACTAGCGATCACTGAGGCAAACGAGGGTCAATATCGGGTCACTTAACGATGGACTAGCGATCACTGAGGCAAACGAGGGTCAATATCGGGTCACTAAACGATGGACTAGCGATTACTGAGGCAAACGAGGGTCAATATCGGGTCACTAAACGATGGACTAGCGATCACTGAGGCAAACGAGGGTCAATATCGGGTCACTAAACGATGGACTAGCGATCTCTGAGGCAAACGAGGGTCAATATCGGGTCACTAAACGATGGACTAGCGATCTCTGAGGCAAACGAGGGTCAATATCGGGTCACTAAACGATGGACTAGCGATCACTGAGGCAAACGAGGGTCAATATCGGGTCACTAAACGATGGACTAGCGATCTCTGAGGCAAACGAGGGTCAATATCGGGTCACTAAACGATGGACTAGTGATCTGGGTCGAGTCACATACCTTTGAGTTGCGGCAGTTTCTGCAGCTCGCGGTTCTTGCTGATGTTGAAGCGTGACGACGATTGTCGCTTGTCCTTCTTGATGTGCGGCGGCCCCGGGTACTTGATCTTGTTGATGGGCGTTACCGGGGGGACCGTGCCGCCCGGCGACAGCTGCTGTTGCCCGGCAACCGGCGCCGTCAGCGACGCGCCCTTGTTTAGCTGCAACCAAGGCGACGCTGGCGCTCAGACCAAGGTGTTAGGATCCGCTCCGTTCCCGGCCAATCACTCGCGGTTTCAGTGTAGGCAAAATTCATTATTTTAGGACTAGGATCATTAGAGTTTAGGAAGCAGAGGTTATAAAACAGAATTGGTCCTCTTGTTCACGTTTTTGACGTCATTCGAGCCATCACCCTTTTAGAAGTACCTAACTAGTAATGTCACGTAACGTGGGGAAACCAGTGAGTCTTATTTTGCATTCAAATCCCCGTTTGACTTAGTTTTTCCCAAAACGGAGGAGTTTCGGTCAGCTTCCGGCATGCTCCGTTTGCGCCACATGGTTTTGTACACGAGCTTAATTGATAAATACCTACCTGCCTAGTAGGTCATATTTTCATCAGGTACCTTGCATGCAACCTGTATAGATAGGTGGTCTACTAAACAACTTCAAAAAAGCTATTTTGTTGAACTTTTAAACATTCCGCTGCAAAGTCCACTAATGCAATGTCCTTTAGGCATTCTCAATTTGCATGAGTTAGGTACACTAGAACTAATAATATAGGTACCTAGGTACTTCTACCACAGATGAATGAGTGCTCAAGATGAATGAGGCCCATGTTGGAGGGTGTTCTTTAAATGGTTGCCGACATTTGGTCTAGTTCCGCATCTTGTTACAATCGCTATTATTAGCGCTCTCCTCGACAGCGTGGGGGTAGGGTAGGTACCTCATGGGAACACTCTCAACTCTGTGCAATTCAAGCAATTCGAATCGATCGCCGCAAGACCGCGTACCGTACCGGACAATTCCAATGTTGCAATTTAAAGTAAATGACGTGTACCTAAACGGGTTCTTATCTGAGGGAGCTGGGAATGGATGGAAGAGTGGGTAGGTAATATTTGACCGAGCTTGATGCAAAACATATGGCTGGCCTCATAGGTACAAAGCAGGAGTGCTATCATTTCAGCATGGATATTGGCATATAAAATGCTATTTCACGTAAATCGAATAAAGGATAGAGGGCAATTCAGACAAGCGTGTTATTTGGCTAAAAACGAGGGAATCGCTGAAGATGCCAACTTTTTCGGTGTGCATCTGAAGCATGTACGCGTTTGGGCAAATTGACTATTATTGCCGGCAAACGACACAATTCGGGTTGGGCTGGTCAATTTCCAATTAGCAAAGCAGGTTGACCATTAATTCATTATTGTTTATCGTTTCAAATATATATTTCGTTGGAATTTTTCTATCAATCAATAGAGTATTCGATAATTAGTATGTTTCCGTAACAAGTTCTTTGCAGAGCAAGTACCTACACAGTACGTGCTTTGATGAGAATGCATGGCAAACCAGTTTCCTTATCAGATGGGATTCGTTTTGTGAAAAGGAACAGTAATGGCAAGAGTTTTCGACTCTTTGCATACGTGTTTATCCCTTATCTCCTGGTCCAAAACGTGTATTTTTGGGCTAGCAGTTCAGTCTAAAATATCCTTGTATCTTATCTTTGCAAAAGACTCATGTGTTCAGTTCCTTCTGCAGTTTTTTAGAAAAAAGTACGCTTCAGGAATTTTATTTCTTTTAATTGCCTCTGTTATCAATCGATCAAATCATCGGTCCTACCGGAGGAAGTCCCTACCTTTCTGACGGCCACCTCGCCCAGGCGGGTCGGAGATTATTTGAGGTAACAAAGCAATTACGAAAATTAAGTAAAATCGCACGGTGACTACTTACTTTTTCGCAAATGCCGAAAAAGTAATGCAATAAACGTGCTTGCATTGCGGAGTAAATACAGGGAGCTTTCCAAATTTTATTGTAACTTAAAAATTACATCTTTTAGACCATTGATGTGTGGGAAATCACAGTGCAAAGCTCGATAGCATCCCGATTTGAAGCTTGATCGATTCTCTTTTCGTTTCACATGGAGCAAGGCAAATACCTACTGAAAATAAAACTGGTTTATCATAACGAGATTTGACCCACCAAAGCACAAGAAGTCATCCTGAACCCCCATTCGAGAGGGAAACCCCATCGTCCGTGACCCTTTTGATCCATGTACACATTATAACGACTTAGAAGTTAGTACGCATGATATAGCAACAGCGTGGTAATACCAATCGGATGAGCTCGACAATATAAAATTATGCGGCTTTGCGGCGATCGATTCGAATCGATTGAATTGCACAGAGTTGAGAGTGTTCCCGACAGGTACCCCCATGTTGCAGAGATCCGAGGAGAGCGCTAATAATAGCGATTGTAACAAGATGCGGAACTAGACCAAATATCGGCAACTGGCGCGGACCATTTAAAGAACACCCTCTAACATGGGCGTGATTCATCTGGAGTAGGTACTCATTCATCCATGGTAGGTAGGTAGGTACTACTATTCTATTCTTCATACTGTTATATATATTCTAGCTGCCAGCATACTGAAAACTCCCTTGCTTCAGGTATAGTTGCAGCTAAGTCTCTAGACACTTGACACTTTTAAGCTCTTGTGAGATTCTTCAAAACCATTTGAAAAGTTAATGGTATGCGTTGGAAAACGATTAGGTAACGATTAGGTAGCCCCATAAAGGTACCTACGTATACTGTCAATGCCTGTTCTGATGAACGAAGGTGACATTCTCTGAAACAAGTAGCCGCAGTTTGCGGACAGTCAATCAATTAGACAGCGTCGCCACAGGCAGAGTAAACAGCGACGGTAACCGGGCAATTAGCAACATTTTGTTGACACAAGCTCGCTCCAAATGATTGAAAGCCTCCACGAGTTTACCCTCAATACATAATGTCCCACACTCCAAGCACTAACGAAATTGGTGATTAGCAGATACTTGAATGTACCAAGATGGTTCTATCTTTGCTCTATAGGTGTACCTACTACAAATATGTCAAAATATCAGGTTATCAAGTTTCTTTTGACATGCATTCAGTAACATTTAAAATGTTAAAACAATTGCCCGCTTGCTGCTCAGTGCTCACTGCACACCAGTGCAAGCAGCCGCTTTGACATGCGCAATGCACCTGTTGCAATTACCAACAGTGACAGCTCTGTGATTGGCGAATGGACACTTCATTACGAAGACGTGTGAAACGAGTGACAGCTTTACGTGTGCCACGCCGCTAAGTCTTTCCAACGGCTTCGTCTGACAACGATAATGTCGAAACCAGATAAACAACTGGTTGTTAAGAGAGCTACCTGCCCTGCCTTCATGTGATTACTACCATGTGGCCTTGACCCTAAACTATTATTACACACAAGTAATGAGCAGAACTACTCAATAATTTGAAATTATATTGAATCACAAATTATATGGATGCGTAGTGATACGCCATATTAAAGTACAAGCCTGGTGATGTGAATACTTTCGTTGAAAGCATTAATTCCGCAAGAACATGAAACTATGCCAGTGTCAAATTAAAGCAACCTGATGCAGTCTTACCTCGTCTGTATTTTCCATGTTTTCCTTCCCATTCTTTCCGTTCCCAGGTTTAGTTTTAACAGGTTCCTGCAAGTGGAGCGCCAGAATTAACGACAAATCGCCAGGTAGACAGAGGTAATATTCGATTTGGCGAGAGCGAGCGAAGGATCGAACACGGGACACAGAGCACGGACGGACGGACGGAACTCGGCCTAGTGCCTGCCAGCGATGACACGGCGTCAACGTAGTTACACCCTCGTCGAGCCGACCTCCAAACTCGGACCACGGCTCCCGTACAAACGCTCGGGGGCCGCCCGTCCCCGTCCAGGCATGCTAACTAGCGGCACATCGCACTCACCTTTTCCTTTTTGGGTTTATTTGGCATTTTTCAATGAATAACGATAAAAAAGGCTTACACCACTCGCAAAATTTACAAGTTGACTGCCATTGGTCGAATGCTATCACGTGGTCTACTCGAGATCACATTCATGTGCAGCCATTTTGAAGCGGCTCCATCGACTCTGGCTCTGGCTGGCTGGCTAAACTGCGTTCCACGCAGCACCGAAAGAGCACGTGACACGTTGACAGGTTAATTTGACAGGTGCAATGACAGCAGCGGCGGCGGAGAGGTACAGGACGTAACGGTTATCGGCGAAGCGTCGCTCGTGAGTGCAGGTCAAACCGTTTACTGCCTCCGGCTGACTTTTCATCAAATTATGGAAGAAAGGCTTGCCGCGTACCGGGCTCAAAAGCGAAAAGAGGACTTGTTTCCGTCAATGCTGAAAAAAGTGAAAGACAATATTTCTCCCAGCATCTACCAAGGAAGCACAACTGAGGTTAGTGTTGCTCAGTCAGCTTTTTACCAACCCGCTAGCTTTGACTAATCGAGTCGGTATCGTTGCCGATTGACAGGAGGAGCGTCTGATCCCTCGTGAGCGGCTCCAAGAAGACGAATCCACGACGCCGATTATCCTGCACAAGTCGACGCTGCTGAACAGCAGCGATGCCGAGCTGATCGAGGATCCCGACGGACACGTGATCGCTTGCCCCAACACGTCCTGGCTGGACATCCTGACCTACGTGCTCTACTTCTCCCTTTGGGTCACTCTGTATGCCATCACCATACACCTCGAGTTTGGCATGGTTTGTTTGTTTGTCTATTTCATTGTGTGAATGGTTTATTCTTCGATCATTGCTAGCGTAAGGGGATAGGCAACTCTGGCTGTTCCGTATGCCGTGTGATACGCCCAGCAATGTGTTAAGCAAAAAGTCGTTTATACCCACAATCTTGGGATTTGACTGCTACTTTGGTAATCCTTGAACATTTTCGAGTGCTAATATGAACTTTTAAACAAAATAAACTGAAATGGCACGTGAATTATTGTCAAGTGCTTGTACTTAAACTCAAGTTTTACGTATAAAGCTCTGCAAAACCATCAATGTTTTATCATACTATCATGCTATAGCCTCTGATATTCATCAAGATTGCTTGTTAACAATTTCCGACCTGCCAAACTAAACACGTTCAGTGTCCATAAGGTCTCAACATTGGCCTGTAACCTATCGGCATCGCTTTACCTTGTCCGCCACTAGAACAGCTGGAGTTGCCTATCCCGTCACGGCCAGTATAATGATCGAAGGTTTATTTATTTAGAAAAGGTTCCACACCCACGAAAAACAATATAACACAATAGATTTATCGTAAATACAATGATAATAGTTACACGTGACATGCGCATAGAATAGCATGTACATACACTAGGGCGAACGCAATTTGTGTTGCGTTGAAGATGAGCGTAGCGGTTTGTATATAGCGCATGAAAAGATTAAGGCAAGAAGCCTATGCAAATCATGGAGCAGCAAGCCAGACCATTGCTTTCTAAAAAATTCTGATCACTTGAAAATGTAAACGATTCTGACCGTTCTTTGTTTCTGTCCGAGCTGTCGGGTAGCGGAAATGTGCTCATTTTGAGATCATTGAGCAATGTGCATGTTAAAACATAGATGTAACTCATGCCCAAGGGTTTTTATTGGGTTGGTTTTTATTGGGAAAAATCTGGTGTGATGTTTCGATGGTTTCTAAAGGCAAATCGAAATTGGGAACATTTGAAAAAAATACGCACTTTTAAATAAATTTCCGTACTTTTCCAAACATGCCCAATTGTCGAATTTAGCTCTTTTTTCTGCTTTGAAAGTGAATGGTGTGGAGGATTTACTTGAAAAACGCAGGGGGTCTAAGTTGAGAACAAAAGTAGACACCCTGAAAATGTCACCCCACTCGAAGCAGGCGTTTGACGTATAACTTTGACGTATAACACGGGGTCGATGGGTGCTGCCAGGTGTTCCTGATCGTCTCGCTGCTGTACCTGCTGTGGAGCAACACTCGCACGGGGCCGAAACGCAAAGGCGAAGTCAGCGCGTACTCCGTGTTCAACCCGAACTGCGAGGCCATCGACGGGGCCATCAGCGCCGACCAGTTTGAGAGGGAGATCCGATACGGCCCCGCCAGCATCCACTAGCTTCTGCTGGCCCTCACTAGGAGCTCTAGCCCCCGAAGTGGGAACCAAGTCCTGTCTAGATACTTTGCATACCTGTCTGTCTGTCTGTTTGCTTGACCAGAGGGTGAAGACTCGAGCATTTATCACCCAGCTTTGAACAGGTGGCAACTACTTCTAAGATGTTTTACCTGGCAAATAAATTGCGCAAGTGAAGTGCTCTTGACTGGAACAGTTTCGAACATATCCACGCTTGAAAATGGTGGCTGTGATCGGGAAACGGCTAACACAAAGAAAGGAAAACGCAGTTTGAAAATATTACTTAACTTTATTATTGAAACGTAATCTTTGCTATGGAGAGTAGCTAGACAGCTACCACTGCAGTAAATGTAATTTTAGAATCGCGTGGATTTATTTCGTAGTAAAAAACTCGTGAGCCGAGCTGCTCAGCAGCTTTGGAGCTCAATTCGACGGCTAGAAGTGCTTCTGGTCTTTCTCCCAAAGCTCCTCGAGGATGAGGTCGACGCTGGCCGAAGGGAATCGGTCCACAAACGACTGGATGAGGCCTTCGTGGGTCGCCTCGTACGTCTTCAGCTCCACGTCGTCTCCTGCAAGGAAGCCGATGGTCTGGTACAGAGTTGCCAACCTT
The DNA here is from genome assembly GCA_921293005.1 of Nemoura dubitans. Classification (NCBI taxonomy): domain Eukaryota; kingdom Metazoa; phylum Arthropoda; class Insecta; order Plecoptera; family Nemouridae; genus Nemoura; species Nemoura dubitans. Next base: position 237,415 of record OV121075.1, read on the forward strand.
GGATGCTTGTGACTGGATCATCAACATCTAATGCCGGTTTTACCTAGTTTTTCAACTCCTTTTCTCAACTAGGAGATACGGCTGTATTCTGCCAATCACGTGCAGCGAAGTCAGTTGTAACTACTAGCTAGGGGATAACTACGTGTTAGGCAACTTTAGACGCCAAAAGACTTTGGGTGGATTTAGTTCCAGGCCAAGTTCCAGTAGTGCCTGTATTCAAGTCTTCCAAGAGAGCATAATATGCCAAGTGAAGGGCATCGAAAAACGCTGAGATTCAATCCATAGGTTTTATGTCGCTGCTACATTTTTCATTACCTTAGAAATAAACTACCTGCGACGAAAACAAATTCTTCCCAGCCGGTTGAGTGCGAAATCAAGTCCAACTAACGTCCCAACGTTTTGTGGCCTCTGCATTCATTCCAGCTCGTGACTTGCACCAGGCCACAAGACGTTGGCCACAGCTCGTGACTTGCACCAGGCCACAAGACGTTGGCCACAGCTCGTGACTTGCACCAGGCCACAAGACGTTGGCCACAGCTCGTGACTTGCACCAGGCCACAAGACGTTGGCCACAGCTCGTGACTTGCACCAGGCCACAAGACGTTGGCCACAGCTCGTGACTTGCACCAGGCCACAAGACGTTGGCCACAGCTCGTGACTTGCACCAGGCCACAAGACGTTGGCCACAGCTCGTGACTTGCACCAGGCCACAAGACGTTGGCCACAGCTCGTGACTTGCACCAGGCCACAAGACGTTGGCCACAGCTCGTGACTTGCACCAGGCCACAAGACGTTGGCCACAGCTCGTGACTTGCACCAGGCCACAAGACGTTGGCCACAGCTCGTGACTTGCACCAGGCCACAAGACGTTGGCCACAGCTCGTGACTTGCACCAGGCCACAAGACGTTGGCCACAGCTCGTGACTTGCACCAGGCTACGAAGCTTAAGGGAAACAGCTCGACTATAGACTTGGCATCCAAAGCCCGGTGTTGATATTTCGGGAGGGCTGAGATGGTGCCGCGTTACTGACACCATGGTGACCATTCGATTTGTATACCGCCGTGGTACTAGAGCATGTTCAGACCTCCACCATCTGTGGGATATCTATTTATTGTAATCTCGAAATCGAGTGGCCAGCGATTGCTGACGAGGAATAGAGCGTGTGTTATTATGTACACAAATTAGCCTCCCAAAAGTGTTGTCCATTCCGGGATTTGAACCCGGGTCCCGGAATGGACAACACTTTTGGGAGGTTAATTTGTGAACATAATAATAAAATGAATAGCCAATTACGAGCTTTCGTAATTTAAATAAGATTAAAAGAGAATAAAGCGTGTGCTGTGCTGGCAAACTGTGCTTTCGGTTCCTTTCCAGTACCTAGCCGGCTTCCTGTGATTCCTCGACTCTGACCACCTGGCTAGCAAGGTTTCCACCGACAATGTCACTGTCTAAGCTGTCTGAGTCTGTACTTGGAAGCAACGAGGCAATCCGGCCGCCAACAGCCAAGTGAGGAGTTAGAAGCCAGGCATCTTGGCATGGGACATGGCTTCTATCTTAAGTGGCAACGAAACGCTAGTGTTTTCGTCGTGGAGTTAGAAGCCAGGCATCTTGGCATGGGACATGGCTTCTATCTTAAGTGGCAACAAAACCCTAGTGTTTTCGTCGTGGAGTTAGAAGCCAGGCATCTTGGCATGGGACATGGCTTCTATCTTAAGTGGCAACAAAACGCTAGTGTTTCCGTCGTGGCGGTAGAAGGGCGTTAGAAGCCAGGCATCTTGGCATGGGACATGGCTTCTAACTTAAGTGGCAACAAAACGCTAGTGTTTTCGTCGTGGAGTTAGAAGCCAGGCATCTTGGCATGGGACATGGCTTCTATCTTAAGTGGCAACAAAACGCTAGTGTTTCCGTCGTGGCGGTAGAAGGGCGTTAGAAGCCAGGCATCTTGGCATGGGACATGGCTTCTAACTTAAGTGGCAACAAAACGCTAGTGTTTTCGTCGTGGAGTTAGAAGCCAGGCATCTTGGCATGGGACATGGCTTCTAACTTAAGTGGCAACGAAACGCTAGTATTTCGTCGTGGCGGTAGAAGGGCGTTGGATTGAGATGGAGCAGGCAGGTAGGTACGGGGCAGCAGACCTTTGATTTGTGTGTTGTAACCCAACCTTCTAGACTACTAATAAGTGTAATGAGATAGGTAAATGAAATGGAGCAGGCAGGTAGGTACGGGGCAGCAGACCTTTGATTTGTGTGTTGTAACCCAACCTTCTAGACTACTAATAAGTGTAATGAGATAGGTAAATGAAATGGGGTAGGCAGGTAGGTACGGGGCAGCAGACCTTTGATTTGTGTGTTGTAACCCAACCTTCTAGACTACTAATAAGTGTAATGAGATAGGTAAATGAAATGGGGCAGGCAGGTAGGTAGGTACGGGGCAGCAGACCTTTGATTTGTGTGTTGTAACCCAACCTTCTAGACTACTAATAAGTGTAATGAGATAGGTAAATGAAATGGGGCAGGCAGGTAGGTACGGGGCAGCAGACCTTTGATTTGTGTGTTGTAACCCAACCTTCTAGACTACTAATAAGTGTAATGAGATAGGTAAATGAAATGGGGCAGGCAGGTAGGTACGGGGCAGCAGACCTTTGATTTGTGTGTTGTAACCCAACCTTCTAGACTACTAATAAGTGTAATGAGATAGGTAAATGAAATGGGGCAGGCAGGTAGGTAGGTACGGGGCAGCAGACCTTTGATTTGTGTGTTGTAACCCAACCTTCTAGACTACTAATAAGTGTAATGAGATAGGTAAATGAAATGGGGTAGGCAGGTAGGTACGGGGCAGCAGACCTTTGATTTGTGTGTTGTAACCCAACCTTCTAGACTACTAATAAGTGTAATGAGATAGGTAAATGAAATGGGGCAGGCAGGTAGGTAGGTACGGGGCAGCAGACCTTTGATTTGTGTGTTGTAACCCAACCTTCTAGACTACTAATAAGTGTAATGAGATAGGTAAATGAAATGGAGCAGGCAGGTAGGTAGGTACGGGGCAGCAGACCTTTGATTTGTGTGTTGTAACCCAACCTTCTAGACTACTAATAAGTGTAATGAGATAGGTAAATGAAATGGAGCAGGCAGGTAGGTACGGGGCAGCAGACCTTTGATTTGTGTGTTGTAACCCAACCTTCTAGACTACTAATAAGTGTAATGAGATAGGTAAATGAAATGGGGCAGGCAGGTAGGTACGGGGCAGCAGACCTTTGATTTGTGTGTTGTAACCCAACCTTCTAGACTACTAATAAGTGTAATGAGATAGGTAAATGAAATGGGGCAGGCAGGTAGGTACGGGGCATCAGACCTTTGATTTGTGTGTTGTAACCCAACCTTCTAGACTACTAATAAGTGTAATGAGATAGGTAAATGAAATGGGGCAGGCAGGTAGGTACGGGGCAGCAGACCTTTGATTTGTGTGTTGTAACCCAACCTTCTAGACTACTAATAAGTGTAATGAGATAGGTAAATGAAATGGGGCAGGCAGGTAGGTACGGGGCAGCAGACCTTTGATTTGTGTGTTGTAACCCAACCTTCTAGACTACCAATAAGTGTAATGAGATAGGTAAATGAAATGGGGCAGGCAGGTAGGTACGGGGCAGCAGACCTTTGATTTGTGTGTTGTAACCCAACCTTCTAGACTACTAATAAGTGTAATGAGATAGGTAAATGAAATGGGGCAGGCAGGTAGGTACGGGGCAGCAGACCTTTGATTTGTGTGTTGTAACCCAACCTTCTAGACTACTAATAAGTGTAATGAGATAGGTAAATGAAATGGGGCAGGTAGGTAGGTAGGTACGGGGCAGCAGACCTTTGATTTGTGTGTTGTAACCCAACCTTCTAGACTACTAATAAGTGTAATGAGATAGGTAAATGAAATGGGGCAGGTAGGTAGGTACGGGGCAGCAGACCTTTGATTTGTGTGTTGTAACCCAACCTTCTAGACTACTAATAAGTGTAATGAGATAGGTAAATGAAATGGAGCAGGCAGGTAGGTAGGTACGGGGCAGCAGACCTTTGATTTGTGTGTTGTAACCCAACCTTCTAGACTACTAATAAGTGTAATGAGATAGGTAAATGAAATGGAGCAGGCAGGTAGGTACGGGGCAGCAGACCTTTGATTTGTGTGTTGTAACCCAACCTTCTAGACTACTAATAAGTGTAATGAGATAGGTAAATGAAATGGGGCAGGCAGGTAGGTACGGGGCAGCAGACCTTTGATTTGTGTGTTGTAACCCAACCTTCTAGACTACTAATAAGTGTAATGAGATAGGTAAATGAAATGGGGCAGGCAGGTAGGTACGGGGCAGCAGACCTTTGATTTGTGTGTTGTAACCCAACCTTCTAGACTACTAATAAGTGTAATGAGATAGGTAAATGAAATGGGGCAGGCAGGTAGGTACGGGGCAGCAGACCTTTGATTTGTGTGTTGTAACCCAACCTTCTAGACTACTAATAAGTGTAATGAGATAGGTAAATGAAATGGGGCAGGCAGGTAGGTACGGGGCAGCAGACCTTTGATTTGTGTGTTGTAACCCAACCTTCTAGACTACCAATAAGTGTAATGAGATAGGTAAATGAAATGGGGCAGGCAGGTAGGTACGGGGCAGCAGACCTTTGATTTGTGTGTTGTAACCCAACCTTCTAGACTACTAATAAGTGTAATGAGATAGGTAAATGAAATGGGGCAGGCAGGTAGGTACGGGGCAGCAGACCTTTGATTTGTGTGTTGTAACCCAACCTTCTAGACTACTAATAAGTGTAATGAGATAGGTAAATGAAATGGGGCAGGTAGGTAGGTAGGTACGGGGCAGCAGACCTTTGATTTGTGTGTTGTAACCCAACCTTCTAGACTACTAATAAGTGTAATGAGATAGGTAAATGAAATGGGGCAGGTAGGTAGGTACGGGGCAGCAGACCTTTGATTTGTGTGTTGTAACCCAACCTTCTAGACTACTAATAAGTGTAATGAGATAGGTAAATGAAATGGGGCAGGCAGGTAGGTACGGGGCAGCAGACCTTTGATTTGTGTGTTGTAACCCAACCTTCTAGACTACTAATAAGTGTAATGAGATAGGTAAATGAAATGGGGCAGGCAGGTAGGTAGGTACGGGGCAGCAGACCTTTGATTTGTGTGTTGTAACCCAACCTTCTAGACTACTAATAAGTGTAATGAGATAGGTAAATGAAATGGGGCAGGCAGGTAGGTACGGGGCAGCAGACCTTTGATTTGTGTGTTGTAACCCAACCTTCTAGACTACTAATAAGTGTAATGAGATAGGTAAATGAAATGGGGCAGGCAGGTAGGTACGGGGCAGCAGACCTTTGATTTGTGTGTTGTAACCCAACCTTCTAGACTACTAATAAGTGTAATGAGATAGGTAAATGAAATGGGGCAGGCAGGTAGGTACGGGGCAGCAGACCTTTGATTTGTGTGTTGTAACCCAACCTTCTAGACTACTAATAAGTGTAATGAGATAGGTAAATGAAATGGGGCAGGTAGGTAGGTACGGGGCAGCAGACCTTTGATTTGTGTGTTGTAACCCAACCTTCTAGACTACTAATAAGTGTAATGAGATAGGTAAATGAAATGGGGCAGGCAGGTAGGTACGGGGCAGCAGACCTTTGATTTGTGTGTTGTAACCCAACCTTCTAGACTACTAATAAGTGTAATGAGATAGGTAAATGAAATGGGGCAGGCAGGTAGGTACGGGGCAGCAGACCTTTGATTTGTGTGTTGTAACCCAACCTTCTAGACTACTAATAAGTGTAATGAGATAGGTAAATGAAATGGAGCAGGCAGGCAGGTACGGGGCAGCAGACCTTTGATTTGTGTGTTGTAACCCAACCTTCTAGACTACTAATAAGTGTAATGAGATAGGTAAATGAAATGGGGCAGGTAGGCAGGTACGGGGCAGCAGACCTTTGATTTGTGTGTTGTAACCCAACCTTCTAGACTACTAATAAGTGTAATGAGATAGGTAAATGAAATGGGGCAGGCAGGTAGGTACGGGGCAGCAGACCTTTGATTTGTGTGTTGTAACCCAACCTACTAGACTACTAATAAGTGTAATGAGATAGGTAAATGAAATGGGGCAGGCAGGTAGGTACGGGGCAGCAGACCTTTGATTTGTGTGTTGTAACCCAACCTTCTAGACTACTAATAAGTGTAATGAGACAGGTAAATGAAATGGGGCAGGCAGGTAGGTACGGGGCAGCAGACCTTTGATTTGTGTGTTGTAACCCAACCTACTAGACTACTAATAAGTGTAATGAGATAGGTAAATGAAATGGGGCAGGCAGGTAGGTACGGGGCAGCAGACCTTTGATTTGTGTGTTGTAACCCAACCTACTAGACTACTAATAAGTGTAATGAGATAGGTAAATGAAATGGGGCAGGTAGGTAGGTACGGGGCAGCAGACCTTTGATTTGTGTGTTGTAACCCAACCTTCTAGACTACTAATAAGTGTAATGAGATAGGTAAATGAAATGGGGCAGGCAGGTAGGTACGGGGCAGCAGACCTTTGATTTGTGTGTTGTAACCCAACCTTCTAGACTACTAATAAGTGTAATGAGATAGGTAAATGAAATGGGGCAGGCAGGTAGGTACGGGGCAGCAGACCTTTGATTTGTGTGTTGTAACCCAACCTTCTAGACTACTAATAAGTGTAATGAGATAGGTAAATGAAATGGGGCAGGCAGGTAGGTACGGGGCAGCAGACCTTTGATTTGTGTGTTGTAACCCAACCTTCTAGACTACTAATAAGTGTAATGAGATGGGTAAATGAAATGGAGCAGGCAGGTAGGTACGGGGCAGCAGACCTTTGATTTGTGTGTTGTAACCCAACCTTCTAGACTACTAATAAGTGTAATGAGATAGGTAAATGAAATGGAGCAGGCAGGTAGGTACGGGGCAGCAGACCTTTGATTTGTGTGTTGTAACCCAACCTTCTAGACTACTAATAAGTGTAATGAGATAGGTAAATGAAATGGGGCAGGCAGGTAGGTACGGGGCAGCAGACCTTTGATTTGTGTGTTGTAACCCAACCTTCTAGACTACTAATAAGTGTAATGAGATAGGTAAATGAAATGGGGCAGGCAGGTAGGTACGGGGCAGCAGACCTTTGATTTGTGTGTTGTAACCCAACCTTCTAGACTACTAATAAGTGTAATGAGATAGGTAAATGAAATGGAGCAGGCAGGTAGGTACGGGGCAGCAGACCTTTGATTTGTGTGTTGTAACCCAACCTTCTAGACTACTAATAAGTGTAATGAGATAGGTAAATGAAATGGAGCAGGCAGGTAGGTACGGGGCAGCAGACCTTTGATTTGTGTGTTGTAACCCAACCTTCTAGACTACTAATAAGTGTAATGAGATAGGTAAATGAAATGGGGCAGGCAGGTAGGTACGGGGCAGCAGACCTTTGATTTGTGTGTTGTAACCCAACCTTCTAGACTACTAATAAATGTAATGAGATAGGTAAATGAAATGGGGCAGGTAGGTAGGTAGGTACGGGGCAGCAGACCTTTGATTTGTGTGTTGTAACCCAACCTTCTAGACTACTAATAAGTGTAATGAGATAGGTAAATGAAATGGGGCAGGCAGGTAGGTACGGGGCAGCAGACCTTTGATTTGTGTGTTGTAACCCAACCTTCTAGACTACTAATAAGTGTAATGAGATAGGTAAATGAAATGGGGCAGGTAGGTAGGTACGGGGCAGCAGACCTTTGATTTGTGTGTTGTAACCCAACCTTCTAGACTACTAATAAGTGTAATGAGATAGGTAAATGAAATGGGGCAGGCAGGCAGGTAGGTACGGGGCAGCAGACCTTTGATTTGTGTGTTGTAACCCAACCTTCTAGACTACTAATAAGTGTAATGAGATAGGTAAATGAAATGGGGCAGGCAGGTAGGTACGGGGCAGCAGACCTTTGATTTGTGTGTTGTAACCCAACCTTCTAGACTACTAATAAGTGTAATGAGATAGGTAAATGAAATGGGGCAGGCAGGTAGGTACGGGGCAGCAGACCTTTGATTTGTGTGTTGTAACCCAACCTTCTAGACTACTAATAAGTGTAATGAGATAGGTAAATGAAATGGGGCAGGCAGGTAGGTACAGGGCAGCAGACCTTTGATTTGTGTGTTGTAACCCAACCTTCTAGACTACTAATAAGTGTAATGAGATAGGTAAATGAAATGGGGCAGGCAGGTAGGTACGGGGCAGCAGACCTTTGATTTGTGTGTTGTAACCCAACCTTCTAGACTACTAATAAGTGTAATGAGATAGGTAAATGAAATGGGGCAGGTAGGTAGGTAGGTACGGGGCAGCAGACCTTTGATTTGTGTGTTGTAACCCAACCTTCTAGACTACTAATAAGTGTAATGAGATAGGTAAATGAAATGGGGCAGGCAGGTAGGTACGGGGCAGCAGACCTTTGATTTGTGTGTTGTAACCCAACCTTCTAGACTACTAATAAGTGTAATGAGATAGGTAAATGAAATGGGGCAGGCAGGTAGGTACGGGGCAGCAGACCTTTGATTTGTGTGTTGTAACCCAACCTTCTAGACTACTAATAAGTGTAATGAGATAGGTAAATGAAATGGGGCAGGCAGGTAGGTACGGGGCAGCAGACCTTTGATTTGTGTGTTGTAACCCAACCTTCTAGACTACTAATAAGTGTAATGAGATAGGTAAATGAAATGGGGCAGGCAGGTAGGTACGGGGCAGCAGACCTTTGATTTGTGTGTTGTAACCCAACCTTCTAGACTACTAATAAGTGTAATGAGATAGGTAAATGAAATGGGGCAGGCAGGTAGGTACGGGGCAGCAGACCTTTGATTTGTGTGTTGTAACCCAACCTTCTAGACTACTAATAAGTGTAATGAGATAGGTAAATGAAATGGAGCAGGCAGGTAGGTACGGGGCAGCAGACCTTTGATTTGTGTGTTGTAACCCAACCTTCTAGACTACTAATAAGTGTAATGAGATAGGTAAATGAAATGGAGCAGGCAGGTAGGTACGGGGCAGCAGACCTTTGATTTGTGTGTTGTAACCCAACCTTCTAGACTACTAATAAGTGTAATGAGATAGGTAAATGAAATGGGGCAGGCAGGTAGGTACGGGGCAGCAGACCTTTGATTTGTGTGTTGTAACCCAACCTTCTAGACTACTAATAAATGTAATGAGATAGGTAAATGAAATGGGGCAGGTAGGTAGGTAGGTACGGGGCAGCAGACCTTTGATTTGTGTGTTGTAACCCAACCTTCTAGACTACTAATAAGTGTAATGAGATAGGTAAATGAAATGGGGCAGGCAGGTAGGTACGGGGCAGCAGACCTTTGATTTGTGTGTTGTAACCCAACCTTCTAGACTACTAATAAGTGTAATGAGATAGGTAAATGAAATGGGGCAGGTAGGTAGGTACGGGGCAGCAGACCTTTGATTTGTGTGTTGTAACCCAACCTTCTAGACTACTAATAAGTGTAATGAGATAGGTAAATGAAATGGGGCAGGTAGGTAGGTAGGTACGGGGCAGCAGACCTTTGATTTGTGTGTTGTAACCCAACCTTCTAGACTACTAATAAGTGTAATGAGATAGGTAAATGAAATGGGGCAGGTAGGTAGGTAGGTACGGGGCAGCAGACCTTTGATTTGTGTGTTGTAACCCAACCTTCTAGACTACTAATAAGTGTAATGAGATAGGTAAATGAAATGGGGCAGGCAGGTAGGTACGGGGCAGCAGACCTTTGATTTGTGTGTTGTAACCCAACCTTCTAGACTACTAATAAGTGTAATGAGATAGGTAAATGAAATGGGGCAGGCAGGTAGGTACGGGGCAGCAGACCTTTGATTTGTGTGTTGTAACCCAACCTACTAGACTACTAATAAGTGTAATGAGATAGGTAAATGAAATGGGGCAGGCAGGTAGGTACGGGGCAGCAGACCTTTGATTTGTGTGTTGTAACCCAACCTACTAGACTACTAATAAGTGTAATGAGATAGGTAAATGAAATGGGGCAGGTAGGTAGGTACGGGGCAGCAGACCTTTGATTTGTGTGTTGTAACCCAACCTTCTAGACTACTAATAAGTGTAATGAGATAGGTAAATGAAATGGGGCAGGCAGGTAGGTACGGGGCAGCAGACCTTTGATTTGTGTGTTGTAACCCAACCTTCTAGACTACTAATAAGTGTAATGAGATAGGTAAATGAAATGGGGCAGGTAGGTAGGTACGGGGCAGCAGACCTTTGATTTGTGTGTTGTAACCCAACCTTCTAGACTACTAATAAGTGTAATGAGATAGGTAAATGAAATGGGGCAGGTAGGTAGGTACGGGGCAGCAGACCTTTGATTTGTGTGTTGTAACCCAACCTTCTAGACTACTAATAAGTGTAATGAGATAGGTAAATGAAATGGGGCAGGTAGGTAGGTACGGGGCAGCAGACCTTTGATTTGTGTGTTGTAACCCAACCTTCTAGACTACTAATAAGTGTAATGAGATAGGTAAATGAAATGGGGCAGGTAGGTAGGTACGGGGCAGCAGACCTTTGATTTGTGTGTTGTAACCCAACCTTCTAGACTACTAATAAGTGTAATGAGATAGGTAAATGAAATGGGGCAGGTAGGTAGGTAGGTACGGGGCAGCAGACCTTTGATTTGTGTGTTGTAACCCAACCTTCTAGACTACTAATAAGTGTAATGAGATAGGTAAATGAAATGGGGCAGGTAGGTAGGTACGGGGCAGCAGACCTTTGATTTGTGTGTTGTAACCCAACCTACTAGACTACTAATAAGTGTAATGAGACAGGTAAATGAAATGGGGCAGGCAGGTAGGTACGGGGCAGCAGACCTTTGATTTGTGTGTTGTAACCCAACCTACTAGACTACTAATAAGTGTAATGAGACAGGTAAATGAAATGGGGCAGGCAGGTAGGTACGGGGCAGCAGACCTTTGATTTGTGTGTTGGCCTGCACCAGCATCTTGCGCGGTTGTCGTTTTGCCATGATGATGTCGCGCCATCGCGCCCAAGGTCGCTCGGTGTCTGCGGGAACGGCCGAGTAGCGGTCGTACATGGCCGTCGCCGCGGCAACGTCGCCCGTCGACTTGAACACCTGCCAGCACCAGGGGATTTCAATCACCAGCACCAGGGGATTTCAATCACCAGCACCAGGGGATTTCAATCACCAGAATCACTAGGATTTAGGGAGCCTCCAGGCTATAACACAATTATTGGGTCTGTTGATCACGTTCTTGACATCAGTCGAGCCATCACCCTTCAAGAAGTAGCTAGCATATTTTACAAAACGTCGGGAAACCAGTGAGGCTTTTATTTAGTATTCAAATCCCAGTTTGGAATAGCTGTGATCCAAAACTTTGTAACTCTGTACATTCAACCTGTAAATGTAATTCTATATTAGCAACTGATACTTGTATCTAATCTAATAATAAACTCATAAAATAAATAAATAAATAAAACTAGTGCTGATTAGACAGGAAATGGTAGACATGAGCCTAATGTTGTTTTCGGTTGTATGCTCTGAGAGCCGTAGGTAATCTGCCTTGTGACATGCTCCCTGAGGACTCTAGAGCAACCTTCTGAATTCGCCATCATAAGAAATGTAATAACCAAACAACCTGCATGAAATTTATAAGTAGGTACTAACCTAACCTAACCTTGGTATGATGCAAACCACCTGGAAATGGTAGATAGCTTAGCTTGATATACATTGCCACTGAGAGCCAGCCAGCCAGCCAGGTAGGTACACACCTGCAGTTTGCACAGGAAGTCCCCGATGGCCTTGCGTCCGACGGTCTCGAGCTTGGTCCGGTCCAGCGAGATGAGCAGGTCCTCGCCGGGCTGGGTTTCCGTCACGTCCAGCAGGCCTTGGCCCGCCTCCAGCAGCACCTGCAGGATCACGTAGCGCGCCTGCGAATGCGCCTGCAACCAACACACAACCAACAACGCGTGAAGGCCGCTCCTCAATGGTGGTGGTGGTGGTTGAGGTCAATTGAATGCATCATTTTTTGGGATTTCCAAGAGATATTTCGAGATTCCGTAGATATTTGTTTCGTCCCGATCAAATAACAGGTGTGGCCTGGAAAGTGTATCCAGTAAGAGGTAGGTAAATTCTTAGCTGGAATTGACATCTTTCAATGTACCGGCAAAACAGGGTTGTCTTAAAACGCTTGTAAGTAATTGACTGGAGAATTTTTAGAAATGAAAATGGTTCAATTGGTTGCCAGGAGTGCGAAGATTCCGAAAATATAGGTTTCACCGCGATCCGACCAAAGGTGTGGCCTGGAACGTGTATCCCGTACGAGGAAGTGTATCCCGTACGAGGTAAGGGAAGGGGCCCGAGTTCACAGCTCAATGAACAGACTTAGGCAGGCCCCAGATTACACACTCCTTGATCCCAGGTACAAACCAAGGCCCAAGCTTCATACCTTTAAAAACTATTTGCAGCCACAAACTGCCTTCTTGGGGATGCAGCTATGTCTGTGAGCCCTGGACTGCGTCATCGAGGCTTTGGGATTTCCGGCTGTAATCGCATCCCCTTCGAAGAGGTATGCTTCTAACTTTTGGTAGTCAATTTTCACAGCAATCACTGTGCAATATCAACATTTTAAAGTGATATTACAATTTTCAAATTACTTTTGATGTTGAAGAGATCAGTCAAAATGGCTCTGGGTGGACTTAATTTTATTTCATTGCTTCTACATTGAATTGCATCGTTGCTAGCCAGTTGGTGGCAGCCTGCAAGAAGTCCCAGGTGTGCCAACGCACCTGTAGCCAGGTGGCGCTGGCGGGTTGGTACATCTCCAACGCCTTGCCCCCGCCTTGGTACAGCAGACACAGCCAATTGACGTAGCGCACGTCGTCGGCTTCTTGTCCCTCGAGCCCGAAGATGGAGAGGACGTCGGCGTCGAGACTGAGATAGAGTCCAACACATTCCGCGCGGCATTCCTCGTACGTTGAGCCCAGCGTCGTGAACTTGGAGTCGTACGTCTCGCCCACCGAGTACCACGAAGACACCTGGGGGTGGCCATTGGTCACTCGATTTATCGATTCGATTAATGCCCAGGGACAAGAGGCACTCGGTCTCTTTCGTGGCTTCGGGGGGGATTCTTATACCGTCCAATGGCCGGTGTCAAAGAGTTGCTTTCAACACTCGTGACAAGCTGGGGCCAATGTCTTCCTCTAAGAATAACTACTAAATGTTGGTTTACCGACAAACCATCAGTGACAGCCCAGAACTAAATGGCCAGTGCACTAGGCTATCTATAAAGCTTTCAAATAATGTAAGATTTAATTTCGTGTTATGATTAGGCTTGCTGAAAATTTAGAAAAACCTTCAAAACTCTTCAAAATAAATTTTTTGTAGTTATTCTCTACCAGCAAATCTAGTAATAGCACAAAATTAGTTCTTGAGCGTTGGAAGATGATTTTAATCCTTATTCCGCCTTATTATTGAGCTGTATTTAAATTGCATCTATGCATCTATGCACTACATGGGGCCCATTGTTTACATGGGACAGCATCTATGCACTACATGGGCCCATTGTTTACATGGGACAGCATCTATGCACTACATGGGCCCATTGTTTACATGGGACAGCATCTATGCACTACATGGGCTCATTGTTTACATGGGACAGCATCTATGCACTACATGGGCCCATTGTTTACATGGGACAGCATCTATGCACTACATGGGCCCATTGTTTACATGGGACAGCATCTATGCACTACATGGGCCCATTGTTTACATGGGACAGCATCTATGCACTACATGGGCCCATTGTTTACATGGGACAGCATCTATGCACTACATGGGCCCATTGTTTACATGGGACAGCATCTATGCACTACATGGGCCCATTGTTTACATGGGACAGCATCTATGCACTACATGGGCCCATTGTTTACATGGGACAGCATCTATGCACTACATGGGCCCATTGTTTACATGGGACAGCATCTATGCACTACATGGGCCCATTGTTTACATGGGACAGCATCTATGACACGAGCCCCTCACTGCATTTTTATTCCGTCAAAATTACATGGCTTTATTTCATCGGTAGGTATTATACTGGTGTCGTATCATATTTATCTTATTGATAATACACAAGTATAACATAAAGCAGTGATAAACTGTATAATTAGTCAATGCAGCATTAATTAGAGCCGTGTTGTTTTGACGGCGTGAAACTTTAAAGGCAGACTGCGGTGACAAATGGTGCCCCATGCAAGTTAGGTGGCTTAAGCATTTTAGGCCAAGACTTTTAAATAGGGGAGGCCCTGGATGCGATGCTCACCTTGCCTCCAGTGATGGGATCGACCGTGGTCTCAGCGTTGAAGTTGAGCGTCCCGGCTTCGTCCTTGCGGAAAAGCTTGCCGCTGCCGTGGCCCAGCAGCTCGTGCAGACCCACTTGCACCTGTCGCACGTTTAGAGGTTAGCGCACGGTTGGCTCAGAGCGCTCACACTTATCTGGATTACGCTCTAAATTGGACGAGTTCGAAGTAAGACAGGTAGAAACATTGGTTGGATACTGCACGACAATCTGTGGTTGCGTTTGGTTGCTAGAGAGAAAACAAAGTCGAACGCCAACAGCGAATTGCAGGCAACCTATCAGCACTGAACTGAGACTTGTACCTATTTGCTTTTGTAATATATCCAACATAATAACATATATGTACCTAGTAAATATATACAACATCCCTAGGTGTGCTTTAGAAATCATTTGAGTGAGGAATAAAAGGGACACCCAGTTCATTAGATGGGATTTAAGGTGATTGGAAGATTCCCAGTAGAGGGAGGCTGATTTTATGTGGGAAGGAAGATGTTTCAGTATGGAAGTGGTAAGGTAGGTGTTGAGGGGCAAAGTTGGGGAAGGATCATTTAAAAAGATCGAAATCGTGCGATTGAGATTCTTTTTTAGTGATCTTAGAACTGATCGCGTTTGTTTTCTATAATGATCTTTTAATTTGATCGAGATATTATTTCCACGATCTTTTAAAGAAAATCGTTTTTAAAGACCGAGATCGTTTCCCAATCGAAGCACAATAATTCAATTCTGTGCGTTTTGCAGAGACACATTTCAGCCAACTACATCACGCTTCCAATTTCACCGTTCATTTCGAGACATCCAAAACAGAGGCAATGGATCCAAAGTGGTCCATTGTCAGACAAAAATGGACCACTTCGATCTTTTTAAAATATCTCTTTTTGATGACAATCTTCATCTTTTTAAAAGATTTTTTTTATTATCTTTTTCAAAGATCAATATCAAAAAGATCTCCCCCAAGTATGTCGAGGGCTGACTGTGTGGTGTATGGAGGTGACACAGCCCTGGGTGAGTGGGCGTGGCAGGTGGAGTTGCTAGGGAATATCGAGTAGGTAGGTGTGAGTAGGTGTGCCTACCTCGAAGGCCATCAAAAGGCCCTCCCCCAAGTATGTCGAGGGCTGTTTGTAGAAGACTGTGTGGTGTATGGAGGTGACACAGCCCTGGGTGAGTGGGCGTGGCAGGTGGAGTTGCTAGGGAATATCGAGTAGGTAGGTGTGAGTAGGTGTGCCTACCTCGAAGGCCATCAAAAGGCCCTCCCCCAAGTATGTCGAGGGCTGTTTGTAGAAGACTGTGTTGAGTATGGAGGTGACACAGCCCTGGGTGAGTGGGCGTGGCAGGTGGAGTTGCTAGGGAATATCGAGTAGGTAGGTGTGAGTAGGTGTGCCTACCTCGAAGGCCATCAAAAGGCCCTCCCCCAAGTATGTCGAGGGCTGTTTGTAGAAGACTGTGTGGTGTATGGAGGTGACACAGCCCTGGGTGAGTGGGCGTGGCAGGTGGAGTTGCTAGGGAATATCGTGTAGGTAGGTGTGAGTAGGTGTGCCTACCTCGAAGGCCATCAAAAGGCCCTCCCCCAAGTATGTCGAGGGCTGTTTGTAGAAGACTGTGTGGTGTATGGAGGTGACACAGCCCTGGGTGAGTGGGCGTGGCAGGTGGAGTTGCTAGGGAATATCGTGTAGGTAGGTGTGAGTAGGTGTGCCCACCTCGAAGGCCATCAAAAGGCCCTCCCCCAAGTATGTCGAGGGCTGTTTGTAGAAGACTGTGTTGAGTATGGAGGTGACACAGCCCTGGGTGAGTGGGCGTGGCAGGTGGAGTTGCTAGGGAATATCGAGTAGGTAGGTGTGAGTAGGTGTGCCCACCTCGAAGGCCATCAAAAGGCCCTCCCCCAAGTATGTCGAGGGCTGTTTGTAGAAGACTGTGTTGAGTATGGAGGTGACACAGCCCTGGGTGAGTGGGCGTGGCAGGTGGAGTTGCTAGGGAATATCGAGTAGGTAGGTGTGCCTACCTCGAAGGCCTGCACGCTGTACTTCTTGAGCAGCTCCTTGTCGCTCGGCGAGAGGAACGGCATCTCGGTCTGCTTGAACGAGCCCGCGATCACGTTGCCTAGCGACACGTTCTTGAAACCCTCCGATTGCCGGATCTCGTCGTCTGCCCAAACGACAAACAAACAAACAAACCTTGCGACTTGCGACATCCAAAGTCCGTCTGCTGCCTTCACTGCAACACGCGATCGCATCGACAAACAAACAAACCTTGCGACTTGCGACATCCAAAGTCCGTCTGCTGCCTTCACTGCAACACGCAGTCGCATCGACAAACAAACAAACCTTGCGACTTGCGACATCCAAAGTCCGTCTGCTGCCTTCACTGCAACACGCAATCGCATCGACAAACGCCCAAGCACGGCCCACTTAGTACTACATCTCTTAGACTCGTGGCTACTTGTCCTGTCTTTAGCACCATGTTTGGACATATATCTACTACCTTTAAGGGTACAGATCAGTTTGCCAGAAAGTCGCTTTCAGACCAAAATTTGCCGAGTTCACACGGCCATATCGTTGAAGTTATCATTTCAATATTTCAGTATGTTGTAGACAAAAGACGTATATAAGGGCAACAATGGGCCTTTTCTCAAAAATTTGCCCCTGGAATGCTAGAACATACACTGAAACTCATTAATTTTGACCCTTTTTTGAGTCAATGTGTACAAAAGTGCAAATAAAAATTTGCAAAAAGGGCCATGTTTGACCTTATTTACGTATTTTGTCGAAAACAAACTGAAATATTGGAATGAT
This sequence comes from Nemoura dubitans, assembly GCA_921293005.1. Lineage (NCBI taxonomy): Eukaryota > Metazoa > Arthropoda > Insecta > Plecoptera > Nemouridae > Nemoura > Nemoura dubitans. The sequence continues at coordinate 254,604 of OV121075.1, forward strand.
AACTTGAACGATGTGGCCTTGAGAACCGGGCAACTTTTGGTCTGTTTCAAAAGTTTTAATTGATCAATTTTCAGCTTTGGTCACCCCATGGGAAAGAAATAAGACACGAGGACTTGGATAATTTTACACTGATTCCATCCACACAGGGGTGTACCAAGTGTGAGTCAACTCTTCAAACAATCAGCAAACGGAATCGTGCTTGAGCCTAAAGAGAAAGGGACCCGCTATTCTATAACTTATTCCAAGCGAGATGACAAGAAATGAGAGTGACAACTCCAAGGTCGCCTATGTTTTCGTACGTAACAAATCAAGGTTCTCACTCTCATTTCATATCATCTCACATCTGAAAAGTCACAGAATAGGGGTCCAGGGATACAGAAATCTGTGATACGTGTGGTGATATCTTTGCACAAACGGTCACAATTCTTTTCACGAATGCAAATTACGTAACGCACCGGTCAAATATATGTATTTTTTTGCTCGCTTGTGAGGAAAAAACCGAATGTAGCAACTGGCAATTTACTGAGCTACTTATTTATTCTATTTGATTTATTTTATCAATTTTTCTGGCTAACAAAATTTGAAAAAATATCAAATATGTGTGCTAATATCAAAAATGCTTGCATAAAATGCTTGCATATTAAATGCTATTAAATGCTTTAATAATATTATTATAATATTGAATGATTGCATGAAAATTTCATTAAACACTGCGAATGCGCCAAATGTAAGTGAAACCACTCCAAAACTTGTGCTGGTGCTATTTGACGGGTAAAATTTTGCCTTGCCACAGTTAAATTCGCGTAGGTATCTTGCTCTAAAATGTGTCTAAAACGTCACAGATCCAGTCCATAAGCGAAAAACCCGTGGATCGCATTGTTTAAAACCTTCACGGCGTGCGTCCAAAACCATTGCAATTGTGGAATACACACATACATACATTTTAATTACTTTTTCCGGCAAAGTTTTTTCTGGCATTGAACGACATTGCCTTCATCGACTAACCGCGACAATCGCATGATAAACACACACGCGTCCGGCCGCAAGGCGGCCGTCGTCGTCAGGCAATCCGGCGTCACGGCGACCGACTCACAGTTGGGGATGTTGATGCCGGCGGGGACGCCGCTGCCGGCAAACGCGAGGACGTCCAGCGAGGTGAAGTCGGGCCTCAGGAAGGTGTCCTTCTCGAAGGCGGCGCCCCACGGCAGTCGCGGCAACAGCGTCTCGGCCGCGTCGACCAGCGCGCCAAACTTCTTGGACATCTCCTTGTTCACCATGGCGACGAAGCCCTCGAACTCGCCGCGCATCCCCGCTGGGTCTCGGTACGTCTCTATGAACCCGATGTACCTGCGCCAACCGTGAACACCAGCGAAACTACACTACACTACCGAAATAGCCCACCTCCCAGGCAATGTACATACGGCATTCATTTGAGAGAGAATCATTTTGGTGCTATGATTAGTTTGGCTACTTATGTCCAACTGTGATTTATACCAAACAGTTACCAAGTACTTTGTTCTGCTATGAAAAAGGTCGATAAATCATCAGGGGACATACCTAGCGCAGCCACTCGTAGTCCCGGGATTACTAGCAGTCTACCCTGGCTAATTAACACCACCGTAGCACCAAGCAGTAACCCCGACCTAGCGCGGCCACTCGTAGTCCCGGGATTACTAGCAATCTACCCTGGCTAATTAACACCACCACAGCACCAAGCAGTAACCCCGACCTAGCGCGGCCACTCGTAGTCCCGGGATTACTAGCAGTCTACCCTGGCTAATTAACACCACCGTAGCACCAAGCAGTAACCCCGACCTAGCGCGGCCACTCATAGTCCCGGGATTACTAGCAATCTACCCTGGCTAATTAACACCACCGTAGCACCAAGCAGTAACCCCGACCTAGCGCGGCCACTCGTAGTCCCGGGATTACTAGCAATCTACCCTGGCTAATTAACACCACCGTAGCACCAAGCAGTAACCCCGACCTAGCGCGGCCACTCGTAGTCCCGGGATTACTAGCAATCTACCCTGGCTAATTAACACCACCGTAGCACCAAGCAGTAACCCCGACCTAGAGCGGCCACTCGTAGTCCCGGGATTACTAGCAATCTACCCTGGCTAATTAACACCACCGTAGCACCAAGCAGTAACCCCGACCTAGAGCGGCCACTCGTAGTCCTGGGATTACTAGCAATCTACCCTGGCTAATTAACACCACCGTAGCACCAAGCAGTAACCCCGACCTAGCTCGGCCACTCGTAGTCCCGGGATTACTAGCAATCTACCCTGGCTAATTAACACCACCGTAGCACCAAGCAGTAACCCCGACCTAGCGCGGCCACTCGTAGTCCCGGGATTACTAGCAGTCTACCCTGGCTAATTAACACCACCGTAGCACCAAGCAGTAACCCCGACCTAGCGCGGCCACTCGTAGTCCCGGGATTACTAGCAATCTACCCTGGCTAATTAACACCACCGTAGCACCAAGCAGTAACCCCGACCTAGCGCGGCCACTCGTAGTCCCGGGATTACTAGCAATCTACCCTGGCTAATTAACACCACCGTAGCACCAAGCAGCAACCCCGACCTAGCGCAACAGTATTACGGCCGGGTATTACAGCAGTATTACAGTATTAACGTCGACGTCCCGCTCAGGACTCAACCAGGACCCTTACCTAATATATCCACAGTCCGTAACACCGTCCTATTACGGGTCTACAAGACAACACCCTCTAAGACAAGGCCCTCTAAATGGTTTTGTTCCATCGGCGGTGATAGTAAATTTGCGGTAAGTAGGCCTAGGATCAGCAGGTTGCAACCCTGGTGGAATATGGGCATTACGAAATGTGGGGAAAACTTGTACTTAGCTTTGAAATCCCAGCTAGAAATGGTAGTGTTTGCACTAATATGTTTTATCCTTATTAGGTATTGTTTATCTTTTTATTACGTTTCATCTTATTGTTAATTATTATTACCATCAGCTATCAATACTTTAGATTTAGTTTATAGTCTGGTATACGTTCCCTTGTACATGTAGGTACAACATGGGGATTACCCAAGACTTTAATAATAATAAATAAATGAAGGTGGTGACTTACGTCTCGATGACGGGTCCCTTGTCCTTGATCCAAAACCGGGAGCCCTCCTTGTGCGCAGACAGCTTGCCGGTGGTGAAACTCTCGCAGTAGTTCTCCAGCATGCGTCGCTCGTTGTCATTGGCCGCAAACTCCTGGCAGGGCAACAAACGGGGCATTAGCATTCCCTGTCTATACACCATCTTGCGTAGCTCTCTTAGCACCTAGCACAGACTGGACCAGGTTGGCAGGGCAACAAACGGGGCATTAGCATTCCCTGTCTATACACCATCTTGCGTAGCTACCTTAGTACCTAGCACAGACTGGACCAGGTTGGCAGGGCAACAAACGGGGCATTGGCACTTAGCATTCCCTGTCCACGTTCCATCTTGGTCTAGGTACCTTAGCACCTAGCACAGACTGGACCAGGTTGGCAGGGCAACAAACGGGGCATTGGCACTTAGCATTCCCTGTCTATACACCATCTTGGTCTAGGTACCTACCACAGACTGGACCTGTCTAGCGATTTTGTAACTTTCACGTCATGTTCGTTATCGGTTCGATGGATAAAATCCTATTGTTGCCCATGGTTAGTTTTTCAACTTTGTAGCCGAGAACGGCAAAGTCAGAGTGACGAAATCGCAGTGCAGTTCAAATCAGTATGAAGTGGACACCCCTAAGACGTAGCACTAGGTGAGATATGGTACCCCTCTCGTCTCCCTGGAGATCCCCCCTTGTCCCACCCGGCGAAGCAGGGAGAATGTGTGACCGAATAGCTCGGTTGGTAGAGCACCTGCCCGGCAAGCAGGGAGAATGTGTGACCGAATAGCTCGGTTGGTAGAGCACCTGCCCGGCAAGCAGGGAGAATGTGTGACCGAATAGCTCGGTTGGTAGAGCACCTGCCCGGCAAGCAGGAGGTCCCGGGTTCGTATCCCGGTTCGGGTGCACAATTTTCCAGCTTCGTCTCCCTTCCATCAATTGCACACTGGTAACTGCATAAACCAGGAACAATTTCCACTCAAAGTCAGAGTGACGAAATCGCAGTGCAGTTCCGTGTCTTGGGCCTGTTCTAGACCATTGCAGCGAACCTGACAAGCTGACAAGCTGACAAGCTGACAAGCTGACAAGCTGACAAGCTGACAAGCTGACAAGCTGACAAGCTGACAAGCTGACAAGCTGACAAGCTGACCAGCTAACAAGCCGACAAGCCGACAAGCTGACAAGCTGACAAGCTGACAAGCTGACAAGCTGACCAGCTGACAAGCCGACAAGCTGACCAGCTGACAAGCCGACAAGCCGACAAGCTGACAAGCCGACCAGCCTGGCGATTTTGTAACTTTCACGTATCCCTATTGTAGTACTATAATAAAATCCCTATTATCCCTATTGTTGCCCATGGGTTAACTTATCAACTTTGTAGCCGAGAACGGCAAAGTCAGAGCTACGAAATCGCAGTGCAGTTCAAATCTGTATGAAGTGGACACCCCTAAGTCGTGGCACTACGTGAGACGTGGCCCTACGTGAGACGTGGGACTACGTGAGACGTGGGACTACGTGAGACGTGGGACTACGTGAGACGTGGGACTACGTGAGACGTGGCACTACGTGAGACGTGGGACTACGTGAGACGTGGGACTACGTGAGACGTGGGACTACGTGAGACGTGGGACTACGTGAGACGTGGGACTACGTGAGACGTGGTACTACGTGAGACGTGGCACTACGTGAGACGTGGGACTACGTGAGACGTGGGACTACGTGAGACGTGGGACTACGTGAGACGTGGGACTACGTGAGACGTGGGACTACGTGAGACGTGGGACTACGTGAGACGTGGGACTACGTGAGACGTGGGACTACGTGAGAAGTGGCACTACGTGAGACGTGGCACTACGTGAGACGTGGGACTACGTGAGACGTGGCCCTACGTGAGACGTGGGACTACGTGAGACGTGGGACTACGTGAGACGTGGGACTACGTGAGACGTGGGACTACGTGAGACGTGGGACTACGTGAGACGTGGGACTACGTGAGACGTGGGACTACGTGAGACGTGGGACTACGTGAGACGTGGGACTATGTGAGACGTGGCACTACGTGAGACGTGGCACTACGTGAGACGTGGGACTACGTGAGACGTGGGACTACGTGAGAAGTGGCACTACGTGAGACGTGGGACTACGTGAGACGTGGGACTACGTGAGACGTGGGACTACGTGAGACGTGGGACTACGTGAGACGTGGCACTACGTGAGACGTGGGACTACGTGAGACGTGGGACTACGTGAGACGTGGCACTACGTGAGACGTGGGACTACGTGAGACGTGGGACTACGTGAGATATGGGACTACGTGAGACGTGGCACTACGTGAGACGTGGCACTACGTGAGACGTGGGACTACGTGAGACGTGGCCCTACGTGAGACGTGGGACTACGTGAGAAGTGGGACTACGTGAGACGTGGGACTACGTGAGACGTGGCACTACGTGAGACGTGGGACTACGTGAGACGTGGGACTACGTGAGATATGGGACTACGTGAGACGTGGGACTACGTGAGACGTGGGACTACGTGAGACGTGGGACTACGTGAGACGTGGGACTACGTGAGACGTGGGACTACGTGAGACGTGGGACTACGTGAGACGTGGGACTACGTGAGACGTGGCACTACGTGAGACGTGGGACTACGTGAGACGTGGGACTACGTGAGACGTGGGACTACGTGAGAAGTGGCACTACGTGAGACGTGGGACTACGTGAGACGTGGCACTACGTGAGACGTGGGACTACGTGAGACGTGGGACTACGTGAGACGTGGGACTACGTGAGACGTGGGACTACGTGAGACGTGGGACTACGTGAGACGTGGGACTACGTGAGACGTGGGACTACGTGAGACGTGGGACTACGTGAGACGTGGGACTACGTGAGACGTGGGACTACGTGAGACGTGGGACTATGTGAGACGTGGCACTACGTGAGACGTGGCACTACGTGAGACGTGGGACTACGTGAGACGTGGGACTACGTGAGAAGTGGCACTACGTGAGACGTGGGACTACGTGAGACGTGGGACTACGTGAGACGTGGGACTATGTGAGACGTGGGACTACGTGAGACGTGGGACTACGTGAGACGTGGGACTACGTGAGACGTGGTACTACGTGAGACGTGGGACTACGTGAGATGTGGGACTACGTGAGACGTGGGACTACGTGAGACGTGGCACTACGTGAGACGTGGGACTACGTGAGACGTGGGACTACGTGAGACGTGGGACTACGTGAGACGTGGGACTATGTGAGACGTGGGACTACGTGAGACGTGGGACTACGTGAGACGTGGGACTACGTGAGACGTGGGACTACGTGAGACGTGGGACTACGTGAGACGTGGGACTACGTGAGACGTGGGACTACGTGAGACGTGGGACTATGTGAGACGTGGGACTACGTGAGACGTGGGACTATGTGAGACGTGGGACTACGTGAGACGTGGGACTACGTGAGACGTGGGACTACGTGAGACGTGGTACTACGTGAGACGTGGGACTACGTGAGATGTGGGACTACGTGAGACGTGGGACTACGTGAGACGTGGCACTACGTGAGACGTGGGACTACGTGAGACGTGGGACTACGTGAGACGTGGGACTACGTGAGACGTGGGACTACGTGAGACGTGGGACTACGTGAGACGTGGCACTACGTGAGACGTGGCACTACGTGAGACGTGGCCCTACGTGAGACGTGGGACTACGTGAGACGTGGGACTACGTGAGACGTGGGACTACGTGAGACGTGGCACTACGTGAGACGTGGCACTACGTGAGACGTGGCACTACGTGAGACGTGGCACTACGTGAGACGTGGCCCTACGTGAGACGTGGGACTACGTGAGACGTGGGACTACGTGAGACGTGGGACTACGTGAGACGTGGGACTACGTGAGACGTGGGACTACGTGAGACGTGGGACTACGTGAGAAGTGGCACTACGTGAGACGTGGGACTACGTGAGACGTGGGACTACGTGAGACGTGGTACTACGTGAGACGTGGCACTACGTGAGACGTGGGACTACGTGAGACGTGGGACTACGTGAGACGTGGGACTACGTGAGACGTGGGACTACGTGAGACGTGGGACTACGTGAGACGTGGGACTACGTGAGACGTGGGACTACGTGAGACGTGGGACTACGTGAGACGTGGGACTACGTGAGACGTGGGACTACGTGAGAAGTGGCACTACGTGAGACGTGGCACTACGTGAGACGTGGGACTACGTGAGACGTGGCCCTACGTGAGACGTGGGACTACGTGAGACGTGGGACTACGTGAGACGTGGGACTACGTGAGACGTGGGACTACGTGAGACGTGGGACTACGTGAGACGTGGGACTACGTGAGACGTGGGACTACGTGAGACGTGGGACTACGTGAGACGTGGGACTACGTGAGACGTGGGACTACGTGAGACGTGGCACTACGTGAGACGTGGGACTACGTGAGACGTGGCACTACGTGAGACGTGGCACTACGTGAGATATGGGACTACGTGAGACGTGGGACTACGTGAGACGTGGCACTACGTGAGACGTGGCACTACGTGAGACGTGGCCCTACGTGAGACGTGGCACTACGTGAGACGTGGCACTACGTGAGACGTGGCACTACGTGAGACGTGGGACTACGTGAGACGTGGCACTACGTGAGACGTGGGACTACGTGAGACGTGGGACTACGTGAGACGTGGCACTACGTGAGACGTGGCACTACGTGAGACGTGGGACTACGTGAGACGTGGCACTACGTGAGACGTGGGACTACGTGAGACGTGGCACTACGTGAGACGTGGGACTACGTGAGACGTGGCCCTACGTGAGACGTGGGACTACGTGAGACGTGGCACTACGTGAGACGTGGGACTACGTGAGACGTGGCACTACGTGAGACGTGGCACTACGTGAGACGTGGCCCTACGTGAGACGTGGGACTACGTGAGACGTGGCACTACGTGAGACGTGGGACTACGTGAGACGTGGCACTACGTGAGACGTGGGACTACGTGAGACGTGGGACTGCGTGAGACGTGGGACTACGTGAGACGTGGCACTACGTGAGACGTGGGACTACGTGAGACGTGGGACTACGTGAGACGTGGGACTACGTGAGACGTGGGACTACGTGAGACGTGGGACTACGTGAGACGTGGCACTACGTGAGACGTGGTACTACGTGAGACGTGGCACTACGTGAGACGTGGCACTACGTGAGACGTGGGACTACGTGAGACGTGGCACTACGTGAGACGTGGCACTACGTGAGACGTGGGACTACGTGAGACGTGGCACTACGTGAGATATGGTACCCACGGGGAGGTCGAACGCACCTTGGCCTTGTGCAGGTTGTCGGTGACCAGCGACAGCAGCTTGGCGTAATCGCCGCGAGTGACGCGGAACTTGCAGCCCTCGAAGTCCTGCGTGGGCAGCGTCACAGAGTCCCGATCTCCGCTCTCCACCGAAGCCAGGCGGATCTGCATCGAAATGGGGGACATGCGTCAACGCTTGCCGTGGCCACGTTGTCGTTGTCGTTGTCGTTGTCGTTGTCGTTGTCGTTGTCATTGTCGTTGTCATTGTCATTGTCGTTGTCATCGCCCAAAGACTGTCGAAACAACTTGGAAGCCACACTTGCGTCACGTGCTCATTTTAACCTCGAGTTCTATGCAATTTTGCAAGTGTGACACCGCCACCGAACAGCGATGGCGCTCCATTAAATGGGACCGGACGTACGAAGTCCATGCTCACCTCGTAGCAGGCAGTGCCGTTCTCGATGGTCTTGAAAGCGCGGTTGTTGTACGCCTCCAGGTTGTTGCGTTTCAGGAACGCGTTCACCAGATCCGAGTCCTTGAGGGCGCAGTTGCCCGAGAAGTACGTCGTCACCCCCTGCAAGGCGACAAACGACACGGTCGGCACGGAAACCAGGCCCAAGGCAGGGAACAACGCTCAAGGATTTGTCGCCTCCTATCGGCGTGAGACACATCACGTGCAAGTTACACAATTGTAGACCTTCAATGGTGAAAAAATTAATCGTTTTTGGAGTGGTTTGAGCATTCCAGGGAAAAATTTTCGAATAAAGGGTCATGAGCACCTAATTTTATGTCTTTTGTCTACAACATGCTCGAATATTGGTCTGATGACTTCAGCGATGTGGCCTTGCGATGTCAGCAACTTTCGGTCAGCCCAGCGATTTTGTAACTTTCGCGTAATGTCGTTATCGGTTCCGACGGATAAAATCCCGGTTGTTGTCCACATCGATTTTTAAACCGAGACCGGCGAAGTGAGAGTTACGAAATCGCATCGCTGAAAGCCACTGCACGCGCCCTTTTAGAGCGTTTGGCGTACCTTCTCCGAGAGGCCGAGTCCTTTGTCGCGTTCGCTGAGCGAGTAGACGCCGTCCTTGACGCGGTCCCACAGCGACGAGACGACCCTGGGCTGGCGCTTGTACGCCGCGCTCGCCTTGACGAGCGCCTCGAACTTGGCCGCCGCCAGATTGGGGATCAGCTTGCTGTCGCCGAAGCCCTTGTAGTTGCCGCCGTTGGTGAACACGCCGTTCGAATAGACCAGCGCCGCCTAGGCAAGCGGAAACGGCCTCGTCAGACCATCGTACACCGCCGCTACACGGGTAGGTAGGTATCTACCCACTAGCTAGGGTCCTCTAGGTACCTTGTGTAATTTTGCGTCTTGTTTCAATTCAATTCAATAGGTACACCGTACACCTACTAACAATGCAACGATTCAATTTCTGGATTTCAAAAATAAAAAGTTGGTTGTTATTCCTAACTAGGTATTGAATTGAATGCCACGAAAAGGCACGAAAAGTCTTTGGGAACTGTTTTCCCAATGTTTTGTAGCCTGGACTAGTTTTTTACATTCTCAAATGGATTAGTACAGCTAGGCTGTTTCTTACAGCTACGCTGTCTTTATTGGTTCCCAAATGTTAATAATCGACAGTAGATAGGAACGTAGGTACTTACTTTTAATTCGTCTGCAGAAAGCTGGCCCTCGTCAAGCGCTGCTTGTTTAAGCTCTGCGATTGGTTGTGCAGAAAATAATTTGTGCAGCAGAATAAATATTAACGGAGATTCCGGAGAGGTCTGAAATATGCAAAACAAAAGTACCTATGAACACTTGTGGCAATTTTCGTTATTTTTGTAGGCAGGTAGGTAGGTACTGCCATATATATTAATGAATATAGGTATGCAGGTGCCTATCTCTGCAGCTGTACTAACCTGAACCAACACAATGAGTCCTCCATTCCACGCGGCTTGGCTAAGATAGTGAGCGTACAACTTCTCCCGGACTGCCAGGGCATTGAAGGCTGTGGTGCAATCAAGTTCCACGATGGGCTGATCGTTTGGCAAGACAAAGTGCTCGGCATTACTCATTTTTGGTGCCGAAGTCGAGAGCGAACAACTGTTGACCATGAGACAAGGAGTTCAAGGCACAAGAAAAATAAATAAAACATAACCAAAAAGATATTGCTAGCATCTAAACCTCCAAATTTATTGACCTACCATTGAATATTTTTGAATAGCTTAGTTCGAGATGGGAATATATTTTGTGACTTTGAGATTTTGATTGACAGGGGGAATTTAGAAGAAGTTGAATAGGGAATGGCTCTACATAGAATATGCAACCTTTCACAACGAGTAATTACTCGCTGAAGCATTCTTTGACACAATCTTTGATGGCTACAATAATTTACCCCGTAAGTATACCTTTTAAAAATGAACTAAAGTAGAAAATATATTATCAATCTCAAATAGCAGTCACACGACACGACCGACTGTCACTTGCACAAACAGATGACCGGCGAATTCAGGAAGCCTATTTCGAGGTGGCTCAGAAATCAGTTCGCCCATACTGCATCCGACGAGTGTCGGGTCGATTACCGCGAAGAATTTTGATTTTTAAAACTTTTTGCTTGGTCATGCCACATGAACATGCCCTTATCACGCACTGAAACTGATGTCGAGGGGGACATAATGTAAAATCTATAATATCCAAACTTGCACAAGAACATGTAGCCCTCCTCTTCCAGAATCCAGAACTAGTTGCTATGACAACAAGAAACAAAATGTTTCAATCACAATTTGTAAAGCACTATCTGGCTTCTGGAAGCCTTCAGAATAATTTTCTTTTCGAAGCTTTGTTATAGCAATATAGTAAAACTCTACAGCAAACATGGTAAACTTACCTAAATATCAAAGGTTATTAGACATATTAACAAATAGGGTAAAGATAACAGAAAAATTTATAATCCTCAGGCCAAAGCAACAACTATCAAAGAGGCGATAAACAGATGGGAAAAGAAGACGGGACTTGATCCCACAGAAGCCACTGAAGTTAATCTATGCTTTCAATGGCCTCCTATTGAAAAGATGGATAATACTCTATCAATTTTGAATAAATGCGAGTAAGTAAAGTTACACATTTTCATTGTGGACATATACCACTACTTATGATCAAACCATTAACTGTGTTAAATAGGTAGTACCTTACCTAGGTAGGTACCTACTAATACCATGATAGCAATACTATTAACTTGCCAATTACAGAGGAAGGTACATACTTTGATTAACTTATCTAGTACCTACCATTGTGTACATATCCATTTCCAACACAGGAAATTGTCGCTGTCCACTAATATGATCGAGAAAATTGCTGGAATTAATTCGCTAAAGAATTTGAAAATTCTGTCCATTGGAAGGAACTATTTGCGATCATTTTCTGGATTGGTAAGCTAAACAGTGACACACACATTTGCCACACACAATATGAAAGAAGACTTCTGGACTAGAGTTGTTTGTGTGCAAACTGCAGGAGGCCCTTCAAGACACGCTGGAAGAGCTGTGGGTGTCGTACAACCTGATAGACAAGGTGAAGGGAGCGACGTCACTGCGAAAGCTCAAAGTGCTCTACATGTCCAACAACCTGGTGCGAGATTGGGGCGAGATCACTCGACTGCAGGACGTGCCGACTCTCGAAGATCTGCTGCTCGTCGGTGAGCAAACTCAGTGAACCCGGGTGACTTGTTTAGGTCATCACAAGGGGCAGCGGCTACATGGGAAACCCGGGTGACTTGTTTAGTTCATCACAAGGGGCAGCGGCTACATGGGAAACCCGGGTGACTTGTTTAGTTCATCACAAGGGGCAGCGGTAACATGGGAAACCCGGGTGACTTGTTTAGGTCATCACAAGGGGCAGCGGCTACATGGGAAACCCGGGTGACTTGTTTAGTTCATCACAAGGGGCAGCGGCTACATGGGAAACCCGGGTGACTTGTTTAGTTCATCACAAGGGGCAGCGGCAACATGGGAAACCCGGGTGACTTGTTTAGGTCATCACAAGGGGCAGCGGCTACATGGGAAACCCGGGTGACTTGTTTAGTTCATCACAAGGGGCAGCGGCTACATGGGAAACCCGGGTGACTTGTTTAGTTCATCACAAGGGGCAGCGGCTACATGGGAAACCCGGGTGACTTGTTTAGTTCATCACAAGGGGCAGCGGCAACATGGGAAACCCGGGTGACTTGTTTAGTTCATCACAAGGGGCAGCGGCTACATGGGAAACCCGGGTGACTTGTTTAGTTCATCACAAGGGGCAGCGGCAACATGGGAAACATCGGTGCCAACACAGCATGTGGTTGAGTGGGACTTTGCCTCAGAGATCCCCTATTCCCACGCGGCGAGACAGGCACTTCCGTACCCGGCCAACTCAGTTTGCAGACTCCAGGGTCCGTATCCTAGTCCGGCTGCACATTGTTCCTGCACCCTTCCCTTTGGTCGACTTTCGCTCCCACTAGCATATAGCCAGCAAGAACCAAGCTTCATTACTATTACTTATTATTACACTTCTAAGACTCATTTCCTATCTATTGCACTAATTTAAAAAAAAAAGCTATGTCAACCTGGGTTTTGAGTGCCCATCCGAACTCCAAATAAAATTCCACCAAGCAGCGATTGCAATTTGCTTTGACACTGGCCATCATCGACTTGATCCTGCCAAGCTTCCTTATTATGTCCTTTTTGCTAGCCTCTTAGGTATAAGTTAATATTACCTCTCTATGTCAGTTTCTAGAGTTTAGTAGGTACTCCTAGTCGTCCCACCAGGACATCATCTTGCCATATGATTAGTAGATACAATACTATATGATCTAGTATATTATACATTATTAGTACCTGTCTGTAATCCATGTGTGCACAAGGTAAATTATGACAGACAGTAAATTTAATTAATGTATATTTAGCCAGCAAGCACCAAGCCGAGTTGGCATAGACAGCTAGCCACCAATGTGTGGCCAGCAAGCACCAAGCCGTGTTGGCATAGACAGCTAGCCACCAATGTGTGGCCAGCAAGCACCAAGCCGTGTTGGCATAGACAGCTAGCCACCAATGTGTGGCCAGCAAGCACCAAGCCGTGTTGGCATAGACAGCTAGCCACCAATGTGTGGCCAGCAAGCACCAAGCCGTGTTGGCATAGACAGCTAGCCACCAATGTGTGGCCAGCAAGCACCAAGCCGAGTTGGCATAGACAGCTAGCCACCAATGTGTGGCCAGCAAGCACCAAGCCGAGTTGGCATAGACAGCTAGCCACCAATGTGTGGCCAGCAAGCACCAAGCCGTGTTGGCATAGACAGCTAGCCACCAATGTGTGGCCAGCAAGCACCAAGCCGTGTTGGCATAGACAGCTAGCCACCAATGTGTGGCCAGCAAGCACCAAGCCGTGTTGGCATAGACAGCTAGCCACCAATGTGTGGCCAGCAAGCACCAGGCCGTGTTGGCATAGACAGCTAGCCACCAATGTGTGGCCAGCAAGCACCAAGCCGAGTTGGCATAGACAGCTAGCCACCAATGTGTGGCCAGCAAGCACCAAGCCGTGTTGGCATAGACAGCTAGCCACCAATGTGTGGCCAGCAAGCACCAAGCCGTGTTGACATAGACAGCTAGCCACCAATGTGTGGCCAGCAAGCACCAAGCCGTGTTGGCATAGACAGCTAGCCACCAATGTGTGGCCAGCAAGCACAAGGCCGTGTTGGCATAGACAGCTAGCCACCAATGTGTGGCCAGCAAGCACCAAGCCCTGTTGGCATAGACAGCTAGCCACCAATGTGTGGCCAGCAAGCACCAAGCCGTGTTGGCATAGACAGCTAGCCACCAATGTGTGGCCAGCAAGCACCAAGCCGTGTTGACATAGACAGCTAGCCACCAATGTGTGGCCAGCAAGCACAAGGCCGTGTTGGCATAGACAGCTAGCCACCAATGTGTGGCCAGCAAGCACCAGGCCGTGTTGGCATAGACAGCTAGCCACCAATGTGTGGCCAGCAAGCACCAAGCCGAGTTGGCATAGACAGCTAGCCACCAATGTGTGGCCAGCAAGCACCAAGCCGTGTTGGCATAGACAGCTAGCCACCAATGTGTGGCCAGCAAGCACCAAGCCGAGTTGGCATAGACAGCTAGCCACCAATGTGTGGCCAGCAAGCACCAAGCCGAGTTGGCATAGACAGCTAGCCACCAATGTGTGGCCAGCAAGCACCAAGCCGTGTTGGCATAGACAGCTAGCCACCAATGTGTGGCCAGCAAGCACCAAGCCGTGTTGACATAGACAGCTAGCCACCAATGTGTGGCCAGCAAGCACCAAGCCGTGTTGGCATAGACAGCTAGCCACCAATGTGTGGCCAGCAAGCACCAGGCCGTGTTGGCATAGACAGCTAGCCACCAATGTGTGGCCAGCAAGCACCAAGCCGAGTTGGCATAGACAGCTAGCCACCAATGTGTGGCCAGCAAGCACCAAGCCGTGTTGACATAGACAGCTAGCCACCAATGTGTGGCCAGCAAGCACCAAGCCGTGTTGGCATAGACAGCTAGCCACCAATGTGTGGCCAGCAAGCACCAAGCCGAGTTGGCATAGACAGCTAGCCACCAATGTGTGGCCAGCAAGCACCAAGCCGAGTCTGCCTCTGCGTTTCAGGCAACCCGATCAACGAGAACATGGAGGAGGCCCAATGGCGGACCGACGTCATCAAGAAGCTGCCGAACCTCAAGAAGCTGGACGGAGACCCGGTCATCAGGGACGTCGTCGAATGACAAGTCTCACCGCAGCGATCACACCACGCCCGTTTAGATATCAAACACTGTTTACTTTTCAAACCATTCATTATTTGTTTATTTTGCGGTAAGAGTTCATTTTGGGATCACGTTTCCCCCTTGGTTCGTTTGGATCACGTTTCCTCTAGTATGTTTGCGGTGTGTTTCACGCGTCCTCGTAGTCCTCCGTCTTCATGTCGTTGAGCCCGAGGTCCTCGTTGTGGTGGAACGAGCGCTCGTATTGCGTGATCTTCAGCCGAGGGTCCGGCTCGGGATACGTCAGGCTCTGCAATCCAAACACCAATCAGATTCCAACGCATCGTCAAACAGCGGGGACTCGCTTCCAAGGAACTCATTGTCTTCAGTGTCGATTCAAGGTCAAATGTGTCAATTAATGTCCAATAAAAGGGTGGTCCAGTTCATGACATGTTGTTAGTAGTGACTCTTGCCAGACTGAACCAGGCAGGTGCTTGCGTGAGGGCAAACAAAAGGACTTTGTCAAGTGAGCAAACAACTTGTAGGTACTGAACCAGGTAGGTGCTTGCAAAGGCTCTGCAAAGAATCACCAGTCAATTGCTGGAAATGGCGTTGCAATGCCGATTATTCCACAACTTTATCTCCAAGAAAGAGACAAAGGAAACCAAGAATATATTATGTTTGTTGCACTGGTGACACAACAAACCAGCAAGACAGTTTTACAAGATAGAAAAGTTGGTTGGTTGAAACAAGACTTGCTCAGTGCAGTGAAATTCACTTGCAAGACGCAGACATGAGCATGATTGGGTGTCGGTTTCTAGATCTCTGGGACTAGTGTCTGCTTGTCAGTCTTTGAGTAGTAAACACAACCGTCTCAGACTGGGATCTGAATGCTAAATATCTCATTGGTGACAGCAAAACGGGGGGAAACCAGCGACACTTTTATTTAGCTTTAAAATTGTGTCTGCCTGGGTGGTTGACAGCTCTCTAGAAGCGGGTGTCCTGTCACTCCTGTCAAAGGTAGAAACGTTGTACACCCCTGCACGTAGCTGTACAACATTCAACATGGAACAAAGGTGGAAATGTAATGGTGCGTGGAGGAAATTGTGCGAGTGGTAATGGTTCAGGTAGTAGAAAGGGTAATTTACAAGTAGGTCTTTGGTGTGGCATGCAAGGCAGACACAGCTTTGAGATGGGCAGAGGGCAAGGGTGCAAGGCAGACACAGCTTTGAGATGGGTAGAGGGCAAGGGTGCAAGGCAGACACAGCTTTGAGATGGGCAGAGGGCAAGGGTGCAAGGCAGACACAGCTTTGAGATGGGCAGAGGGCAAGGGTGCAAGGCAGACACAGCTTTGAGATGGGCAGAGGGCAAGGGTGCAAGGCAGACACAGCTTTGAGATGGGTAGAGGGCAAGGGTGCAAGGCAGACACAGCTTTGAGATGGGCAGAGGGCAGAGGTTGTTACCTGCACGTAGCTGTTGCCAGCCGGGTCGTCTAGCACGAGAGTGACAGGCGTGGTTCCGGCGAGGACCCCGTCGAACCGCGCAATGAATTCGTCCATGCGTTTGGGTGCGTCTACGTCGGCGCTGTCCCCGAAGCCGTGGCCGCGCGAAGACAGCTGGTCGCGCATTGCGGTCAGGACGCCCTCGACCGTGGTGAAGCGACCGCCCAGCGCGGCCCCGCCCACCTCCAGGTCCAGCTCCGGCACCGACAGCGAACACGTCTCCGCCTGCACACACGCATTGACCATTAGCGTTCGGATTCGAATTTCAGATCAACTGCCGGCAATTAATTTTACGAGTTTGAAGGGTTTTCAACATTTTCAGCAAGCCTAATCACAACACAAAATTGACTCATACTTTATTTGACAGATTTACAAATTGCTTAGTGCACTCAAGGTTAATAAACATAGTAACACAGGTTGCCTCAATCGGGATTTTGACTGTGATGTCAGCGATGCCACCCGGATCTCTAGACTCTCTGGCCGATGCTCTGGCACTGCCACACAGAGACATGCTGTTTGTTTCAAGCACGATTTTCATAGAACTGTCATTGCTGACATTTGCTGTCAATGCTCAACTTTATTTCTTGTTTACCATGATGTGAAAGTGATTTGGTAAACTAACAGCTTCATTGTAGGCCATATACTTCAATAACTAAATTTGTATATCCCATAAAGTGCTGAGCTGGTTCGTGAAAAATGAAAAAAAATCCAGAAATGTATCTTGAATGAAGTTTGTAAAGGGTCAGTCTGGTGAACTTTCAATTTTCTAATAACACATATCAGTTGTGAGAGTGCACATGCGGGCGCTAATGCCGCAGAATTGACTGAAACCTATGTTTTAAAGGTACTTCCCTTCTTATCTTTTCTAGGCGTTATACATTAAGCATGTCGTTTCAAGCTGTTTTCATTTCTCTCTATCTATATATGTCAAAAAGATTACTGGCTATTTCAAAATGTCATCCATTCCAAAAACATAGCCACTGCTTATTGAATACGTTAGATTCACACGGAAAATCACAGTACACAGGGAGCGGTGAGGCACCGCTGACGTCACGTACACCTAAAAACTTGCGACAATGAAAATGCCCGATCGAGGCAATCCTTGGTCAGCATGTATGAACCTTGTAGGGCACAAGCCATCTTGTTTCGGGCTGCCACTGATGGTTAGTCGGTAAACCAACATTCCATGAATATTCGTAGGCCAAGACTTTGGCCCCGCCTAAATCTGGGTCGCCACAATCCAAACGATGGACGCCCAGGCACGGCCAGCGAGAGCCGGCACGGACAACGGTGGACGCCCAAGCACGGCCAGCGAGAGCCGGCACGGACAACGGTGGACGCCCAAGCACGGCCAGCGAGAGCCGGCACGGACAACGGTGGACGCCCAAGCACGGCCAGCGAGAGCCGGCACGGACAACGGTGGACGCCCAAGCACGGCCAGCGAGAGCCGGCACGGACAACGGTGGACGCCCAAGCACGGACAACGGTGGACGCCCAAGCACGGCCAGCAGTGGACGCCCAAGCACGGCCAGCAGTGGATGCCCAAGCACGGCCAGCAGTGGACGCCCAAGCACGGCCAGCAGTGGACGCCCAAGCACGGCCAGCAGTGGACGCCCAAGCACGGCCAGCAGTGGACGCCCAAGCACGGCCAGCAGTGGATGCCCAAGCACGGCCAGCAGTGGACGCCCAAGCACGGCCAGCAGTGGACGCCCAAGCACGGCCAGCAGTGGACGCCCAAGCACGGCCAGCAGTGGATGCCCAAGCACGGCCAGCAGTGGACGCCCAAGCACGGCCAGCAGTGGACGCCCAAGCACGGCCAGCAGTGGACGCCCAAGCACGGCCAGCAGTGGATGCCCAAGCACGGCCAGCAGTGGATGCCCACCTTGAGCACGTCCCTGGTGAAGTCCTGCTGGCCGCGGACTTGCACCTCGATGCGCAGGCCTTTGGGCTCGATGCCGCCCCCTGACTTGACCTCGTTGGAGCGCTGGCCGCACGCCTCGCAGTTGGTGGCCATGATGAGCACCTCCTTGAAGTGCGGAATGTCTGGCGGCGTCGGGGGTGAAGGAACACATCCGCTCGGTCGGCTCTCGGGCAGAGCGTCTACTTCATTGCAATCCCACGGCAGTACAACCCCATGCCCTTGGTACTAGTGCCATACATGGTACACCAATACTAGTGCCATGGGGTACTAGTGCCATACCTGGTACACCAATCCTTGTGCCATGGGGTACTAGTGCCATACCTGGTACACCAATCCTTGTGCCATGGGGTACTAGTGCCATACGTGGTACACCAATCCTTGTGCCATGGGGTACTAGTGCCATACCTGGTACACCAATCCTAGTGCCATGGGGTACTAGTGCCATACGTGGTACACCAATCCTTGTGCCATGGGGTACTAGTGCCATACCTGGTACACCAATCCTAGTGCCATGGGGTACTAGTGCCATACCTGGTACACCAATCCTTGTGCCATGGGGTACTAGTGCCATACCTGGTACACCAATCCTTGTGCCATGGGGTACTAGTGCCTTACCTGGTGAACCAATCCTAGGGCCTGGGGAACTAGTGCCTTACCTGGTGAACCAATCCTAGTGCCATGGGGTACTAGTGCCATACGTGGTACACCAATCCTTGTGCCATGGGGTACTAGTGCCATACCTGGTACACCAATCCTTGTGCCATGGGGTACTAGTGCCATACCTGGTACACCAATCCTTGTGCCATGGGGTACTAGTGCCATACCTGGTACACCAATCCTTGTGCCATGGGGTACTAGTGCCTTACCTGGTACACCAATCCTTGTGCCATGGGGTACTAGTGCCATACCTGGTACACCAATCCTAGTGATACGACATGCTCCATCCAGGCTATAAGAGATCAGTGCTGCTAGCTGGATACGACATGCTCCATCCAGGCTATTAGAGATCAGTGCTGCTAGCTGGATACGACATGCTCCATCCAGGCTATTAGAGATCAGTGCTGCTAGCTGGACACTATGCTCCATCCAGGCTATTAGAGATCAGTGCTGCTAGCTGGACACTATGCTCCATCCAGGCTATTAGAGATCAGTGCTGCTAGCTGGATACGACATGCTCCATCCAGGCTATAAGAGATCAGTGCTGCTAGCTGGATACGACATGCTCCATCCAGGCTATAAGAGATCAGTGCTGCTAGCTGGACACTATGCTCCTTCCAGGCTATTAGAGATCAGTGCTGCTAGCTGGATACTACATGCTCCATCCAGGCTATTAGAGATCAGTGCTGCTAGCTGGATACGACATGCTCCTTCCAGGCTATTAGAGATCAGTGCTGCTAGCTGGACACTATGCTCCTTCCAGGCTATTAGAGATCAGTGCTGCTAGCTGGATACTACATGCTCCATCCAGGCTATTAGAGATCAGTGCTGCTAGCTGGACACTACATGCTCCATCCAGGCTATTAGAGATCAGTGCTGCTAGCTGGACACTATGCTCCTTCCAGGCTATTAGAGATCAGTGCTGCTAGCTGGACACTATGCTCTATCCAGGCTATTAGAGATCAGTGCTGCTAGCTGGACACTATGCTCCATCCAGGCTATTAGAGATCAGTGCTGCTAGCTGGATACGACATGCTCCATCCAGGCTATTAGAGATCAGTGCTGCTAGCTGGACACTATGCTCCTTCCAGGCTATTAGAGATCAGTGCTGCTAGCTGGATACTACATGCTCCATCCAGGCTATTAGAGATCAGTGCTGCTAGCTGGACACTACATGCTCCATCCAGGCTATTAGAGATCAGTGCTGCTAGCTGGACACTATGCTCCTTCCAGGCTATTAGAGATCAGTGCTGCTAGCTGGATACTATGCTCCATCCAGGCTATTAGAGATCAGTGTGGTAAACGAAATCTAGTGCCGTGAAGCTAGTTGACGCTTTGTTGCCAAGGATACTGGTGACCTTCATGTTGGTGTCGGCAGGAGCCCCGCAATGCGGACAGTTGGTCTGGAACGTGAGCACCTCGCCGTGCATGTCTTCGAGTCGGAACGAGTCGGCCGCCATCGGTCTCATCAGGCCCGTCTCGTCGCCCATTGGCCGCCCGCCCTCCGTCCCCTCGCCGATTGGCTCGCCGATCTGCTCGGCCGTGTACATGCCCAACAGGTTGTCTTCCGCGCGCGACCGCTCGAAGTGCGAGGTCTCTGTGCCGCGGTCGCAATTCGGGGCCGACGGGTTTTCAACGAAGCAGTTGCCGCTGACGTCTCGGAAAACCTGGCGGCGGAAAGCGGGGGGTTTTCAACGAAGCGGTTGCCGCCGACGTCTCGGAAAACCTGGCGGCGGAAAGCGGGGGGTTTTCAACGAAGCGGTTGCCGCCGACGTCTCGGAAAACCTGGCGGCGGAAAGCGGGGGGTTTTCAACGAAGCGGTCGCCGCTGACGTCTCGGAAAACCTGGCGGCGGAAAGCGGGGGGTTTTCAACGAAGCGGTTGCCGCCGACGTCTCGGAAAACATGGCGGCGGAAAGCGGGGGGTTTTCAACGAAGCGGTTGCCGCCGACGTCTCGGAAAACCTGGCGGCGGAAAGCGGGGGGTTTTCAACGAAGCGGTCGCCGCTGACGTCTCGGAAAACCTGGCGGCGGAAAGCGGGGGGTTTTCAACGAAGCGGTCGCCGCTGACGTCTCGGAAAACCTGGCGGCGGAAAGCGGGGGGTTTTCAACGAAGCGGTCGCCGCCGACGTCTCGGAAAACCTGGCGGCGGAAAGCGGGGGGTTTTCAACGAAGCGGTCGCCGCTGACGTCTCGGAAAACCTGGCGGCGGAAAGCGGGGGGTTTTCAACGAAGCGGTCGCCGCTGACGTCTCGGAAAACCTGGCGGCGGAAAGCGGGGGGTTTTCAACGAAGCAGTTGCCGCCGACGTCTCGGAAAACATGGCGGCGGAAAGCGGGGGGTTTTCAACGAAGCGGTCGCCGCCGACGTCTCGGAAAACCTGGCGGCGGAAAGCGGGGGGTTTTCAACGAAGCGGTTGCCGCTGACGTCTCGGAAAACCTGGCGGCGGAAAGCGGGGGGTTTTCAACGAAGCGGTTGCCGCCGACATCTCGGAAAACCTGGCGGCGGAAAGCGGGGGGTTTTCAACGAAGCGGTTGCCGCCGACGTCTCGGAAAACATGGCGGCGGAAAGCGGGGGGTTTTCAACGAAGCGGTCGCCGCCGACGTCTCGGAAAACCTGGCGGCGGAAAGCGGGGGGTTTTCAACGAAGCGGTTGCCGCCGACGTCTCGGAAAACATGGCGGCGGAAAGCGGGGGGTTTTCAACGAAGCGGTCGCCGCCGACGTCTCGGAAAACCTGGCGGAGGAAAGCGGGGGGTTTTCAACGAAGCGGTTGCCGCCGACATCTCGGAAAACCTGGCGGCGGAAAGCGGGGGGTTTTCAACGAAGCGGTTGCCGCCGACGTCTCGGAAAACCTGGCGGCGGAAAGCGGGGGGTTTTCAACGAAGCGGTTGCCGCCGACGTCTCGGAAAACCTGGCGGCGGAAAGCGGGGGGTTTTCAACGAAGCGGTTGCCGCTGACGTCTCGGAAAACATGGCGGCGGAAAGCGGGGGGTTTTCAACGAGGCATAAATCGCGGGCTGTGATTGGCCGATGGCAAGCTGGACTCGTGAGCGAACACAATGTTTCCTAGCGCTGAACGAGGCATAAATCGCGGGCTGTGATTGGCCGATCGCAAGCTGGACTCGTGAGCGAACACAATGTTTCCTAGCGCTGAACGAGGCATAAATCGCGGGCTGTGATTGGCCGATCGCAAGCTGGACTCGTGAGCGAACACAATGTTTCCTAGCGCTGAACGAGGCATAAATCGCGGGCTGTGATTGGCCGATCGCAAGCTGGACTCGTGAGCGAACACAATGTTTCCTAGCGCTCAACGAGGCATAAATCGCGGGCTGTGATTGGCCGATCGCAAGCTGGACTCGTGAGCGAACACAATGTTTCCTAGCGCTGAACGAGGCATAAATCGCGGGCTGTGATTGGCCGATCGCAAGCTGGACTCGTGAGCGAACACCATGTTTCCTAGCGCTGAACGAGGCATAAATCGCGGGCTGTGATTGGCCGATGGCAAGCTGGACTCGTGAGCGAACACAATGTTTCCTAGCGCTGAACGAGGCATAAATCGCGGGCTGTGATTGGCCGATCGCAAGC
The DNA here is from genome assembly GCA_921293005.1 of Nemoura dubitans. Classification (NCBI taxonomy): domain Eukaryota; kingdom Metazoa; phylum Arthropoda; class Insecta; order Plecoptera; family Nemouridae; genus Nemoura; species Nemoura dubitans. The sequence goes on from OV121075.1 coordinate 277,468, forward strand.
TGGACTCGTGAGCGAACACAATGTTTCCTAGCGCTGAACGAGGCATAAATCGCGGGCTGTGATTGGCCGATCGCAAGCTGGACTCGTGAGCGAACACCATGTTTCCTAGCGCTGAACGAGGCATAAATCGCGGGCTGTGATTGGCCGATCGCAAGCTGGACTCGTGAGCGAACACAATGTTTCCTAGCGCTGAACGAGGCATAAATCGCGGGCTGTGATTGGCCGATGGCAAGCTGGACTCGTGAGCGAACACCATGTTTCCTAGCGCTGAACGAGGCATAAATCGCGGGCTGTGATTGGCCGATCGCAAGCTAGACTTGTGAGCGAACACCATGTTTCCTAGCGCTGAACGAGGCATAAATCGCGGGCTGTGATTGGCCGATCGCAAGCTGGACTCGTGAGCGAACACAATGTTTCCTAGCGCTGAACGAGGCATAAATCGCGGGCTGTGATTGGCCGATGGCAAGCTGGACTCGTGAGCGAACACAATGTTTCCTAGCGCTGAACGAGGCATAAATCGCGGGCTGTGATTGGCCGATGGCAAGCTGGACTCGTGAGCGAACACAATGTTTCCTAGCGCTGAACGAGGCATAAATCGCGGGCTGTGATTGGCCGATCGCAAGCTGGACTTGTGAGCGAACACCATGTTTCCTAGCGCTGAACGAGGCATAAATCGCGGGCTGTGATTGGCCGATCGCAAGCTGGACTCGTGAGCGAACACAATGTTTCCTAGCGCTGAACGAGGCATAAATCGCGGGCTGTGATTGGCCGATCGCAAGCTGGACTCGTGAGCGAACACAATGTTTCCTAGCGCTGAACGAGGCATAAATCGCGGGCTGTGATTGGCCGATCGCAAGCTGGACTCGTGAGCGAACACAATGTTTCCTAGCGCTGAACGAGGCATAAATCGCGGGCTGTGATTGGCCGATCGCAAGCTGGACTCGTGAGCGAACACAATGTTTCCTAGCGCTGAACGAGGCATAAATCGCGGGCTGTGATTGGCCGATCGCAAGCTGGACTCGTGAGCGAACACAATGTTTCCTAGCGCTGAACGAGGCATAAATCGCGGGCTGTGATTGGCCGATCGCAAGCTGGACTCGTGAGCGAACACAATGTTTCCTAGCGCTGAACGAGGCATAAATCGCGGGCTGTGATTGGCCGATCGCAAGCTGGACTCGTGAGCGAACACAATGTTTCCTAGCGCTGAACGAGGCATAAATCGCGGGCTGTGATTGGCCGATCGCAAGCTGGACTCGTGAGCGAACACAATGTTTCCTAGCGCTGAACGAGGCATAAATCGCGGGCTGTGATTGGCCGATCGCAAGCTGGACTCGTGAGCGAACACAATGTTTCCTAGCGCTGAACGAGGCATAAATCGCGGGCTGTGATTGGCCGATCGCAAGCTGGACTCGTGAGCGAACACAATGTTTCCTAGCGCTGAACGAGGCATAAATCGCGGGCTGTGATTGGCCGATCGCAAGCTGGACTCGTGAGCGAACACAATGTTTCCTAGCGCTGAACGAGGCATAAATCGCGGGCTGTGATTGGCCGATCGCAAGCTGGACTCGTGAGCGAACACAATGTTTCCTAGCGCTGAACGAGGCATAAATCGCGGGCTGTGATTGGCCGATCGCAAGCTGGACTCGTGAGCGAACACAATGTTTCCTAGCGCTGAACGAGGCATAAATCGCGGGCTGTGATTGGCCGATCGCAAGCTGGACTCGTGAGCGAACACAATGTTTCCTAGCGCTGAACGAGGCATAAATCGCGGGCTGTGATTGGCCGATCGCAAGCTGGACTCGTGAGCGAACACAATGTTTCCTAGCGCTGAACGAGGCATAAATCGCGGGCTGTGATTGGCCGATCGCAAGCTGGACTCGTGAGCGAACACAATGTTTCCTAGCGCTGAACGAGGCATAAATCGCGGGCTGTGATTGGCCGATCGCAAGCTGGACTCGTGAGCGAACACAATGTTTCCTAGCGCTGAACGAGGCATAAATCGCGGGCTGTGATTGGCCGATCGCAAGCTGGACTCGTGAGCGAACACAATGTTTCCTAGCGCTGAACGAGGCATAAATCGCGGGCTGTGATTGGCCGATCGCAAGCTGGACTCGTGAGCGAACACAATGTTTCCTAGCGCTGAACGAGGCATAAATCGCGGGCTGTGATTGGCCGATCGCAAGCTGGACTCGTGAGCGAACACAATGTTTCCTAGCGCTGAACGAGGCATAAATCGCGGGCTGTGATTGGCCGATCGCAAGCTGGACTCGTGAGCGAACACAATGTTTCCTAGCGCTGAACGAGGCATAAATCGCGGGCTGTGATTGGCCGATCGCAAGCTGGACTCGTGAGCGAACACAATGTTTCCTAGCGCTGAACGAGGCATAAATCGCGGGCTGTGATTGGCCGATCGCAAGCTGGACTCGTGAGCGAACACAATGTTTCCTAGCGCTGAACGAGGCATAAATCGCGGGCTGTGATTGGCCGATCGCAAGCTGGACTCGTGAGCGAACACAATGTTTCCTAGCGCTGAACGAGGCATAAATCGCGGGCTGTGATTGGCCGATCGCAAGCTGGACTTGTGAGCGAACACAATGTTTCCTAGCGCTGAACGAGGCATAAATCGCGGGCTGTGATTGGCCGATCGCAAGCTGGACTCGTGAGCGAACACAATGTTTCCTAGCGCTGAACGAGGCATAAATCGCGGGCTGTGATTGGCCGATCGCAAGCTGGACTTGTGAGCGAACACAATGTTTCCTAGCGCTGAACGAGGCATAAATCGCGGGCTGTGATTGGCCGATCGCAAGCTGGACTCGTGAGCGAACACAATGTTTCCTAGCGCTGAACGAGGCATAAATCGCGGGCTGTGATTGGCCGATCGCAAGCTGGACTCGTGAGCGAACACCATGTTTCCTAGCGCTGAACGAGGCATAAATCGCGGGCTGTGATTGGCCGATGGCAAGCTGGACTTGTGAGCGAACACCATGTTTCCTAGCGCTGAACGAGGCTTTACTGGACCCAGCGCTCGAGACAGAGTGTTCGGTCACGGTCCCGCCTGGGCCAGCATCGATTCGGTCAAGCTCACCATGTTGAAGGGCGACTCCATCTCCTTCAGCTGCCGCAGTTTCTCGACAAATCCCTCGACCTTGATCGCATCATCGGGGTGCTCTTCGCTCCGCCTGGCCTGGTCTTGCTCGAGGGCGGCCAGTGCCCGGTTGATCACGCCCTCCACCGTTGTCACTTCTGAAAACAACAACTCAGTCAATGCAAGAACTCGACCATTCGGGAGACTGCACATTGTTGGCATGCGAGTACATGTGCTTGGCACTAGAACTTTACCTATTCATGATACAAATTCTAGCATTATCCTTGGGGCCAGTTGGTTAAAATAGCTAAAGAGTCTTACAAGCTGCAGCCTCTATGAGGCTTTGCATAAAATAAGACATAGTTACAAATTCATTGGATGCTGGAAATTGCTGAAAATTCCTATGGAAACTCTCCAGCCTAGATCAGACCCAGACTATCCAGTCTCTTTCTCGAAGCAAATTGTAAACCATGCCCCGCGCTTACCGCCCTTTTGTGATTGCGCGGGTATCTCGAAGTCCAGTTCCGGAATGAGAATCGACGTGAAGTCTGACTTGACGACTTGGCGGTTGAGATCTTGCGGCGTCTGCACACGGAGCAGCGTTCGCACTCCCTTCGGCTCGATGGTGCCGCTGGATTGCAGCTCATTGTTGCGCATGCCGCATTTGTCGCAAGCAAATGACATCATGATGACTTCTTTATAAAACGGAATTCTTGTCAGTAGTATTCGAGTGGAGCCCTGCGTGAAGAGATATGTAATTGTGATCTGTTCTTTGCCTTTTGTGCAGAGAAGTGAGGTAACCTTAAATACTGTGAACACAATTTTCCATTCAAAATTACTCTGGTGTGCCAGAGATTATCAGTTCCATTGCTGCTCTAGCAAAACAGACGTCGCCGTCTCCAATCATCGAGCCAAGAAATCATTACCTTATCAATGATATTTAACCATTGAATTTATAAGGATATAAAATTTGAATTACCATCTAGTGAAATAGGAATGTTTACATGCTGAGAACGTTTCCTTTCCACGGCACCGCAAAGTGACCTTCATTGCCTATCTATGTATTAACATAGAGTAAGGAAACCTACGGTTCCTTCCTTACTATTTCAATCATTCATTTCACTTCATTAGCTATTTCATTCATCTCAGCAACATCGAACAAAAGAAAAGATAAACCTTCCTTACTCTATGGTATTAACATTGGTTTGGTATTGACTATTAACCTCACAAGAAACACAGGAAAGGCATGCAATTTGTAGGTTAAACTCGAAAATTGGGACGAGATGCCCAGTGGGCAGAAAATGGACACAACGTTTAACACTCACATCTTCCCCACAGTTCATGCAGAGACTTTCGATCTCTGTCACTTCTGGATCGGGATCGTCGGCCGAAAGCTCTCTGAAAATAGGCTTTTCCGACACAACGACACCCAAATTGTCAGCCATGGTTTACTAGAGTTGTTTCAGATGTTGCCAGAAGAGTTGCCATGTTGCCACGCTTCTTCTCAGAGGATGTCCCCAATTCCCCAACGAACGATTTCCTTGCTTAAGAAAATTCTCTAAAATTCCAATTTGACTCCACATGAAACAGTCTTCTCATGGAAATTGCCCAATACATTGTATGCCTACCCACAGGTTCAGCCGCAGAGGAACCTGTAACCTTAGCCCCGATCCAGGATAGAACTTCAGTTTCAACTCGTTTCAATCTATGGTTTCGTCAGCCGCCCTCAGCCGGGGTTTGTTCTTCGGTGTTGCTCACTAAATACAAATACTGAAAACTCGTCATGCAAGCAAAAAGCACATGGTATCCAGGTATTCGCATAACATTTAGACAAGGCATAACAAACAAAACCAGGAGTATGTTGCGAAACAAACGAATTTCATCTGTATTTATTTCACAAAGAGCAACATCGAACAAAAGAAAAGATAAAGTCTCTTACAGTGAATACGGCATTGTGAGTATCCTAAGTTCAATTATTGCAAACTAAACTTCCAGTCTAAATGATTACCTAGGTAATGTTCACTCGGGCCAAGCTTTCACAATCAATTTCTAAAACACGACGTTGGTGCTGCAGAAATTGAACAAAAAACCGGCCGCCTTAATTAAGGAGACGAGAAGGACATCGGTTACAAAAACATAAAATAAAGACAATGAGTCAAGTGATAGCGATGACAGTTGCCTTGGCGATACACAAATGGAACAGAGGCCGCTATCAACTTCAAATCGAATATATACACACTTCATGATAAATACTTCTCCCTAAACTTGAAATTAAACTTAACTGATACCTTGTAGTTAAGGGCTTCAAACTCAGAATATGAAAATAGTACAATGAAGATTGATCATAATCACTGGCTTCTTTGACTGCTGATATGGAATGAGATTTTTGCCAGTGAGAGATTGCTACTCCAGCAAATCAATGTGATAAACTTAAAAGGAATATAATAATAAATGAGACGGAGACCAGCAGTTACTCGTCACTGGATTTCTCCCCGAATTATCCACGTGGAATCAGCCTGGAAAACACAAACTGTCAGAAACACAAACAAGTGACTACCGGCGACCGCTTTCGGCCGTCTGCAAAAGCACTGTCCAGTGTCTGACTTTGGGACAGATCGAAAATCACGTGTCGCTGATATATAGCCATCCCCCCATTGATATTATATGCGTGAGATATGCGTCTCATTAAATCTCTTAGACACGTGTCCATAACTGCGTCCTATATTTAGCACTGGTTTTCAGCAAATCTATTGCAAAAAAACGACAACTGGTTATTTTGTTCACGTTTTTTACGTAGCTCGAGCTATCACCCTTAGAGCCGGTATTACAATACTTGTCAACTCTGGGTTAAGCGTCTAGCCCTCGGAAACAGATGAATTCCACGGCATCCTATCGGCGGTTGCCACGACAAATAACCTAACACCTACTTCAACTCTGGGTCGAGGCACGTGTAAAACCGGCCCTTAGAGCAGCGACTAGACGGTGCCTAAATGTAACGAAACGGCAGGAAACCAACGAGACTCTTATTATAAACCGCAAGACCGTGAACCCACCTGGCTGAGGAACGTGGCCGAGAAAGGCACAAAGTCACCCAGCCGCGAGACAGCGGCGGAAGTGTCCATGGAGAGCCGCACCTTCCAGCACTGCAAGGGAAACACGAGTTAGAGAGTTCCAAGGACGGCCATCACGGCAGCCAGTCTGTCACAGGTTCCGTTTCAGTCCAACAGCAGCGTTGGCCGCATTTCCCACCAAGAGTTCCAAGGACGGCCATCACGGCAGCCAGTCTGTCACAGGTTCCGTTTCAGTCCAACAGCAGCGTTGGCCGCATTTCCCACCAAGAGTTCCAAGGACGGCCATCACGGCAGCCAGTCTGTCACAGGTTCCGTTTCAGTCCAACAGCAGCGTTGGCCGCATTTCCCACCAAGAGTTCCAAGGACGGCATCACGGCAGCCAGTCTGTCACAGGTTCCGTTTCAGTCCAACAGCAGCGTTGGCCGCATTTCCCACCAAGAGTTCCAAGGACGGCCATCATGGCAGCCAGTCTGTCACAGGTTCCGTTTCAGTCCAACAGCAGCGTTGGCCGCATTTCCCACCAAGAGTTCCAAGGACGGCATCATGGCAGCCAGTCTGTCACAGGTTCCGTTTCAGTCCAACAGCAGCGTTGGCCGCATTTCCCACCAAGAGTTCCAAGGACGGCATCACGGCAGCCAGTCTGTCACAGGTTCCGTTTCAGTCCAACAGCAGCGTTGGCCGCATTTCCCACCAAGAGTTCCAAGGACGGCATCATGGCAGCCAGTCTGTCACAGGTTCCGTTTCAGTCCAACAGCAGCGTTGGCCGCATTTCCCACCAAGAGTTCCAAGGACGGCATCACGGCAGCCAGTCTGTCACAGGTTCCGTTTCAGTCCAACAGCAGCGTTGGCCGCATTTCCCACCAAGAGTTCCAAGGACGGCATCACGGCAGCCAGTCTGTCACAGGTTCCGTTTCAGTCCAACAGCAGCGTTGGCCGCATTTCCCACCAAGAGTTCCAAGGACGGCATCACGGCAGCCAGTCTGTCACAGGTTCCGTTTCAGTCCTACAGCAGCGTTGGCCGCATTTCCCACCAAGAGTTCCAAGGACGGCATCATGGCAGCCAGTCTGTCACAGGTTCCGTTTCAGTCCAACAGCAGCGTTGGCCGCATTTCCCACCAAGAGTTCCAAGGACGGCATCATGGCAGCCAGTCTATTGGTTCCGTTTCAGTCCAACAGCAGCGTTGGCCGCATTTCCCACCAAGAGTTCCAAGGACGCCATCACGGCAGCCAGTCTATTGGTTCCATTTCAGTCCAACAGCAGCGTTGGCCGCATTTCCCACCAAGAGTTCCAAGGACGGCATCACGGCAGCCAGTCTGTCACAGGTTCCGTTTCAGTCCAACAGCAGCGTTGGCCGCATTTCCCACCAAGAGTTCCAAGGACGGCATCTTGGCAGCCAGTCTGTCACAGGTTCCGTTTCAGTCCAACAGCAGCGTTGGCCGCATTTCCCACCAAGAGTTCCAAGGACGGCATCACGGCAGCCAGTCTGTCACAGGTTCCGTTTCAGTCCAACAGCAGCGTTGGCCGCATTTCCCACCAAGAGTCCCAAGGACGGCATCACGGCAGCCAGTCTATTGGTTCCGTTTCAGTCCAACAGCAGCGTTGGCCGCATTTCTCACCAAGAGTCCCAAGGACGGCATCATGGCAGCCAGTCTGTCACAGGTTCCGTTTCAGTCCAACAGCAGCGTTGGCCGCATTTCCCACCAAGAGTTCCAAGGACGGCATCATGGCAGCCAGTCTATTGGTTCCGTTTCAGTCCAACAGCAGCGTTGGCCGCATTTCCCACCAAGAGTTCCAAGGACGGCATCACGGCAGCCAGTCTGTCACAGGTTCCGTTTCAGTCCAACAGCAGCGTTGGCCGCATTTCCCACCAAGAGTTCCAAGGACGGCATCACGGCAGCCAGTCTGTCACAGGTTCAGTTTCAGTCCAACAGCAGCGTTGGCCGCATTTCCCACCAAGAGTTCCAAGGACGGCATCATGGCAGCCAGTCTGTCACAGGTTCCGTTTCAGTCCAACAGCAGCGTTGGCCGCATTTCCCACCAAGAGTTCCAAGGACGGCCATCACGGCAGCCAGTCTATTGGTTCCGTTTCAGTCCAACAGCAGCGTTGGCCGCATTTCCCACCAAGAGTCCCAAGGACGGCCATCACGGCAGCCAGTCTGTCACAGGTTCCGTTTCAGTCCAACAGCAGCGTTGGCCGCATTTCCCACCAAGAGTTCCAAGGACGGCATCATGGCAGCCAGTCTGTCACAGGTTCCGTTTCAGTCCAACAGCAGCGTTGGCCGCATTTCCCACCAAGAGTCCCAAGGACGGCATCATGGCAGCCAGTCTGTCACAGGTTCCGTTTCAGTCCAACAGCAGCGTTGGCCGCATTTCCCACCAAGAGTCCCAAGGACGGCATCATGGCAGCCAGTCTGTCACAGGTTCCGTTTCAGTCCTACAGCAGCGTTGGCCGCATTTCCCACCAAGAGTTCCAAGGACGGCCATCACGGCAGCCAGTCTGTCACAGGTTCCGTTTCAGTCCAACAGCAGCGTTGGCCGCATTTCCCACCAAGAGTCCCAAGGACGGCATCATGGCAGCCAGTCTGTCACAGGTTCCGTTTCAGTCCAACAGCAGCGTTGGCCGCATTTCCCACCAAGAGTCCCAAGGACGGCATCATGGCAGCCAGTCTGTCACAGGTTCCGTTTCAGTCCAACAGCAGCGTTGGCCGCATTTCCCACCAAGAGTCCCAAGGACGGCATCACGGCAGCCAGTCTGTCACAGGTTCCGTTTCAGTCCAACAGCAGCGTTGGCCGCATTTCCCACCAAGAGTCCCAAGGACGGCATCATGGCAGCCAGTCTGTCACAGGTTCCGTTTCAGTCCAACAGCAGCGTTGGCCGCATTTCCCACCAAGAGTCCCAAGGACGGCATCACGGCAGCCAGTCTGTCACAGGTTCCGTTTCAGTCCAACAGCAGCGTTGGCCGCATTTCCCACCAAGAGTCCCAAGGACGGCATCATGGCAGCCAGTCTGTCACAGGTTCCGTTTCAGTCCTACAGCAGCGTTGGCCGCATTTCCCACCAAGAGTTCCAAGGACGGCCATCACGGCAGCCAGTCTGTCACAGGTTCCGTTTCAGTCCAACAGCAGCGTTGGCCGCATTTCCCACCAAGAGTCCCAAGGACGGCATCATGGCAGCCAGTCTGTCACAGGTTCCGTTTCAGTCCAACAGCAGCGTTGGCCGCATTTCCCACCAAGAGTCCCAAGGACGGCATCATGGCAGCCAGTCTGTCACAGGTTCCGTTTCAGTCCAACAGCAGCGTTGGCCGCATTTCCCACCAAGAGTCCCAAGGACGGCATCACGGCAGCCAGTCTATTGGTTCCGTTTCAGTCCAACAGCAGCGTTGGCCGCATTTCCCACCAAGAGTCCCAAGGACGGCATCATGGCAGCCAGTCTGTCACAGGTTCCGTTTCAGTCCAACAGCAGCGTTGGCCGCATTTCCCACCAAGAGTCCCAAGGACGGCATCACGGCAGCCAGTCTGTCACAGGTTCCGTTTCAGTCCAACAGCAGCGTTGGCCGCATTTCCCACCAAGAGTCCCAAGGACGGCATCATGGCAGCCAGTCTGTCACAGGTTCCGTTTCAGTCCAACAGCAGCGTTGGCCGCATTTCCCACCAAGAGTCCCAAGGACGGCATCATGGCAGCCAGTCTGTCACAGGTTCCGTTTCAGTCCAACAGCAGCGTTGGCCGCATTTCCCACCAAGAGTTCCAAGGACGGCATCACGGCAGCCAGTCTGTCACAGGTTCCGTTTCAGTCCAACAGCAGCGTTGGCCGCATTTCCCACCAAGAGTTCCAAGGACGGCCATCACGGCAGCCAGTCTATTGGTTCCGTTTCAGTCCAACAGCAGCGTTGGCCGCATTGCCGGCACCTCGCGAAAGACGCAACCTGTCGCTGCCGAGATTACCTGCGCGGGAACGAGCTGCAGGTCTGCGGGCATGCGACGAACGTCACGCGCCATGGCAACCGTCTCGTTGCCGTAGTCGAGGAAACGCACTCGTATCACGGGCCGGGCGGAGATGACAACGGCTCGGGCCCTGCGTCGAGGGGAAAGCGTTAGCGGCACGGACGCCCGGACTCAAGGAGGCTGTGCACGAGTCCCTCTCTGACGATTGAACCCTTCACTATCTGTTGGTGCTCTACTATGCTAATTGATGAGCGTAGCGAGCGAAGCAAAATCATCAATTTCACTACTGCTAAAAAAAACACTTGGTGTGTTAGTTTGTTTTTTTGTATGTGTGTTTGCGCGCGCTCTACAGGCCAAACGCCTGCTTCGAGTGGGATGAACTTTTCAGGGTGTCTACTTTTGTTCTCAACTTAGACCCCCTGCGTTTTTCAAGAAAATCCTCCACATCCTTCACTTTCAAAGAAGAAAAAAGAGCAAAATTCGACAATTGGGCATGTTTGGAAAAGTACAGAAGTGCGTATTTTTTTCAAATGTTCCCAATTTCGATTTGCCTTTAGAAACCATCGAAACCAAATCGAAACATCACATCAGATTTTTCCCAATAAAAACCAACCCAATAAAACCCAATAAAAACCCTTGGGCATGAGTTACATCTATGTATTAACATGCACAATGCTCAATGATCTCAAAGTGAGCATATTTCCGCTACCCGACAGCTCGGACAGAAACAAAGAAAGGTCAGAATCGTTAACAATTTCAAGTGATCAGAATTTTGTCCGGCTTGCTGCTCCATGATTTTCATAGGCTTTTTGCGTGAATCATTTTATGCGCTTTATACAAACCGCTACGCTCATCTTCAACGCAACACAAATTGCGATCGCCCTAGTATTTAACAGTTCACTGGAACCATTGGGTTTCTGGCTAATGCTAATGCCAGGGTGTCTGCGTAGCCACCGAGGCTGCAACCCGAGGTGTCGGTTTCCATCGAAAGACAGCGCCAGCAGCTCTGCCGGCCGCTCGTTTGGCGATTGCTATGACGTAGGGTACAATAGGGGAAATCTTGTCCGTGGAGGGCACCCCCAAAACAGGTTGCCAACGCACCCCAGCGATTTCCGGCCAAACTACTGGCATCAAATTATTGCCGTAGCCATAGCTGGGTATGGTAGAATGTCTGGGTAACCTTATGTGCTGTGACGTAGCCATAGCTAGGTATGGTAGAATGTCTGGGTAACCTTATGTCTGTGACGTAGCCATAGCCAGGTATGGTAGAATGTCTGGGTAACCTCATATCTGTGATGTAGCCATAGCTAGGTGTGGTAGAATGTCTGGGTAACCTTATGTCTGTGACGTAGCCATAGCCAGGTATGGTAGAATGTCTGGGTAACCTCATATCTGTGATGTAGCCATAGCTAGGTATGGTAGAATGTCTGGGTAACCTCATATCTGTGACGTAGCCATAGCTAGGTATGGTAGAATGTCTGGGTAACCTCATATCTGTGACGTAGCCATAGCTAGGTGTGGTAGAATGTCTGGGTAACCTCATATCTGTGACGTAGCCATAGCTAGGTATGGTAGAATGTCTGGGTAACCTTATGTGTCTGTGACGTAGCCATAGCTAGGTATGGTAGAATGTCTGGGTAACCTCATATCTGTGACGTAGCCATAGCTAGGTGTGGTAGAATGTCTGGGTAACCTCATATCTGTGACGTAGCCATAGCTAGGTGTGGTAGAATGTCTGGGTAACCTTTTGTGCTGTGACGTAGCCATAGCTAGGTATGGTAGAATGTCTGGGTAACCTTATATCTGTGACGTAGCCATAACTAGGTATGGTAGAATGTCTGGGTAACCTCATATCTGTGACGTAGCCATAGCTGGGTACGGTAGAATGTCTGGGTAACCTTATGTCTGTGACGTAGCCATAGCTAGGTATGGTAGAATGTCTGGGTAACCTTATGTCTGTGACGTAGCCATAGCTAGGTGTGGTAGAATGTCTGGGTAACCTAATGTCTGTGACGTAGCCATAGCTAGGTGTGGTAGAATGTCTGGGTAACCTTATGTCTGTGACGTAGCCATAGCTAGGTATGGTAGAATGTCTGGGTAACCTCATATCTGTGACGTAGCCATAGCTAGGTATGGTAGAATGTCTGGGTAACCTTATGTCTGTGACGTAGCCATAGCTAGGTATGGTAGAATGTCTGGGTAACCTTATGTCTGTGACGTAGCCATAGCTAGGTATGGTAGAATGTCTGGGTAACCTCATATCTGTGACGTAGCCATAGCTAGGTATGGTAGAATGTCTGGGTAACCTTATGTGTCTGTGACGAAGCCATAGCTGGGTATGGTAGAATGTCTGGGTAACCTTTTGTGCTGTGACGTAGCCATAGCTAGGTATGGTAGAATGTCTGGGTAACCTTATATCTGTGACGTAGCCATAACTAGGTATGGTAGAATGTCTGGGTAACCTCATATCTGTGACGTAGCCATAGCTGGGTACGGTAGAATGTCTGGGTAACCTTATGTCTGTGACGTAGCCATAGCTAGGTATGGTAGAATGTCTGGGTAACCTTATGTCTGTGACGTAGCCATAGCTAGGTGTGGTAGAATGTCTGGGTAACCTAATGTCTGTGACGTAGCCATAGCTAGGTGTGGTAGAATGTCTGGGTAACCTTATGTGTCTGTGACGTAGCCATAGCTAGGTATGGTAGAATGTCTGGGTAACCTTATATCTGTGACGTAGCCATAGCTAGGTATGGTAGAATGTCTGGGTAACCTTATGTGCTGTGACGTAGCCATAGCTAGGTATGGTAGAATGTCAGGGTAACCTTATGTCTGTGACGTAGCCATAGCTAGGTATGGTAGAATGTCTGGGTAACCTTATGTGCTGTGACGTAGCCATAGCTAGGTATGGTAGAATGTCAGGGTAACCTTATGTCTGTGACGTAGCCATAGCTAGGTATGGTAGAATGTCTGGGTAACCTTATATCTGTGACGTAGCCATAGCTAGGTATGGTAGAATGTCTGGGTAACCTTATATCTGTGACGAAGCCATAGCTAGGTGTGGTAGAATGTCTGGGTAACCTAATGTCTGTGACGTAGCAATAGCTAGGTATGGTAGAATGTCTGGGTAACCTTATATCTGTGACGTAGCAATAGCTAGGTATGGTAGAATGTCTGGGTAACCTTATGTGCTGTGACGTAGCCATAGCTGGGTACGGTAGAATGTCTGGGTAACCTAATGTCCGTGCCTAAAGTATAGGAGTTTCTATGACCGTGAAGCGAATCAAACAACGTAGGCTGCGTCCAGGGTGGTTGGCAAGACTGGTACGCACCATTCGCCCTCGAACAAGACGAGGACGGCGTCTCCGTCTCGAGGGGAGAACTCCGCGCCGTTGCCGGTGGTGGAAGCCATCGACTTGTTCATGGACAGCAAGACGGCGGAGGACGCAGCCCGCTGTACGTAGCGCTCGGTCTCGCCTCGGTAAACGAAGTACACGTCCTGAACGACACAATGCTAACGTTAGCGCAACCACACAATGCTAACGTTACGCTAACGTTAGCGCAACCACACAATGCTAGCGTTGCGCTAACGTTAGCGCAACCACACAATGCTAACGTTAGCGCAACCACACAATGCTAGCGTTGCGCTAACGTTAGCGCAACCACACAATGCTAGCGTTAGCGCAACCACACAATGCTAGCGTTAGCGCAACCACACAATGCTAGCGTTAGCGCAACCACACAATGCTAACGTTAGCGCAACCACACAATGCTAGCGTTGCGCTAACGTTAGCGCAACCACACAATGCTAACGTTAGCGCAACCACACAATGCTAGCGTTGCGCTAGCGTTAGCGCAACCACACAATGCTAACGTTAGCGCAACCACACAATGCTAGCGTTGCGCTAGCGTTAGCGCAACCACACAATGCTAGCGTTGCGCTAACGTTAGCGCAACCACACAATGCTAGCGTTGCGCTAACGTTAGCGCAACCACACAATGCTAGCGTTAGCGCAACCACACAATGCTAGCGTTGCGCTAACGTTAGCGCAACCACACAATGCTAGCGTTACGCTAACGTTAGCGCAACCACACAATGCTAACGTTGCGCTAACGTTAGCGCAACCACACAATGCTAGCGTTACGCTAACGTTAGCGCAACCACACAATGCTAACGTTAGCGCAATCTGACAAAATCTGACAAATTTTGAAAACAATCATACCAATAACATTGCATCCATTTCGGTTTCATCTGGAACGGCTCCAGCCAAAGATAGCTGCCAGAGTAACCTTGCTGCCACCAAGGCCAGCCCGCGCCGAGCGCAAAGTGAGCGCAAAGTGATTGCAAAGTGAGCGCAGAGTGAGCGCAAAGCGAGCGCAGAGTGAGCGCAGATTGAGCGCAGAGTGAGCGCAGAGTGAGCGCAAAGCGAGCGCAAAGTGAGCGCAAAGTGAGCGCAGAGTGAGCGCAAAGTGAGCGCAAAGTGAGCGCAGAGTGAGCGCAAAGTGAGCGCAAAGTGAGCGCAGAGTGAGCGCAAAGTGAGTGCAGAGTGAGCGCAAAGTGAGCGCAAAGTGAGCGCAAAGCGAGCGCAGAGTGAGCGCAGAGTGAGCGCAAAGTGAGCGCAAAGCGAGCGCAAAGTGAGCGCAAAGCGAGCGCAAAGTGAGCGCAAAGTGAGCGCAAAGTGAGCGCAAAGTGAGCGCAGAGTGAGCGCAGAGTGAGCGCAAAGTGAGCGCAGAGTGAGCGCAAAGTGAGCGCAGAGTGAGCGCAAAGTGAGTGCAGAGTGAGCGCAAAGTGAGCGCAAAGTGAGCGCAAAGCGAGCGCAGAGTGAGCGCAAAGTGAGCGCAAAGTGAGCGCAAAGTGAGCGCAAAGGGAGTGCAGAGTGAGCGCAAAGTGAGCGCAAAGTGAGCGCAGAGACCGACCTGTTTGGCGCCGACGTCCACGGCAACGGCGGCCAGACACGGCGCGGCGCCGTTGCCCCCGACGACGACGACGTCTTCGTGCACGACGACGACGGTTGCGTTGACAACGCGGCCGACGGCCTTGACCTTGAGCGCGGCGTCGGCGGGCAGCGACAGGTGGGCGGGCGACGTCCCCGGCGCCATGGCGACCGTCAACGACTGGAAGCACGCGGCACAGACAGCGTTGCCGTCGTTATCGCAGGATGCGGTCGCTATGGCAACGGATCCACGCAAAGTCTTTCGGCGTCACAATTATTAATCTTTTAGCCTTGTCACTAGCGACGTCGGTGGGTAGCCGGGTACAAACCGCGGAACCGCTCAAAACCAGAAAAAAAAAAATTTGAAAATTTTTTTAAATTTTTTTTTGAAAAATATAATTTTGTGCGCGACTGTACAAGTCACTATGTATTGGTTGGTCCAAGCATGGTCAAGGTCATGGCCCAAGGCATGCAGAGTGCAGAGTGGCCTGGAGCCACTTGAACCTGTCCAGACATGAGTGTCTTTGTATGTTCCCTCAATTCTAGTGATTCATTGGCTGTTGCCCAAGGCCAAGCTGTGTGTGGGGTTAGGGCAGTTTGTTTATGCCACCTAATCACTTTGTATGGCTTCACCACTCACAAGCATGATTGACTGCTTCTTTTATTGGGGGTAATAAAGATGAAAATCATGTCTGATAATATAATGGGGACTTCTTCATAACTGTCTTGTCCATGCAAATTATAACACTGTCTCGAAAAACCCTGCAACTTACAATATTCCATATTGGTACACACAAAAAAAATTTTGAAATTTGAAAAAAAAAAAAATTTTTTGTTTTTAGCTAACCCAGGTACCCGGGTACTATTATTGGTACCCGCCGACATCTCTACTTGTCACCGCGAACGGCAAAGTCAGAGTTCCGCAATCGCAGTGCTGACAGCAGTGGGCACACGCAGGGGGTCCTCCTGAGGTAGATTTGCTAGCCCCCCCCCCCCCCCCCCCCCAAGGCCAAAGAGTAGATCCTGATGACCATGGCAAAGCTGGGACCCAGACGAAACACGAGATATCAACATAGTTAAATGGTTTTCCCCTGGAATAGGGAATTCTCTTTAAATTTCAAAACGTCTTTTTATAATTTTGCGTGGGGAATAAAAGTGCACGTGTTTTTTCTTATCATTCTAAACTTAATATTATAGGAGATATAGGTACAACTATTAAAACAGTGGGTGTGTGGACCTCGCACGAAAAAAGGACTGGCCTGTTTACCTGACAACGCATGATTAAATCGAAGAGCAATTATCAGATCAGGAAAGTAAAAAATATATGTTGTCTTTTAAATTGAAATGTCAATTCAGAAAAATGGTTGGATAATCGATTCACATTCAATGAGAGTTCCCTATTTTTTTTTATTTAATTTAATTTTTTTTATTTAATCTTTATGGCGGACAGGTAAGTACCCAGTTGTGCCATATAATATGGGGAAGTAAGGGATCAGTAAGGGATGGCGATAGGAGACGGCCGTGCCCTTTTGGTGGCGGAACTATCCCAGCATTAGCCTGGAATGGTCGGGGGAAATCACGGAAAAACCATCTAGATTGTGAAGCACGGTTAGGTTTCGGTGACCTAGTCCTACCTGAGCGGGCAGACGGCACACGTCTTGGGGCAGCTGACGGATCTGTCCGACTTCCACGTCTTCCGTGTTCCCGTAGTCGAGGTACAAAACTCGGAGCGGGGAGAGCTGGACCACGCGGGCCCGGTACCTGCGTGTCACAGACCGACTTGAGCTCCATTCGTTGATGGGTGTCGAGGTTCATTGAATTCAACTTTTTACGGATTTCCAAGAGATATTTCGAGGTTCTGAAATATTCAATTGGTTGTCAAAAGTGTGAGGATTCCGTAGATATTTGTTTCGTTGCGATCGGATGACGGGTGTGGCCTGGAAAGTGAATCCCGTACGAGGTGAATTCTTAGCTGGAATTTACCCTTAAGGACATCTTTCAATATACCGGCTAAACAAAGTTATTTTAAAACTCTTGTAAGTAATTAACGAGTGAATCTTGCGAAATGAAAATGGTTCAATTGGTTGTCCGAAGTGTGAAGATTCCGAAAACACAGGTTTCGTCGCGATCCGACCAATGGTGTGGCCTGGAAAGTGTATCCCGTACGAGGTGAAGGAAACGGCTCGACTTCGGAGCTCATTGAACGGACTTAAGCTCCGATCACAACAAACTTGGTAGCAACGCAAACTTGAGAACTTGAGATTTTGCAATATGACTTATTAATATCATAATAATAAATTATTATTTACCACTGTAAGATATTAAAACAAAGACATTGTAACATGTTAACATTCATTGTAACAAAGACATTGGCAGCAATGCAAACTTGAGATTTTCCCATTCGCAAACAACTTTAGCAGTGAGCCACGGCCCCATGGAAATTGTCGCATTTGTGTATTTCCGCCCGTAATCGCCTTCCCTTGGCGGCAATTCGCTAGTCACTCACTGGAGAGACTTTTTACAGCGACCACTCGGCAGTAGCAACATTTTAATAATCAAGATTGCAATTTTGAAATTTGATTTTGAAATTCGAAAGGTTCCAAGACGAAACAGGTAGTGATGAACTAAAAGACACAAATGTGTAAGCTTCTGGCATGTGTTAACACAAGGCCAGCGCCGGGACCGCAATCTCTCAGCTTGGCGACATCGGTCGGGAGGACCAATCGCGTCGGGTGGTTACGAGAGAATGTTAATTGTGAACCGTTTTGTTGTGGTTTCGATGGTCTCAAAGAGCAACATCCGAAAGCGGGAAAATTTGGAAAAAATACACACTTTGTGAATAGTTTAGTGTAGTACGGTTTTGCCCTCTTTGAAAAGACTTTCGGTCCTAAAAAGGACCTTTGTCAGGATTGTTTTAGGACCGAAAGTCTTTTCAAACAGAGCAAAACCGTACTACACTAAACCATCAATTTGCGGCTCTGAAACACTTCGCCATTCCACTTTTTGAATAATTTCCGTACTTTCCAAACTTTCCAAATGCGAATATTGCTCTACTTTTTGCTCTGAAGACTTTCTTGTATGGAAGATTTTCTTGAAAAACGCAGCAGGTCTAAGTAGAGAACAAAAGTAGACACCCTGTAAATTTCATCCCACTCGAAGCAGGCGTTTGGCCTGTAGAGCGCGCGCAAACACACATACAAACAAACAAACACAAGTGCTCACTACGCTCATCAATGGTCTGCCTAGTACCGGATGAATGCTTAAGACTATTGGAGTGAGTGCTTACTCGGGCCACTTCCCGCGCAGAATTCACCTCCTACTGGATACCAACTTGTGGCCACACCTTTTGTCCGATTGTAACGAAACCCATGTCTACGGAATCCTCACACTTTTGGCAACAAATTGTGTGTTTGCAAATCTCGAAAATATTCACTCGTCTAGTATTTTCAAGCATTCTATAACAACCCTGTTACGTCGTATTATTGAGCTCATACTCGGGCAGCTTCCCGCGCAGAATTCACCTCCTACTGGATACCAACTTGTGGCCACACCTTTTGTCCGATTGTAACGAAACCAGGGTCAAAGGAATCCTCACACTTTTGGCAACAAATTGTGTGTTTGCAAATCTCGAAAATATTCACTCATCTAGTATTTTCAAGCATTCTATAACAACCCTGTTACGTCGTGTTATTGAGCTCATACTCGGGCCGCTTCCCGCTCAAATTTCACCTCCTACTGGATACCAACTTGTGGCCACACCGTTTGTCCGATTGTAACGAAACCATGGTCCACGGAATCCTCACACTTTTAGCAACAAATTGTGTGATTTACAACCACGAAATACAAATAGAAAGTTAAAATAAAGCTTCGTGAAATAATCACCAACATCCACACCAACAGCCTTAACAGTGCACGAACGCACACCGACGCCAACTCACCACTCCCCGAGGTACAGTGCTGCCACCGCGAGCCCCAGTCGCGGCTGGCAACGAGGCAACGAGGCCGCCCGAGCAGTGAGCGCCAACACGAGCTTGTAGGCGGCTTCCTGGTTGGCGTCCACAGACACCACGTAACCGTTGGCAACCGCCTTGACAACCGTCACCTGGGAACGAAACAAGCCGACTGGCAGTGATCAGGACAAAGACTCGAAGAAGCGTCTCAGGTTCAAGCGTGGGATATTTACGCCAATGAAATATGTGTCAATATTTCACACTAAAGTATGGATAATATGAAAATTAAGGCATCAGAATGTGACCAAAGAGAAAATAAGTTCCTACTAGACATTGCAATTTGGTGCAAAGAAAAGAAATGCCCCAGCATTGCGTTGGGCATGCAAATCTACCAGCCTGGCTTCGATACGAGACACTTGGATGAAAGTGCCTTGGTTCGTGTCCCGGTCGACTCACCGATTCGAAACGATCCCAAGGGAGCTGGAAGGCAGCTATCTCGGGGGCCGAAACTGGAGGCGGGGCCTGCACAGAAACCACATGCGTCAGGGGATGGCATCCAGGAGGCCTTGGTGTGGCACTGCAGGAAGCAAGTTCAGCATTGGCGTATGGGACATTTGGGCTGTGATGGAATCCAGGAGGCCTTGGTGTTGCATTGCAGGAAGCAAGTTCAGCATTGGCGTATGGGACATTTGGGCTGTGATGGAATCCAGGAGGCCTTGGTGTGGCATTGCAGGAAGCAAGTTCAGCATTGGCGTATGGGACATTTGGGCTGTGATGGAATCCAGGAGGCCTTGGTGTGGCATTGCAGGAAGCAAGTTCAGCATTGGCGTATGGGACATTTGGGCTGTGATGGAATCCAGGAGGCCTTGGTGTGGCATTGCAGGAAGCAAGTTCAGCATTGGCGTATGGGACATTTGGGCTGTGATGGAATCCAGGAGGCCTTGGTGTTGCATTGCAGGAAGCAAGTTCAGCATTGGCGTATGGGACATTTGGTCAGTGGATGGAATCCAGGAGGCCTTGGTGTTGCACTGCAGGAAGCAAGTTCAGCATTGGCTGAATTGGCCAATTACGAGCTTTCGTAATTTAAATAAGATTAAAAGAGAATTCAACGCATCCAACGTTAATTTGGAGTTACTCGAGGTTGAATGTAAAATGTGGTTGCAGTATAGCATCACGCGGTACCAGAGCCACTATGAGTATTCGTAGACTCTGGACCATACCCCCCTGGGGACATTCAATTTTCACCCTGTATGCAAATTACTTCTCCCAAATTTAATGGCCATTTAGCTCAGCGGTTAGAGCACCAGCCGCGAAAGTTGGGGACCCGGGTTCAAATCCCGGAATGGACAACACTTTTGGGAGGCTAATTTGTGTACATAATAACCCTATTTCTGGTCTTGGTTAAAAACTCATAGGAAATGTTACAAGAAGCTACAGGTGTGTGTTGATCTTTGTGTTAACATACTATTAGCCCTAAGAATGGAAGAGTACCTTGAGACACAAGTACCTAATCTAAAATAGGTTAGGAACTAGGAATTAATAGATCCCTATTTCGGGTCTTGGTTAAAAACTCATAGGAAATGTTACAAGAATGTTACAAAAAAATGTTACAGGTGTGTATTGATCTTTGTGTTACCGTACTCTTGGCCCCAGGAACGGAAGAGTACCTTGAGACACAAGTACCTAATCTAAAATAGGTTAGGAACTAGGAATTAATAGATCCCTATTTCTGGTCTCCCTCGTGGGAACTTGAAAGTAGAAGCATGCTACGAGCTCAAAAGCTCACTCCATTTGCTGTTGTTGATATTATTACATGCGAGAAAAGCACGAGTGGAGAACGACCGTCCTCGGCGCATGCCAAACGCAATTTGTGTTGCGTTGAAGATGAGCGTAGGCAGCGGTTTGTGTATAGCGGATTAAAAGGTGCAGGCAGCAGTCACAAGAAAACCATGGAGCACCAAACCTGACCATTGCCTTCTCGAAAATTCTGATCACTTGAAAATGTATGCGGATTCTGACGTTCCTTTGTTTCTCTTCGAGGTCAACAAAGCTGGTAACCAAGGAAACGAAGGAAACCGGACTCGTATTGAATCAGCCGTCAAATCACGAAAAAAACACCACAAAAATGCTAATAAAAACTAATTGGAAAAACCTACCGAACTAAGATTTGCAGGCATGATAAATATGTATAGGGTCAACATGTTTAGAAGTTTTGGTGAAGTTATGTTAGGAACTTTGAAATTTACAGGGGTTCAAAATTGTGAAAAAATCGAAAAATTTCGTAAAAATTGATTTATAAAACATTTACTGAACCGATCTTTTTCAAAAACGCATGGGGTCTAAGTTGAGAACAGAGGTAGATACTCAGAAATTTTCATCCATATCGGTTCAGGCGTTTGGTCTGTAGAGCGCGCACAAACACACACAAAAAAAAAAAAAAAAAAAAAAAAAAAAAAACATACACAAGTGACTTTTTTCTGGGGTAAGTGAAATTGAAGATTTCGCTACGCTCATCAATTACATGGGAGAATAGCACGAGTGGAGAACGCTCCACCCCACGGCGCATGCACAACGCAGGGGTGCTCACCTGCACGAACTGGTTGCTAGGCAACTCCTGAGTGGGCAGCTCGTCCAGGGCAACGACCTCCTCGCCCTCCACGGCCACTTGGACCGCGCCGTCCGCGGCCTGCAAACAAACGGTGGGTCGGCTTGCGGCTCCATGGCACTGCGCGCTTCCGGGAGGCACGTTTTGGGGCGTGCGAATATTCGAAATGGACTGGTTGTTCGACGAATTATTTTCGAATTTAGAGGAAATTGTTACTGGTTTAAGCAGTTACCAGTGTGCAATTATCGATGGAAGGGAGACGAAGCTGGAAAATTGTGCACCCGAACAAGGATACGAACCCGGGACCTCCTGCTTGCCGGGCAGGTGCTCTACCAACCGAGCTATTCGGTCACACATTCTCCCTGCTTGCCGGGCAGGTGCTCTACCAACCGAGCTATTCGGTCACACATTCTCCCTGCTTGCCGGGCAGGTGCTCTACCAACCGAGCTATTCGGTCACACATTCTCCCTGCTTGCCGGGCAGGTGCTCTACCAACCGAGCTCTTCGGTCACACATTCTCCCTGCTTGCCGGGCAGATGCTCTACCAACCGAGCTATTCGGTCACACATTCTCCCTGCTTGCCGGGCAGGTGCTCTACCAACCGAGCTATTCGGTCACACATTCTCCCTGCTTGCCGGGCAGGTGCTCTACCAACCGAGCTATTCGGTCACACATTCTCCCTGCTTGCCGGGCAGGTGCTCTACCAACCGAGCTATTCGGTCACACATTCTCCCTGCTTGCCGGGCAGGTGCTCTACCAACCGAGCTATTCGGTCACACATTCTCCCTGCGTGACCGAATAGCTCGGTTGGTAGAGCACCTGCCCGGCAAGCAGGGAGAATGTGTGACCGAATAGCTCGGGCAGGTGCTCTACCAACCGAGCTATTCGGTCACGCAGGGAGAATGTGTGACCGAATAGCTCGGTTGGTAGAGCACCTGCCCGGCAAGCAGGGAGAATGTGTGACCGAATAGCTCGGTTGGTAGAGCACCTGCCCGGCAAGCAGGGAGAATGTGTGACCGAATAGCTCGGTTGGTAGAGCACCTGCCCGGCAAGCAGGGAGAATGTGTGACCGGATAGCTCGGTTGGTAGAGCACCTGCCCGGCAAGCAGGGAGAATGTGTGACCGAATAGCTCAGTTGGTAGAGCACCTGCCCGGCAAGCAGGGAGAATGTGTGACCGAATAGCTCGGTTGGTAGAGCACCTGCCCGGCAAGCAGGAGGTCCCGGATTCGTATCCCGGTTCGGGTGCACAATTTTCCAGCTTCGTCTCCCTTCCATCGATAATTGCACACTGGTAACTGCTTAAACCAGTGACAATTTCCACTCAGTTACACGCTCGAAAGCCCTCCTGCTACGGCCTTCATTCAGATTGGTTCACAACTGTCTTCGCAAATCGATTTTTATTTCTTAATAAATTATCCAAAAGTTCATTTCCTACCTACTCTTTACTAAAATACAGTTTCAATAGCAACACTGTACCAATGTCCATTTGCACTTTTTGGCACTTTTCCGTAGCTTTAATATCTATGGGAACGACTGATTTCCTAAGTTACTGATGATGCTGTCCATCGAATCAACTCAAAGCTATTTCAGTGGAAATGTTGCTAACTGTCTGCCTGTAAGAAACTGATGGCAGAAACTATTCGAATTCGTATTCGAAATTTTATTATTTGAAAAACGAATAATTCGAAAAATTCGAATAGTTTGAATATTTGGCACCACTGGTAAGCACTTTGCTGCAAAAATTCACATTTTAGGTATATATTATTCGAACTTTTCGCAAATTATTCGAGCCAAACGAATTATTCGCTTATTCAACTTCGATATTCGACTTTTGTTATTCGATATTATATTATTGTATTATATACAATAATATAATATACATAATATACATATTGATAGTATGTTATTGTTTGATATTCGACAATTGTTGATGAATCAATTCAAATTTTTTATGGATCCTTCTAATTTTATTTTATACATTTTCTGCAATAATAGAAATTGAATTCTCTCAATAATAAAATATTTATGGTGGTTACTCCCCAAGTTTGGAGACAAAAGAGAAATGCAGTGATGCAGATTTGCAAGTGATGTCGCTTACGCCCAAATTAAAACGTGAATATCGGTTAAAGTAACAGACTGTCACTTGCACGGTATTTTGCTTTAGGTTACCGTTATGAACATTGAGCAGGAACCAGCAAAACATGGATTATGCTAAAAATGGCACTAAAGCCCTTCTGCCTGTACACCATCGATATATGTTCGTGTCTGCTATTTTGTGTGGGAAAACTCCCTCGAGATTGTGTTCGTGTCAGCTATTTCGTGTGGGAAAACTCCCTCGAGATTGTGTTCGTGTCAGCTATTTCGTGTGGGAAAACTCCCTCGAGATTGTGTTCGTGTCAGCTATTTCGTGTGGGAAAACTCCCTCGAGATTGTGTTCGTGTCAGCTATTTCGTGTGGGAAAACTCCCTCGAGATTGTGTTCGTGTCTGCTATTTCGTGTGGGAAAACTCCCTCGAGATTGTGTTCGTGTCTGCTATTTCGTGTGGGAAAACTCCCTCGAGATTGTGTTCGTGTCAGCTATTTCGTGTGGGAAAACTCCCTCGAGATTGTGTTCGTGTCAGCTATTTCGTGTGGTAAAACTCCCTCGAGATTGTGTTCGTGTCAGCTATTTCGTGTGGGAAAACTCCCTCGAGATTGTGTTCGTGTCAGCTATTTCGTGTGGGAAAACTCCCTCGAGATTGTGTTCGTGTCAGCTATTTCGTGTGGTAAAACTCCCTCGAGATTGTGTTCGTGTCAGCTATTTCGTGTGGGAAAACTCCCTCGAGATTGTGTTCGTGTCAGCTATTTCGTGTGGGAAAACTCCCTCGAGATTGTGTTCGTGTCTGCTATTTCGTGTGGGAAAACTCCCTCGAGATTGTGTTCGTGTCAGCTATTTCGTGTGGGAAAACTCCCTCGAGATTGTGTTCGTGTCAGCTATTTCGTGTGGGAAAACTCCCTCGAGATTGTGTTCGTGTCAGCTATTTCGTGTGGGAAAACTCCCTCGAGATTGTGTTCGTGTCAGCTATTTCGTGTGGGAAAACTCCCTCGAGATTGTGTTCGTGTCTGCTATTTCGTGTGGGAAAACTCCCTCGAGATTGTGTTCGTGTCAGCTATTTCGTGTGGGAAAACTCCCTCGAGATTGTGTTCGTGTCAGCTATTTCGTGTGGGAAAACTCCCTCGAGATTGTGTTCGTGTCAGCTATTTCGTGTGGGAAAACTCCCTCGAGATTGTGTTCGTGTCTGCTATTTCGTGTGGGAAAACTCCCTCGAGATTGTGTTCGTGTCAGCTATTTCGTGTGGGAAAACTCCCTCGAGATTGTGTTCGTGTCAGCTATTTCGTGTGGGAAAACTCCCTCGAGATTGTGTTCGTGTCAGCTATTTCGTGTGGGAAAACTCCCTCGAGATTGTGTTCGTGTCAGCTATTTCGTGTGGGAAAACTCCCTCGAGATTGTGTTCGTGTCAGCTATTTCGTGTGGGAAAACTCCCTCGAGATTGTGTTCGTGTCTGCTATTTCGTGTGGGAAAACTCCCTCGAGATTGTGTTCGTGTCAGCTATTTCGTGTGGGAAAACTCCCTCGAGATTGTGTTCGTGTCAGCTATTTCGTGTGGGAAAACTCCCTCGAGATTGTGTTCGTGTCTGCTATTTCGTGTGGGAAAACTCCCTCGAGATTGTGTTCGTGTCAGCTATTTCGTGTGGGAAAACTCCCTCGAGATTGTGTTCGTGTCTGCTATTTCGTGTGGGAAAACTCCCTCGAGATTGTGTTCGTGTCAGCTATTTCGTGTGGGAAAACTCCCTCGAGATTGTGTTCGTGTCAGCTATTTCGTGTGGTAAAACTCCCTCGAGATTGTGTTCGTGTCAGCTATTTCGTGTGGGAAAACTCCCTCGAGATTGTGTTCGTGTCAGCTATTTCGTGTGGGAAAACTCCCTCGAGATTGTGTTCGTGTCTGCTATTTCGTGTGGGAAAACTCCCTCGAGATTGTGTTCGTGTCAGCTATTTCGTGTGGGAAAACTCCCTCGAGATTGTGTTCGTGTCAGCTATTTCGTGTGGGAAAACTCCCTCGAAATTGTGTTCGTGTCTGCTATTTCGTGTGGGAAAACTCCCTCGAGATTGTGTTCGTGTCAGCTATTTCGTGTGGGAAAACTCCCTCGAGATTGTGTTCGTGTCAGCTATTTCGTGTGGGAAAACTCCCTCGAGATTGTGTTCGTGTCAGCTATTTCGTGTGGGAAAACTCCCTCGAGATTGTGTTCGTGTCAGCTATTTCGTGTGGGGAAACTCCCTCGAGATTGTGTTCGTGTCAGCTATTTCGTGTGGGAAAACTCCCTCGAGATTGTGTTCGTGTCTGCTATTTCGTGTGGGAAAACTCCCTCGAGATTGTGTTCGTGTCAGCTATTTCGTGTGGGAAAACTCCCTCGAGATTGTGTTCGTGTCAGCTATTTCGTGTGGGGAAACTCCCTCGAGATTGTGTTCGTGTCAGCTATTTCGTGTGGGAAAACTCCCTCGAGATTGTGTTCGTGTCAGCTATTTCGTGTGGGGAAACTCCCTCGAGATTGTGTTCGTGTCAGCTATTTCGTGTGGGAAAACTCCCTCGAGATTGTGTTCGTGTCTGCTATTTCGTGTGGGAAAACTCCCTCGAGATTGTGTTCGTGTCAGCTATTTCGTGTGGGAAAACTCCCTCGAGATTGCACTAGACAATGTTTGTTCCCAGCCCCTGACCGCGGGACAAGCGAGGGTCTCACCTCCGACAGCAGTTTCACGGCCAGTGTTGAGTCGACCGCGAAGCGCTCGTGCTGCTTGGCGGTGGCCCCGGCCACTCGGACGCGAATCGCCTGCCAACACGAGACAAGTCAAGTCACGGCCACCCGGGGCTGCGATTGTCTAACTTTATTTCGTTCGATTTGGCTCGAAATCACTCGATTTCAAATCACTGCCCCCCGTGTTAAACCATATAGGCAGTGATATGGAAAACGAATGGTTTTGAAACCACAAAGTTACGTGATTGCCCCCCTGGACTCAGTCACAGCGATGCGAGGCGATATTACAAGTACCACCCTTTTGGCAGCATTGAAATTAAAGGTCTACCCACAATTGAACACAAACACAAACAGTAACATTGAGACATTGACTGAAACCTGTGCCGGGACGGAGAGAAACACACCTGTGCCGGGACGGAGAGAAACACACCTGTGCCGGGACGGAGAGAAACACACCTGTGCCGGGACGGAGAGAAACACACCTGTGCCGGGACGGAGAGAAACACACCTGTGCCGGGACGGAGAGAAACACACCTGTGCCGGGACGGAGCGAAACACACCTGTGCTGGGACGGAGAGAAACGCACCTGTGCCGGGACGGAGAGAAACACACCGGTGCCGGGACGGAGAGAAACACACCTGTGCCGGGACGGAGAGAAACACACCTGTGCTGGGACGGAGAGAAACGCACCTGTGCCGGGACGGAGAGAAACACACCGGTGCCGGGACGGAGAGAAACACACCGGTGCCGGGACGGAGAGAAACACACCTGTGCCGGGACGGAGAGAAACACACCTGTGCCGGGACGGAGAGAAACGCACCTGTGCCGGGACGGAGAGAAACACACCTGTGCCGGGACGGAGAGAAACACACCTGTGCCGGGACGGAGAGAAACACACCTGTGCCGGGACGGAGAGAAACACACCTGTGCCGGGACGGAGAGAAACACACCTGTGCCGGGACGGAGAGAAACACACCTGTGCCGGGACGGAGAGAAACGCACCTGTGCCGGGACGGAGAGAAACGCACCTGTGCCGGGACGGAGAGAAACACACCTGTGCCGGGACGGAGAGAAACACACCTGTGCCGGGACGGAGAGAAACACACCTGTGCCGGGACGGAGCGAAACACACCTGTGCCGGGACGGAGAGAAACGCACCTGTGCCGGGACGGAGAGAAACGCACCTGTGCCGGGACGGAGCGAAACACACCTGTGCCGGGACGGAGAGAAACACACCTGTGCCGGGACGGAGAGAAACACACCTGTGCCAGGACGGAGAGAAACACACCTGTGCCGGGACGGAGAGAAACACACCTGTGCCGGGACGGAGAGAAACACACCTGTGCCGGGACGGAGAGAAACACACCTGTGCCGGGACGGAGCGAAACACACCTGTGCCGGGACGGAGAGAAACGCACCTGTGCCGGGACGGAGAGAAACACACCTGTGCCGGGACGGAGAGAAACACACCTGTGCCGGGACGGAGAGAAACACACCTGTGCCGGGACGGAGAGAAACACACCTGTGCCGGGACGGAGAGAAACACACCTGTGCCGGGACGGAGAGAAACACACCTGTGCCGGGACGGAGCGAAACACACCTGTGCCGGGACGGAGAGAAACGCACCTGTGCCGGGACGGAGAGAAACACACCGGTGCCGGGACGGAGAGAAACACACCTGTGCCGGGACGGAGAGAAACGCACCTGTGCCGGGACGGAGAGAAACACACCTGTGCCGGGACGGAGAGAAACACACCTGTGCCGGGACGGAGAGAAACACACCTGTGCCGGGACGGAGAGAAACACACCTGTGCCGGGACGGAGAGAAACACACCTGTGCCGGGACGGAGAGAAACACACCTGTGCCGGGACGGAGCGAAACACACCTGTGCCGGGACGGAGAGAAACGCACCTGTGCCGGGACGGAGAGAAACGCACCTGTGCCGGGACGGAGCGAAACACACCTGTGCCGGGACGGAGAGAAACACACCTGTGCCGGGACGGAGAGAAACACACCTGTGCCGGGACGGAGAGAAACACACCTGTGCCGGGACGGAGAGAAACACACCTGTGCCGGGACGGAGCGAAACACACCTGTGCCGGGACGGAGAGAAACGCACCTGTGCCGGGACGGAGAGAAACACACCTGTGCCGGGACGGAGAGAAACACACCTGTGCCGGGACGGAGCGAAACACACCTGTGCCGGGACGGAGAGAAACGCACCTGTGCCGGGACGGAGAGAAACACACCTGTGCCGGGACGGAGAGAAACGCACCTGTGCCGGGACGGAGAGAAACACACCTGTGCCGGGACGGAGAGAAACACACCTGTGCCGGGACGGAGAGAAACACACCTGTGCCGGGACGAGCGCGAACTGCGCGGGAAGCCCGCGCAAGTCGCGCAGCGCCAGCGGAGCCTCGTTGCCGAAGTCGATGTAGCGGACCGTTAGCGTGGGCGTTACCGCGGTTACCCTCACTCGGCACCTGCAAGCAACAGGTGTGTATGAAGCCGCTGTGTGTTTACACGGTTCAATGTTTCGTTCAGTGCATTGAGTTCAATGCATTGGACTCAATTTCCATGTAAGAGGAGACCACCCATACAAAATCGAAAAGATAGGCTACAACACCAACATTGGCACAGGATCTTTCCTGGGAGATTCTATCACGGAATGGAACCAGCTGGACATGGACTTAGTTGATCCATGGCCAAAGTCAGCTGAAGAGCTTAAAATTAAAATTAATAACATAAGGAAAAATGTAAACTAGTACAGCTAGGTATAGAACTTATCATATTGTAACCAAGCCAGGGTGCAATAAACAATAAAACATTAGTACAATGCATTGAGTTCAATGCATTGAACTCAATGCATTGAGTTCAATGCATCAAATTCAATGCATTGAGTTCAATGCATCGAATTCAATGCATTGAGTTCAATGCATTGAACGAAACATTGAATTCAATGCATTGAACTCGATGCATTGAACGAAACATTGAATGCTCTTGAAGAGCCGTTTACACGACTCAATGTTCTGAATTCATTGAAAATGGTGGCACAGCCTTCCAAAATCTTTGTTTCTAGAAGGCAGTGACATACCCTTCCTTGTATTGAAAGGAAAATTGAACGATATTTAGAACACGTCCTAAATGAGAAAACATTGAATGAAACCTTGAATTCAAGCTTTCGTTCAATGATTCATTGAATTCAATTGTTGTTTACACGGTTCAGTGTATTGAATTCGACCTTGAATTCAATGCATTGAATTCAACCTAGAATTCGAACCTCGAATTCAATGCATCGAACGAAACATTGAACCGTGCAAACACAGCTTCACACATTTCCGCAAGGCTCGTGGATGCTAGATCATCACTTGTTATTGGCAACTTGTTTTGGGCGTTCACTGACAGTTTGCATGTAGAAAATACTGTAGTTTTCCGCAGGCCAACGGGCTTCCACCACCTTAAGTTGACGAGTAATTGTGACGAGCTTCGTAGATTACGTAGACGCATCGAATGGCAATGTCATTTCTTGTAATGGCAAAAAATATATACCTATATAAAAATTTATATGAATTATCTTGTACACCGCAACGTTGGACAAAGCTAGAACAAAACTGCCCAAAGAGACAAATAGAGACATGGCCCATAGAGACAAAACTGCCCATGGAGACAAATAGAGACATGGCCCATAGAGACAAAACTGCCCATGGAGACAAATAGAGACATAGCCCATAGAGACAAAACTGCCCATGGAGACAAATAGAGACATGGCCCATAGAGACAAAACTGCCCATGGAGACAAATAGAGACACAGCCCATAGAGACAAAACTGCCCATGGAGACAAATAGAGACACAGCCCATAGAGACAAAACTGCCCATGGAGACAAATAGAGACATAGCCCATAGAGACAAAACTGCCCATGGAGACAAATAGAGACATGGCCCATAGAGACAAAACTGCCCATGGGGACAAATAGAGACATGGCCCATAGAGACAAAACTGCCCATGGAGACAAATAGAGACATAGCCCATAGAGACAAAACTGCCCATGGAGGCAAATAGAGACATAGCCCATAGAGACAAAACTGCCCATGGAGACAAATAGAGACATGGCCCATAGAGACAAAACTGCCCATGGAGACAAATAGAGACATGGCCCATAGAGACAAAACTGCCCATGGAGACAAATAGAGACATAGCCCATAGAGACAAAACTGCCCATGGGGACAAATAGAGACATGGCCCATAGAGACAAAACTGCCCATGGAGACAAATAGAGACATGGCCCATAGAGACAAAACTGCCCCCATAGAGACTTTTGTCCAGCTCAAGACATGGCTTGTGAGTGTTGAAACTCTTGGCTCGTGTCTAGCAGCAGTGGGTCCTCGAGGAGGTAGATTCAACGGACATCACAATCACGATGGGAAACTCGATTCAACGCACAGAGTGTCCCGGAAAGTCGGCAAGACCTGTCGCTGCAAACTCACCATTGGCCGTCGTAGCAGCCGGCGTAGCATTGGCCCACGACCGGCACACAGCCGACCAATCGCGGGGCAGCGTTGTCCAGCTCCGAGTGGAGCTTGGTCACGATTGGCTCGTTGCTGAACTTGTTGACCCAGAGCTCCTGGAAGCCGGCCGACGTCACCAGCACCTGGAACAACGGACATAGGTACAGTCAGGGACACGAACCAGCACTGCGAAGGACACGTCATTTCTGGGAACCGCAATCGGAACCTTACTTTAAAAACTAAAAACAATCATTATTATTATTATTATTATAATTATTATTATGTGTTTTTATTCCAGATTGGTTTAGATTCGTTAACATTGGAATGTCAGTTTGTTACAATATCTGTCCATGGTTATAAAATTCTTTCAGACTTTAAAATAATGACACATTAACAAAAATTTTAACTCCATAACTAAGCGTTTTCAGCAAGGTTCCAAAATGGTTCCAGAGTTTTTATTGGAAATTGAAAAAAAAAAACTGCGATGTTTTTTCGACATTCGTAATTATATTACCAATGTATTGCATTTTTGTTCAATGACCGGACTGGATAGTAATCCAGATGCCTGCAATTGACTGTGTGCATCCGTGAAGGGCAGGGAATCTTATTCGTCTCTTACCTAGGAACCAACACTGGGACCAGAACCAGAATTGGAACCCCAATTTCAACTGAAAGCGGAACCCAAAACTCGAACCCACGATTCTCAAGAACCGGAATCGGAATTGGAGCCCTTTTTCGAAAAATTTTGGAACCGGAACCGAAACCGGAACATTTTTTATTCCGGTTCGGGTCCCTGCATATAACCCATGTATCCTAGCCAGTTTGAAAGGGTCTTGGTTGAAAACCAGTGCCAAGATAACAATTAGTGCAAAAGGCTCACCTTGGTGAACTCGGTGGCACTCAGCCGCTCGGAGCGGTCCAATTCCCGGGACTCGGCAGCCGCTAGCGGCACGCTCGGGTTGGTTGGCCCACGGCCCGGGGAAGCACTTCCCATTGGTCGATGGGTGGGCGAGTTGCTGCCCATTGGCTGGCGGCTCGGAGTCGTGCTCTGCGGCAGAGCGGCAACAGGAGCGGCCTGATTCACAGGCGCGGAAGTCGCGGAGATCGCGAGGTGTTCGAATCCGTTTAGGTCGACGGGCACTGCGTTGGGCGGGGCAGCCATAACCCCGCTGAAGGCAAAGTAGAGACCAGGCGACAGGTTAGCGAGACCTTGAAATGTTTCAAGTGGATATTTTGTCAAGTTTCACTCTGTTAAAAGTAATAATTGACAATAATAGGTAAGGATGTTCAGTGAAATCCAATAAGAGCGGACATAAAAGATGTGTAATAGGTCGGCAGGTAGAACAATATTATCGAGTAATAGGTCCAGTACTCACGGAGGCCCGCAGAATATCAGGCACGGAAGCCCGTGCTGCGGCCAGTGTAGGAAGGAGCATTCTTCTGTGCAGTATTGCACGTGCTTGCACTTGGCACAAACAAGCTGTGCCGGCGCATTACATCTTCCGCACAATTCGGATGCCACCGGCATCTGCGACAAACAGGCACCACACATTAGACTCTAGGATAACTGTCTTTCTACATTGAGAATGTAATCTACCGACCTAGGTACCTACTGCACTTTCTAACCTATTTGGTCGTTTGGTTACATTTCAGGGTTAACTATAAATGTTATCATCTATAATAATAACACTGGTTAATGATGAGTTTAACAGATATTGTCTCTCAACGCACGATAATATGGGATTTATCATCGATTTATATTATCACTCAGAAATAAACACCACGCGGGATGCATGGCATGATAACCCTACCCCTGATCTACGACAAAACCACGGCAACCACTTGAAGAAATGCCAATAGAAAATCAAAGAATATGTGCCTTTAATAACATGATAATAAGGTGCGAAAATTCCTTTCACCGGGCCGTAATCACCTTTAGTTGATCTAGAATGATGTCCGTCCAAAATAAATCAGCTTCTCACGGCGTCCCCTCTGGACAAAGGATGGAAGATGAAGGAGTGTGAAAACGAGTGTCTATTCCGGCATCTAACCTTCCCGGTGACAGCACTTTTGCGGCCGCTGACCTTCCCGCCATGTGGGCATGTGACATGTGCGAGCAGGTTTTGGGGAATTGTTCGATTCTATGCCGGACTCAAGGAGTTTGCTAGGTTTTTCAGTACTCTTAGATTGTCCGGTCGTTTTGTGCCGTAAAAGTGATTCCTACTTTCAGAACACTGAAGTGTTTCGTGTAAATTGAAACACAGCCATAAATCGGCACTGCCTGCTAGTCTGCATGATAAACCCTCCACCCTGACCTTCGAGAACTAGCCTTTGAACCAAAGATACTATTATATTAACCTTCCTTTGAACTGTCTTCTTGTCTATAAGTGTCTTTGATAAAGAGCGTCTCTGTTCCAAGCTACCCACCTACAAATGGAATAACTCTCTGAATCAACACCCTGTTTAATAGCCTTCTTTCCTTATATTTTTCTTTGCTAGGAACTGAATGTGTTAGATTTTTCTATCTCGCATTTAAATTCTCTATTCGACACTTCAATATTCTCTATAGATTCTAATTAAAGTGTTATGTTCACGGTATGCTGAAATTCAGTGGCTGTTGTTCGAAGCGCTTGCGACCCTCCAACTTCGTAAGCGGAAATTGGCATCGGGTTAGTGTTGGCAAACGACGTTTCGCCGCAGCACATTTGTCCCAAGCGCGTTCACTGGCGACGAGCCGCTCGAAGATGAGCAAGCAACAGGTGTACGTGACCCGGTCGGACATCCCAGACACCGGCTTGCAGCTCTTGAGAGAAAGGTAGGTCGAGTGCTTGGGCGTTCAGACACCCGGTTGCACACGAAACGAGGCCTCGGTCGCTGTTCAACCGTCCGTAGATACGACGTCTCCGTCTGGCCGGAGCCGAGCCCTGTTCCGCGGGTCGAGTTGTTGAAGCAGGTGCGAGGGAAGGACGCTCTGTTTTGTCTGCTCACCGACAAAATAGACGAGGAGCTGCTCGATGCCGCAGGTGAATATCAACAATGCTTGCCACAAAGAGACTCTGCGTAGGGTTCAAATCTACAAACCGGCACGAAAGCAATCATGTTTAAGTAGGTATCATTGAAGTATTATTATTAGAAATCAGAGAAAAAGCAACTTACCAGAGTTGACAACATAATAGTATTATGTTGTCGCAATTGGCACTTGGCATTAAAAAATGATTTATTTCCAATCGATAGCTCATGTTTGTAGGTACTAGGTACAATAAGTGGTTATGCTAACTCCTGTGTTATTAAGATTGAAACATAAGACATAGCATTAAAGAGACTAAAAATAAAACTTCATAATATATAGGTACCTACTTGGTGATACCATAGAGTAACCGTAGGTTTCATTACTCTATGGTAGTACCAAAATCATTATCAATAAGAAATAACTCATTCTACTATTATATATTATACCTTTATACCTATTTCACACATCAAAGGACACCACCTGTTAAGTGATGTAAATGAAATAAATCAACCAACAACAAACAAACAAACCTACCTGTAAACATGATGACTTTATCAAACACTGGGATTTGAAGCAAGAAATAAAAGTCTCACATGTTCCCCACAACTTGCGCTAAAGAAAATACCTAGTAGACTAAAGCTGTGTTTGCACGGTTCAATGTTTCGTTCCGTGTAAACAACAATTGAATTCAATGAATCATTGAACGAAAGCTTGAATTCAAGGTTTAATTCAATGTTTTCTCATTTAGGACGTGTTCTAAATATCGTTCAATTTTCCTTTCAATAGAAGGAAGGGAATGTCACTGCCTTCTAGAAACAAAGATTTTGGAAGGCTGTGCCACCATTTTCAATGAATTTAGAACATTGAGTCGTGTAAACGGCTCTTCAAGAGCATTCAATGTTTCGTTCAATGCATCGAATTCAATGCATTGAACGAAACATTGAACCGTGTAAACAATTTTCCTTTCAATACAAGGAAAGGTATGTCACTGCTTTCTAGAAACAAAGATTTTGGAAGGCTGTGCCACCATTTTCAATGAATTTAGAACATTGAGTCGTGTAAACGGCTCTTCAAGAGCATTCAATGTTTCGTTCAATGCATCGAATTCAATGCATTGAACGAAACATTGAACCGTGTAAACAATTTTCCTTTCAATACAAGGAAGGGTATGCCACTGCCTTCTAGAAACAAAGATTTTGGAAGGCTGTGCCACCATTTTCAATGAATTTAGAACATTGAGTCGTCAAATGAGTTCTTCACGAGCGTTCAATGTTTCGTTCTATGCATTGAATTCAATGCATCGAAACTCAATGAACTCAATGCATTGAATTCAATGCATCGAAACTCAATGAACTCAATGCATTGAATTCAATGCATCGAAACTCAATGAATTCAATGCATTGAATTCAATGCATCGAAACTCAATGAACTCAATGCATTGAATTCAATGCATCGAAACTCAATGAACTCAATGCATTGAATTCAATGCATCGAAACTCAATGAATTCAATGCATTGAATTCAATGCAACGAAACTCAATGAACTCAATGCATTGAATTCAATGCATTGAAACTCAAAGAACTCAATGCATTGAATTCAATGCATCGAAACTCAATGAACTCAATGCATTGAATTCAATGCATTGAGTTCATTGAGTTTCGATGCATTGAGTTCAATGCATCGAAACTCAATGAACTCAATGCATTGAATTCAATGCATCGAAACTCAATGAACTCAATGCATTGAATTCAATGCATAGAAACTCAATGAACTCAATGCATTGAATTCAATGCATCGAAACTCAATGAACTCAATGCATTGAATTCAATGCATCGAAACTCAATGAACTCAATGCATTGAGTTCAATGCATCGAAACTCAATGAACTCAATGCATTGAATTCAATGCATCGAAACTCAATGAACTCAATGCATTGAATTCAATGCATCGAAACTCAATGAACTCAATGCATTGAGTTCAATGCATCGAAACTCAATGAACTCAATGCATTGAATTCAATGCATCGAAACTCAATGAACTCAATGCATTGAATTCAATGCATCGAAACTCAATGAACTCAATGCATTGAATTCAATGCATCGAAACTCAATGAACTCAATGCATTGATTTCAATGCATCGAAACTCAATGAACTCAATGCATTGAATTCAATGCATCGAAACTCAATGAACTCAATGCATTGAATTCAATGCATCGAAACTCAATGAACTCAATGCATTGAATTCAATGCATCGAAACTCAATGAACTCAATGCATTGAATTCAATGCATCGAAACTCAATGAACTCAATGCATTGAATTCAATGCATCGAAACTCAATGAACTCAATGCATTGAACGAAGCATTGAACCGTGTAAACACAGCGTTATAGTCTGGTCACAGTAGAGTCTACGAGATGTGGCGTTCGGTGATTTGAATGCTTTGAGATGTGGCGTTCGGTGATTTGAATGCTTTGAGATGTGGCGTTCGGTGATTTGAATGCTTTGAGATGTGGCGTTCGGTGATTTGAATGCTTTGAGATGTGGCGTTCGGTGATTTGAATGCTTTGAGATGTGGCGTTCGGTGATTTGAATGCTTTGAGATGTGGCGTTCGGTGGGCAGGTCCGTCGTTGAAGGTGGTGGCCACAATGTCGGTGGGCCTGGACCACGTCGACGTTGCAGCGGTGACGGCACGAGACATCAAACTCGGCTTCACGCCCGACGTTCTGACCGACGCCGTCGCAGAGCTGACGGTCGCGTTGCTCCTGGCAACCACGCGCAGACTTTTCGAGGCCAACGCTCAGGTGGTCAGGTACCTAAAGATTGTATAGGCAACATTCGCAGATATTACGGTGTTTTTGCAACGGCTATGATGTTGAACTTCTTAGACTCATGGCTGCTATGTCCTGTGTTTAGTACTAGTTTTGAAACACAACTATTTCCAACTGGGATTTGAATGCTAAATAAAAGTCCCACTGGTTTCCCGACGTTTTGTTACATTTGTCGTGTAGAACTCTCGCAATTGGCATCAGGCTCTGAAAGAATCTATTTTAAACTTATTTGACATAGACTATATAAATAATTGTATTTATGTTTTGTCAGAAATTGAATAAATAAATAAATAAATAAATAAATTGTGGTAAGTTGTTCGGTTATGCTCTGTTAAAACTCTCGGTAAATGCTCTTTTACAACAGAGCATTACCGAAAACAACTTACCACCATCTAACCATGGCTCTAAACCACACTGTCATTCCATAATATAAATAAATATTATACTAGTTACTTCTTGAAGGGTGATAGCTCAAGTAACGTCAAAAACATGAACAAAAGAGCGATGTATTTTTTTACCTACCTAAGGCTTCTTGAATTCGAATGACCGTGTTTGATCCGATGCACGTAAGCCGTGTGTCCGTGAGAACGTTGGCGGCTGTCTGTGGTGTGATAGTCGCCTGTCCCCAGCGGCGGTTGGGGAGCCTGGTCCCCGCGGTGGATGTGCGGCCAGGGATTGGCCGGCTCCGTGGTCGGCATCGTCGGCTTCGGGCGGATCGGCCACGAGGCAAGCGCACTTTGGCTGCGATCTGACTCCAGCCATGCACCTGTCTGTCTGGCGATTTCGTGACGTTTACGTCTTGCCGTTATCGGATAGAATCCCTGTTGTTGTCCGTGTTAATTTGGTTAACTTTGTAACCGAGAACGGCAAAGTCAGAGTTACGAAATCGCAGTGCAGGTACCATGTATACCTTTTGTTTCTAACCTTTTGTTTGCCTCACCTTTTCACAGCCTGGTGGATTCTCTCGTATGGTACTCTAAGCCCCATGGTGTGAGATTCCCAACAAGTGGCAAACTCTATTTTCAGAAAAATTTTCAAATGATTTCAATACCATAAATTCTAATTAGTAAAAGCAATTGATTTGTTATACCAGTCAATTCATAAAAGCTGCCATTACAATTATTACGATCGTGAAATATTAAGGCTTTCTTAATAAGAAGCAAGTCCCAAAACCTCTGGACTGGTAATGTCACTGGCATTTGCACGTTTAGACTTTAAACGAGTTTGGTATAACTCTGTCAACATGCAGTTTTATGCTGGCAGGACAACATGGCTTTACTTTTATATTATTACCTATGTCTTATTATATAATATATTTTTTTTAATGTATATACTAGTTATGAATAATATATAATATTTATGATAGATAATGTGATGTGAGTAGTATGGGCCGGTATTACCAAGTTTGCCAACTCCTAGTTGAGATGCCGACTCGGAGTTAAAACTGAATTCGCTGCACGTGATTGGCTGAATCCAGTTGTAACTCCCTAATTGTAATCTCAACTAGGAGCTGAACGATTAGGTAGGTAAAACAGGGCCAAAGTGAATGGGGCTTCCCGCCTCGGAACGTCGATTCCCGTTGGTGAATTGACCCCCCACCCTTGGCGCAGGTGGCCTCGCGGCTGCGCGCCTTCAAGCCGGCGGCCATCTTGTACACGAGTCGCGTGGCCAAGACGACGACGACGACGACGACGCCGTTGGATCGCGTGTCCATGGAGACGCTGCTCGCGCGGAGCGACTTTGTGATCGCGACGTGCGCGCTCGCGCCCGAGACGCGCGGACTTTTCGGCGCGGACGCGTTTCGGCGCATGAAGCGCAGCGCGGTGTTCGTGAACACGAGTCGCGGCGGTGAGTCGCCTCCGCTGGGGACACGGAATCCACCTGGCTTTGAGTCCACGGGCACAGAATCCACCTGGCTTTGAGTCCACGGGCACGGAATCCACCTGGCTTTGAGTCCACGGGCACAGAATCCACCTGGCTTTGAGTCCACGGGCACGGAATCCACCTGGCTTTGAGTCCACGGGCACAGAATCCACCTGGCTTTGAGTCCACGGGCACGGAATCCACCTGGCTTTGAGTCCACAGGCACAGAATCCACCTGGCTTTGAGTCCACGGGCACAGAATCCACCTGGCTCTGAGTCCACGGGCACAGAATCCACCTGGCTTTGAGTCCACGGGCACAGAATCCACCTGGTTCCAAATTGGATCCTTCAAATGGCGATTCTTTCGATTAGATTCTTTCGTAGAAGAAAATTGATTCAATAGACAAGTGCAGGCGTGAGGAGCGACCCATGGGGCCGTGTGTTTTCGCTTGAAGGCCGATGCCAGGGTGTGGGAAAGATGGCGAGGTCTTGTGGACTTTGCATTGAAATCGCCCTCATTTCAAACCTTTGCAGCAACGAAGATATCCATCAAATATTTATGAAATTTTAACACGTAATAGAAATAATGGTGGTTTATATGTAGTTAAAATTTCAAAATAATATGACCAACAGGAGCTTGTTGACAGGCCTCCAAACTCGGCTAAAACCCGCCTCACTCCTGTGCTATTCGTGTTCCGAATCCCACAGTCTGCCCGTGTCCAGCAAGTCAGACCGAAGTGCTTGAGGACTTGAGGACAGGAGGGAGGGAGGGAGTAATGTGTATTACATCGATCTTTTCCAGAGCGTGGATCGATATGTCAGAAGATCAATTCATTTTCGGCAAACGTTTATTAAATCTCGTGTGGACGATGGGTTTTAAGACTAGGAGGTATCAGAAAGATTGGATTCAAACAAGCGGCCTTCAGGCAATAGGTATATCAGAACTGTAGGAATCGATTCGAAATACCGATATATTGGAATCGCAATTCTTTGTGCCCATAATAATAATAATAATAATAATAATAATGTTTATTTATTAGCAATTCAGCCAGTATTTTACACATTAGTTAAAAGAGGAACATTACATAACATTTGTTTTGCCCACATCATGCCAATTATTTTAAATTAATTATTATCTACCCCCGTTACATCAACATTAAATCTATCTGCAGCGTTGACTGACGATGACTGGCACACAATCGTGCCAAAGTGGACATTGGGTTCGGAGATTAGAAGCGACAGGATTCGATAGGGAATGCCACAATATAGTGTGTTGTTTGGTTGGCAG
This sequence comes from Nemoura dubitans, assembly GCA_921293005.1. Lineage (NCBI taxonomy): Eukaryota > Metazoa > Arthropoda > Insecta > Plecoptera > Nemouridae > Nemoura > Nemoura dubitans. The sequence continues at coordinate 317,340 of OV121075.1, forward strand.
GCGTGGTGGACCAGGAGGCGTTGCTGGCTGCCCTGGAGTCGGGGGAGATCGGTGGCGCGGGATTGGACGTTACCACCCCCGAGCCACTGCCACCCGGACACCCATTGCTGGGCCTCGCCAACTGCGGTAAGTCGCCGCACACAGTCGCTGATTATTGCGTGTGTGGTCGGTTAGCAATTGCCAGCTGCTAGAACATTCCGATTTTCAAAGCTCGTAGGCAACGTTGGAATTATTTGTGGCAAAATTGTTATCTCTGAATAAATATCAAATGCCTATTGGTAGCTGTTATCTACCAGACAGCAATAGTTCATAGTCTTACACAGTTAATATGTTATAGTCTTACATGTAATTTCATTCTATCCTCTCCTCTAGATAGGAACCGTCTTACCCAGACATTGTAATCAAAACACGAGGTCTTCAAAAAAACTGCTTCCAGGTTTTGAATATTAAATAAAAGTCATCACTCATTTCCCCATAACATTCGTAGCAACGACGTATTACGTTACGAAAGCAGAGAGACTTTTCTTTAGCATTTTCAATCCCCAGTTTGAAGCGCAAGCATTCGAAAGCCAGTGCTAAAGACAGGACAGGTAAGACAAGGCGCAAGCTCCCGTTTCTTAGACAGTCGTGTTAGCCAATAAGATTACCACAGCCTGGTGGACTTTGAAGTAAAGTATCATTGGACTCTTTTACGATTTGTAAAGAGTAAAATGGTCAATAATTGTAATTGTAAATGAAGTTTTTAACGGTAATGACAAAAACCTAATCATTTGATTCTATGGTATGGGACTCTATGATATGAGATCCCCCGAAAGTGGCAAACTCAAATCAATTCTAGTGCACTATCTTTAGCACTAGCTTTGAAAATAGAACTGGGATTTGAAGCTAGCGTGTCCAATGCGAGGCCCCGCGTTTGTCGTGGACTCGAAGTTAGCGCCCGTCGTTGCAGTGGTGCTTCCGCACATCGGCAGCGCCACGACGCAGGCCCGCGCTGACATGGCGGCGCTGACGGCGCTGAACATCGTGGCGGCGCTCGAGGGGCGGCCAATGCCGGCGCAGGCCTCGTCCTAGGTCGGCATGCCGACCAAACGCCGATCAATAATGGTAGTCATATTGTGGTTTATTGTCTGTGTAACTGCATATGTAACATGTATGGTTTTCTAGCTCCTACAGAACTCTTTTAAAGAATTAAAGCATTTATACGAGATAAAATATTCCTTCATTCGTCATTTTTATTTAGGTAAATATACACCTTTGGACTTGAAAGCCTTCGGTAGACATTTTATTGACCCAGGAAGGGCATTAAAAAATGTTCTCCCGTTATAAATGTGGTTTTAGTATAGACACCTGTTTGCCCCATGTGATTATAGGTGTAATTGGAGTGATTGAATTGTGTGGGAAATTATGTTGATCTTGGGCCAGTTGCAGAACTTCCAAGCCAGACAAATAAATCTGCAAGCAGGATCGATAATTCAAAGATGCTATGATCAGCTGTGCTATAACTATATAAGCATTATAAATTGGGATTTAGAAGAAAGTACATTCTTGCATGTTTAGGAGTTGGAAAAATTCTCGAGATCTTTGGCAATGGTTTTCTAAAAATGTTCTAAATTGGTTTTCGATTATCGAATGACAATTGAACTACGCCAATGTGGTTCCTTTGTATGTGGTGAAATCCAACTGCTCTCCTGACGAATAGAAACTCCTACTTTGCTAGGGATGCTATCTGGACCCTACCCCTCCTGCCATATGCCTACCTACTATGCAATTATTAGTGACAGGATAGTAATGCAAATGCATATTTTTCAATAGTGCTAGTATCCCATGCAAAATCGTGGATTATATATCCATTTCATGACATTTGGATTGCAATAACATCATGTTGATATTGCATATTTAGCATATTTCAGCTTTTAGTGCATATTTTGGTTGATACTGTATAAACTAGTTCAATATTTCAGCCTTTTTGGCAGTTCTATAGCACATATTACATATTATTGGAATGTTGCATACTTTACCTTAATTAAAGTTACTGTATTATTTTAAATTTTATTGTGAAACTACCTATACATAAAAAGTTTTCAACAATTTTGAGATTTGTTCTTTCACAACACTCCACACGTAATGCACTTCTGAGTAAGCTGTATTCCTCAGTCAGCCACAACAAAAGAGCACCTATACCTAGGGGATAGTTAGTAATTTCACTTCTGAGAACTCTTGGGTTTTTCCTAGAGATCTCCAAGCTAGCAAGTTATGAAGGAGTAGTAGGTTTTTCCTAGAGCTCATATACCTAGGTGGGGTAGGTTGCCACAAATTCGATCATCTGCGATTTGACTTACACCAAATTTTCTTTTGGTCAAATCCCCCAAACAATAACCAAATTGTAGGAAGTTGGGCCGCAGTTAAACAGAATAGCTACAAATTGTGAACGGCATACAAATAAAGCTCCCAACGCACCGGGAAGATTTGCACGAGTTGCTTGCAACAAACTGGATCTTGTGATTGGCAAAGAATCCATCGGTAGCACTCCTTCAAAGTGTGGCGCAAATACATGCCGGGAAAGAAGCCGATGTTCACGGTTTGGCCCTCCTATACCTATTTGGAAATTTAAATACGCACCAATTACGTACCTATTTTGATATGGAGAGATCATTATCTGAATATAAAAATATACTTACTGACAAGCAACATAGACCAACATCAGAAAATATCGAAAGAATGTTTGTTAGCCACTGCAATGCCTAACATGCAAGCAAGGCTATGACATAGAGTAATAAAACCTAATTAGTAATTACTCTATGGCTATAGCAAGTAACGTTAAAATGCCAAAGGAAGCATCAAAGTAATGTGCAGTTAGAAAAGATCCAAAAATACGTAATATGTTCTTTCACCCACATTCAATCCTGCACATTTAATTTTTGATAGCGCATGTTTTGCATGTACCCATTTAAACTTTTGATTTTGCATATTCTGGCATTGACACTGCATTACTATCCTATCAGTATCACTAGTAATTATGCTGTCAATGTACAATAATTAGCAATAAAATGTGAGAATACGTACTTGTTTGGAATAATGTTGAAATGTGTTTCATTCCCCCGGCCGGCTGCAGTCGAGGCAGATCGCCAGAGAAGCGAGCTACGGCTGAAACCTCCCCACAGAGCCGTGGGAATAAAGAGGCAGTTGGTTGGGTTTTTGGTCTGACTCTTTATTGATGAATAATAAGTTAACAATAGCGACCCACTCTCGGCGAGCGAGATGCCTACAGCGAAGTGTCGTGTTCTCCCTCAAGTGGTCGAGCGGTCCTAGCAAATTCCACCGTCAGTCTTGCTTCGTACAAAGATTGCGTTAGACCTGTGCAAACTAAATGGCCGAGACGCCTTCATTGTCAAATGCTTTCGCTTCTCCTGTCATTCAATGATTTATAGTGTCTGCAAAATGTCAAATAGAATATACAAAATAAACAATCTGTTTTTCAAGTATTCATTGAAGGTTGCAACCATAGTCTAGAGTTGGCTTTGTTTGAACATTAATTTTCAAACCTTGTTCCTGACTTTTGTTTCTGATGCATTGAAATAAGACAAAAGTGTTTTAGAAGTTTAGTTGCGTGAAGAACTCTGCTGAATTCGCTATGAATTTAAGGTAAGTTTGTGATGCAGACTTTTATTTGGTTTAACGTAGTACAATGATTTGGTTTCAAGTTTCAACTTAAGATAATCCCTAGCACATTTTTTTAACATCCCAACTTGGTGCAAATTCAAGTCTTCTACCTCCCAAATTTACCTCCATTTCTGTTACCTATGGCTATGGAGTTTTCATCACTTTTACCTTAAATTCTTCATGCTGGTGCAGTCGCAAGATGGAATATTTGATAAATATTAAATATCAATTGCTGCTACTTTTGCAAAGTGCTCGACTTGAAATGAGCACTCTTGTTGCCCGGATAGAATGCAAGTACAAGCACTGCAAACATCTTCTAAAGTTAATCAAAAAACCTTGGCCAATGGTTCACCTTTTGTGTTGGCATAATGAGCACAGACATTGATGCAGTTATTTGCACTGCTTCTCTGCACATTGCGATAATCAAGCCAATTGCAAGCCGACAAGTCCATACATTATGCAACATGCTACCAGGTAGAGACCAGGAGAGACTGAAAGACTCTCGAGATGAAGGCGTCCCAACTAAGTTTCCGAGGTTCCCGGTTCCGAACTGAGATTGCAGAACCATCCGATAAGTCCATAAATTCCAAGGCGGCAAAGCGAGCCGTAACTGGGAGAGATTTCGCTCGCTAGCCTCTGATAAACCGAAGCGGTTTCCGCGCGCGACCGGGCTTCGTTGCGCCGGGAACAAACTCGTCTCGCGGTTTCCGCCTCCGTCGAGATTACGGCCAACTCACGTTCGGTCGCCGGGAAAAAAAACACACGGTCCCTCTTCGCTTCGCTTAACGTTACGAGTGTAAAAAATAATCCGCTAATTTTTTTTGTTGCTTACTTCTCTACCATCTAGATGCCGCTCTCAGCCTTGCGCACACGCGCGCTTCAAACTCGCTACAAAAAACACGACAACCACAAAACGGCCATTAACAAAATAAATTACCCCTCCTCCGCGCGCCCACGTTTGGTATTGTCTGCAAGCGCAGCGATAACGTCACATTTCCTCCCCACCTCCTCGCGTGAATGCTAGGCGTTGCTAGGCGATGCACTTTGTCACAGTTTGGTCCTCGCCCCCCCGCGATTCTCGGCTTTCATCGCACTTGAAACAACAGCAGCATCGCAAATGATAAGACTTGCGGTGGTCACTTTCCTCGCGGCTCCCACGTCGTTTTCCTGGCGCCGATTTCATCCAGACAAAGTTTCGAGAGTGTCCCAGTACCATTTTCCTGGTTCCCGGGGCCCCATTCGGCTTTGGACAGGTTTTCATATAGCCGCTGTCAACGTAAATTAGAGCCCAATTTACGGGGCAGCTTTTTGACAGCAGCTTTCCACGCCAGTTCCACAACAAAAACTGGCGAAGCAGACCGCATCGAAAATCCCCCGCGTAAATTGGACCTTAGTCAACTTTAGTCAAGCTTCCAAACCTAGCGTCGACTTGGCAGCCACTTCCCACAACTCGACTCAACTGTCCACGGGTTTCCATTGCGCCAGTGACATTTTCTTGGACTTCCACGACCCACGTCACCATTGCCACGGGTCCAGGCTTGTCCCAAGATTTGCATCCGTTCCCGTAGCTTCACAAAGAATTCACGACGCCCTCTGCCTCGACGCCGGCTGTCAATCACCGCACTGGACTTGGTGGCCCCAATCGACTCTGCGTTCCCGTAGCTTCACAAAGAATTCACGACGCCCTCTGCCTCGACGCCGGCTGTCAATCACCGCACTGGACTTGGTGGCCCCAATCGACTCTGCGTTCCCGTAGCTTCACAAAGAATTCACGACGCCCTCTGCCTCGACGCCGGCTGTCAATCACTGCACTGGACTTGGTGGGCCCAATCGACTCTGCGTTCCCGTAGCTTCACAAAGAATTCACGACGCCCTCTGCCTCGACGCCGGCTGTCAATCACCGCACTGGACTTGGTGGCCCCAATCGACTCTGCGTTCCCGTAGCTTCACAAAGAATTCACGACGCCCTCTGCCTCGACGCCGGCTGTCAATCACTGCACTGGACTTGGTGGCCCCAATCGACTCTGCGTTCCCGTAGCTTCACAAAGAATTCACGACGCCCTCTGCCTCGACGCCGGCTGTCAATCACTGCACTGGACTTGGTGGCCCCAATCGACTCTGCGTTCCCGTAGCTTCACAAAGAATTCACGACGCCCTCTGCCTCGACGCCGGCTGTCAATCACCGCACTGGACTTGGTGGCCCCAATCGACTCTGCGTTCCCGTAGCTTCACAAAGAATTCACGACGCCCTCTGCCTCGACGCCGGCTGTCAATCACTGCACTGGACTTGGTGGCCCCAATCGACTCTGCGTTCCCGTAGCTTCACAAAGAATTCACGACGCCCTCTGCCTCGACGCCGGCTGTCAATCACCGCACTGGACTTGGTGGCCCCAATCGACTCTGCGTTCCCGTTGCTTCACAAAGAATTCACGACGCCCTCTGCCTCGACGCCGGCTGTCAATCACTGCACTGGACTTGGTGGCCCCAATCGACTCTGCGTTCCCGTTGCTGCATCCGAGTCCGTTCCCCCAGCGACCGATGTCTGGACCGAACTTTCAGTCGACGTTGTCCTGGAAGATGAGCCGCACGTAGCCGGGATTGCCGACGAGGGGCGTGGCGCAGAAGGGACAGACGGCGTCGAAGCCGTTGGTCCCGTGCGGGATGGCCACCGTCGCCCAGAACTTGACCGTCTTCTCGGTGGCCATGTGGCCGCACGGGTTGAAGCCGAACGTCGGCGGCTGGTCGTCCACGTAGAACGCCGGCTCGATGCCCATGCACACCTTCACCACCGGCCCCACCTGCAACACGAGGAGGCACAGCGTCAGGGGACAGCGTTTCGCCAGCCGGGCTAGGATGGTGGTTACGTGCTTTCAAGGTCTGAGGTCTTTCGGAATGGACCGCGGTCCCAGCGCTGCGATTTCGTAGCTCTGACTTTGCCGTTCTCGGTTACAAAGTTAAAAAATTAACGTGGACAACGACAGGTGTTTTATCCATCGGAAACAATAACGGCAGGACGTAAAAGTTACAAAATCGCCACGCAGGGATGAAAAGTGCAAACTGTGCCGAAACTGGACAGGTCTTTTCGGGACAGAAATCCCATTCCCGAAGAGGTCGAACCGTGAAAGCACACGATGGTAGTTACACAGAGCGCTATGCTACGATGAGAGGCCGTACCTGCAGACACATGGGACAGCAGCGGTCGCCGGTCTCCTTGTCCTGGCCCCAGTCGTGGTGGCCCTGGACGTGGCCGCAGTTCAAGTACACGTACGGCTGCTGCTTGTCCGAGTCCACCAGACTCAGCGCCATCTTGCCGCGGGGGATCACGAGCGTGTTGAGTCCCACGGGGCACTGGATTCGCGCCGCGTTCAGCTCGTCCACCATCTTCTCCAGGCACACCTGCAAACCACACAAGGCAATTTAGAGGGGCAGAAGGCACCTCCCTTGGTTCGGTTCTCAGCTACTTGGCTTGATCCCTTGCTGGGTTCTTGGCTACTTGGCTTGATCCCTTGCTGGGTTCTCGGCTACTTGGCTTGATCCCTTGCTGGGTTCTCGGCTACTTGGCTTGATCCCTTGGTAGGTTCTCGGCTACTTGGCTTGATCCCTTGCTGGGTTCTCAGCTACTTGGCTTGATCCCTTGCTGGGTTCTTGGCTACTTGGCTTGATCCCTTGGTAGGTTCTCGGCTACTTGGCTTGATCCCTTGGTAGGTTCTCGGCTACTTGGCTTGATCCCTTGCTGGGTTCTCAGCTACTTGGCTTGATCCCTTGCTGGGTTCTTGGCTACTTGGCTTGATCCCTTGGTAGGTTCTCGGCTACTTGGCTTGATCCCTTGGTAGGTTCTTGGCTACTTGGCTTGATCCCTTGCTGGGTTCTCGGCTACTTGGCTTGATCCCTTGGTAGGTTCTCAGCTACTTGGCTTGATCCCTTGCTGGGTTCTTGGCTACTTGGCTTGATCCCTTGGTAGGTTCTCAGCTACTTGGCTTGATCCCTTGCTGGGTTCTCGGCTACTTGGCTTGATCCCTTGGTAGGTTCTTGGCTACTTGGCTTGATCCCTTGCTGGGTTCTCGGCTACTTGGCTTGATCCCTTGCTGGGTTCTCGGCTACTTGGCTTGATCCCTTGGTAGGTTCTCGGCTACTTGGCTTGATCCCTTGCTGGGTTCTCAGCTACTTGGCTTGATCCCTTGCTGGGTTCTTGGCTACTTGGCTTGATCCCTTGGTAGGTTCTCGGCTACTTGGCTTGATCCCTTGGTAGGTTCTCGGCTACTTGGCTTGATCCCTTGCTGGGTTCTCAGCTACTTGGCTTGATCCCTTGCTGGGTTCTTGGCTACTTGGCTTGATCCCTTGGTAGGTTCTCGGCTACTTGGCTTGATTCCTTGGTAGGTTCTCGGCTACTTGGCTTGATTCCTTGGTAGGTTCTCGGCTACTTGGCTTGATTCCTTGGTAGGTTCTCGGCTACTTGGCTTGATTCCTTGGTAGGTTCTCGGCTACTTGGCTTGATCCCTTGGTAGGTTCTCGGCTACTTGGCTTGATCCCTTGGTAGGTTCTCGGCTACTTGGCTTGATCCCTTGCTGGGTTCTTGGCTACTTGGCTTGATCCCTTGGTAGGTTCTCGGCTACTTGGCTTGATCCCTTGGTAGGTTCTCGGCTACTTGGCTTGTAGACAAGGTATTTGGGTCCAAGATATCAAAGAAGCGTTCGTAAGCATTACAATCTATTCATTGTCTGTAAGTAACCATCTTGTTTACTGTATCAGGCCATCTCTGACCATTTAGTAAGAAGGTGCATCATTTATTAGGTCTGCATTGGTGGAAACTCAGGAGCTGCTCCAGAGCCTTAACCTCGTAAATGGAAGCTGCCAATGGCGAATGAGATAGCTACATGTAGTAAATCTGTGGTGCCTACCTTGGTGGGAGATTTGGCCAACCCTTCGGCCGAGCGCCAGAGCAGCGTGGCGCCGCAGAGGTCGATGAGCGTTCCGTCAAACAGCACGTTGGACTCGTCCTCCACCTGGCAAGCAATAACGCGTTCTCGTTAGTGGGTCAACGGGACAAAGCGACTCTGTGACGGGCAGCAGAACCATTCCCATAGGTCAGTACTGTGCAGGATTATTCGCATCGTGTTTTCAGCTGGAGTAGACGACCAAACCACATTCAAGGACCGACACAGTTGGTCATTTGAAAGCTGTCCTTTTATTCTACGCTGGATTTGATTGCCTTGGTTCCAGACCTGGCGGCATGGTGAGAATCTTCGATGCGTTCGGTTTGTACCTACTTTGTTGTGCCCAAGAGTGTAAGAATTGCACCTTGCATTGCCCTCCCCGATTAAGGTTTGGCTGGCTGGATCACAGAGGAAGGTTCTAGATCGGCAGTCAGTGTTAATTTAGATACCTAACACAAACGAGTTCAAATCTGAAATGGCTAAAAACTAAGAAAGCACATAATTTGTCACTTCTTTGCCATTGTCCCAGCCCAACATGAGCATGTTCCTAGTTTCAACCAAAAAGTAGTTTACCACAGAATTAATCATCAACGTACTTTTACCAGCATTGAAATAAATCAACAACTGTCCCTGAAACGGCTGAAAATCAACTAACCACTTTGTGGCATTTTCTTTGGAGCCATTTGAAGCTTCAAGATGAACATGAAAACGAGTGAAAATTGTTGTAGTGAATTGACATAAAGTCTGAAGACATAAGATTGAATTGCCAAGAGTTGTTGCAGACTCCAACTGGCAGTGGCAGCCATCTTGGCCCGTGCCAGCTGTGTGAACCCAGTCCCTGTTTGTGAGCGAATATGTGTCACTTGTACCGTGCTTTCACGTGGCGTACACACAATCCGAGCAGACAGACAAGGGAGCACTTCCCAACGGGCAGCATTGGAGATTTGAGAGCCACAACTCCATCCATCCATCGGACAACAAAAGTGTAGTGGGAGTTTGAACCAGAATGTGTGGAAGGGTGACACACACAACACATACTTATTATTCTCAATTGTAGGTAGCTTTACTTGCCACTTCATTGTTCAATAAACACACAACAATACTTTCCAATGTGGGTGGGAGACTCTTCCAAAAGATCAACCGAATCAATCTGATTGGTTATCACTTTGATTTGATTGATTTTACTGGCTGTGTGATTTTAAATTTCTGTAAAAGTTAGTAACGGCAAAACATTACGTCAACATCAGGTCCAAGTTCTGTAAGAACCTACCGAATGCACCAAACATAACCGCCAGTAGGAAGGTAGGTTCTGCCAAGCCTTCAGTCCTTGAGGCCTTCAGTCCCAAGCATCCCAAACTCACCATGGTCCCCTTCTGCTGCGCCGACCGTGACTCCCTCAGGGTGTAGACTGTGGGAAGGTAGGTACTGCCAAGCCTTCAGTGCCCCAAACTCACCATGGTCCCCTTCTGCTGCGCCGACCGTGACCCCCTCAGGGTGTAGACTGTGGGAAGGTAGGTACTGCCAAGCCTTCAGTGCCCCAAACTCACCATGGTCCCCTTCTGCTGCGCCGACCGTGACCCCCTCAGGGTGTAGACTGTGGGAAGGTAGGTACTGCCAAGCCTTCAGTGCCCCAAACTCACCATGGTCGCCTTCTGCTGCGCCGACCGTGACTCCCTCAGGGTGTAGACTGTGGGAAGGTAGGTACTGCCAAGCCTTCAGTGCCCCAAACTCACCATGGTCCCCTTCTGCTGCGCCGACCGTGACTCCCTCAGGGTGTAGACTGTGGGAAGGTAGGTACTGCCAAGCCTTCAGTGCCCCAAACTCACCATGGTCCCCTTCTGCTGCGCCGACCGTGACTCCCTCAGGGTGTAGACTGTGGGAAGGTAGGTACTGCCAAGCCTTCAGTGCCCCAAACTCACCATGGTCCCCTTCTGCTGCGCCGACCGTGACCCCCTCAGGGTGTAGACTGTGGGAAGGTAGGTACTGCCAAGCCTTCAGTGCCCCAAACTCACCATGGTCGCCTTCTGCTGCGCCGACCGTGACTCCCTCAGGGTGTAGACTGTGGGAAGGTAGGTACTGCCAAGCCTTCAGTGCCCCAAACTCACCATGGTGCCCTTCTGCTGCGCCGACCGTGACTCCCTCAGGGTGTAGACTGTGGGAAGGTAGGTACTGCCAAGCCTTCAGTGCCCCAAACTCACCATGGTCCCCTTCTGCTGCGCCGACCGTGACTCCCTCAGGGTGTAGACTGTGGGAAGGTAGGTACTGCCAAGCCTTCAGTGCCCCAAACTCACCATGGTCCCCTTCTGCTGCGCCGACCGTGACTCCCTCAGGGTGTAGACGCCTCCGCCGACGGATACCTCGCGCCACTCGCCGCTCTTGCCCTCGCCGCCGCAGAACGGCCCCTTGGGGTGCTTGATGAGCACGCCGTTGGTGGTGAGGCCGTCGATCTCGCGGCCGTCGTTCCACTTGGTGGCCTTCTCCTGAACCAGAGCGACATCGGGGATTAGCTCACTCTCTCTCTTCTCCACGCCACACTTGACGCTTGCCAACGCTACCTACTTACAAGCCTGTCGCCACTATGTTTCCTGCACTGCGATTTCGTAACTCTGACTTTGCCGTTCTCGGTTACAAAGTTGAAAAATTAACACGGACAACGATAGGGATTTTATCCGTCAGAACCGATAACGGCATGACGTGAAAGTTACAAAATCGCCGGGCTGGCCTGTGTTGCTGTGGTTTCAAAGTCATTCGTTTTCAATTTCACTGCATAAATATTGTTTAACACCAAGACATAGATGGAATCGAGTGATTTTGAGCCAAATCGAACAGTGAAACGTTGCATAATGGCACCCCTGAACTGGTTACCTACTTCCTAGGGTCCCTAGGGTAGGTACCTAGATATAGCCCGACTCAAGCCTTCAGGCTACAACCCTTGATAAGGCAAATAAAGGCCGATTCACAATTGGTTATAAGGTTTAAGGATTAGTGATTAGTGTTTAACAACTAGGGCTTCGCGAACGCAATTTGTGTTGCGTTGAAGATGAGCGTAGGAAGCGGTTTGTGTATAGCGGATTAAAAGGTGCAGGCAGCAGTCATAAGAAAACCATGGAGCACCAAACCTGACCATTGCCTTCTCGAAAATTCTAATCACTTGAAAATGTATATGGATTCTGACGTTCCTTTGTTTCTCGTCGAGGTCAACAAAGATGGTAACCAAGGAAACGAAGGAAACCGAACTCGTATTGAATCAGCCGTCAAATCACGAAAAAAACACCACAAAAATGCTAATAAAAACTAATTGGAAAAACCTACCGAACTAAGATTTGCAGGCATGATAAATATGTATAGGGTCAACATGTTTAGAAGTTTTGGTGAAGTTATGTTCAGAACTTTGAAATTTACAGGGGTTCAAAATTCTGAAAAAATCGAAAAATTTCGTAAAAATTGATTTATAAAAAATTTACTGAACCGATCTTTTTCAAAAACGCAGGGGGTCTAAGTTGAGAACAGAGGTAGATACTCAGAAATTTTCATCCATATCGGTTCAGGCGTTTGGTCTGTAGAGCGCGCACAAACACACAAAAAAACAAAAACAAAAACAAAAAAAAAAAAAAAACATACACAAGTGACTTTTTTTTTGGGTAAGTGAAATTGAAGATTTTGCTCCGCTCGCTTCGCTCGCTACGCTCATCAATAAGGTTTAACAGAAATGAAATATACGATTTGCGTGTTGCCGTTCACAATTGGGTCATAGTGCTTAAAACGGTTTTTAGGTTTAGTTGTAAGGATTAAGAAATGAAATAATTTCATTTCTTAGACCTTAAACCTAGTGACGGCTTTTGACCGACCAATCAACAGCAAGCAAAAGTAACTATTCACCTGGCAAGGCAAACAAACGACCGAAAATGCGCCGCATCTGCAAACTTTGTATGGGTATACCGCATAAATATGATTTTGAGACTTTAGAAAAGATTGTAAGTGTAAATATATATACAGAATGGGCAGCAGAGAAGATTCATCACAAGATTATGTCGCATTGGATACAGATGAGTTCCACATGTGTGTTTGTAAAGTGCAGATGGCGTATTTTGTCGTTTGAATTTTGGTAAACAAGTTGTCTATGGCAACCGGGTTATATAGTCAAGAACCACTGTTGTTTGGGGCATTAGAAACAGCTATTGTGAATTGCAATGAGATGTTAAACCTAAAACCTTAAACACTAATCCTTAAACCTTATGACCAATTGTGAATCGGCCTTTAAAAGCAATGTTAGATTGTTGCAATGATAGATTGTTGCAGCATTGGAAACGCCTGGTTTCAAGTATCGGCAATGAAGAACACGGCACGGCTAAAGTCAGGGTCGACTAGTCCCGACCGGCCATGAATCAGTAAATGGGACGGCAGTATTTCCTTGGAATCGTCATGGGAACGTGGGAAAGGTGGGAAAGGTGGGAAAGGTGGGATGTCAATGGGAGTAGTGTGGTCCCCGTGAGGGTAGGCAGAGGCAACACTAGTATGCAATATAGATATAGCAGATAGATAGAGCAGACAGATAGAGCAGATAGATAGAGCAGATAGACAGACAGACAGACAGACAGACAGACAGACAGACATACAGACAGACAGACAGACAGACAGACAGACAGACAGACACAGACAGACAGACAGACATACAGATAGAGTAGATAGAGCAGATAGAGCAGACAGACAGACAGACAGACAGACAGACAGACAGACAGACAGACAGACAGACAGACATACAGACAGACAGACATACAGACAGACAGACAGACAGACAGACAGACAGACACAGACAGACAGACAGACAGACAGACAGACAGACAGACACAGACAGACAGACAGACATACAGACAGACAGACAGACAGACAGACAGACAGACAGACAGACAGACAGACAGACACAGACAGACAGACAGACAGACAGACAGACAGACAGACAGACAGACAGACAGACGGACAGACAGACAGACAGACAGACAGACAGACGGACAGACAGACAGACAGACAGACAGACAGACAGACAGACAGACAGACAGACGGACAGAGACACTCACCCCGAGGGCGATGTTCTTGGAGCCGTTGAAGCCGGCCGCGTAGATGCGCGCTATGCGAGGGTTTGCCCGGTCCGCGAGGATGCGACAGGCGAACCTCGAGATGGTGCTCGGCACCACGCGGCCCTCCGCAGACTTGTCCCCGGGCACCGTGTCCAGCACCACGAAGTCGATGGGGCTCTCGGAAGACCGCCCGATCTGCACAACGCATCGGACGGTGCACTAGGTACGACGATTGCACGTTTGCTAGGGAGACATATTGTTCTAAGTGGCCAATGGTAAGTGGCACATGTTTTTATAACTAGGGCTTCGCGGACGCAATTTGTGTTGCGTTGAAGATGAGCGTAGGTAGCGGTTTGTGTGTAGCGGATTAAAAGGTGCAGGCAGCAGTCACAAGAAAACCATGGAGCACCAAACCTGACCATTGCCTTCTCGAAAATTCTAATCACTTGAAAATGTATGCGGATTCTGACGTTCCTTTGTTTCTCTTCGAGGTCAATAAAGCTGGTAACCAAGGAAACGAAGGAAACCGGACTCGTATTGAATCGGCCGTCAAATCACGAAAAAAACACCACAAAAATGCTAATAAAAACTAATTGGAAAAACCTACCGAACTAAGATTTGCAGGCATGATAAATATGTATAAGGTCAACATGTTTAGAAGTTTTGGTGAAGTTATGTTAAGAACTTTGAAATTTACAGGGGTTCAAAATTCTGAAAAAATCGAAAAATTTCGTAAAAATTGATTTATAAAAAATTTACTGAACTGATCTTTTTCAAAAACGCAGGGGGTCTAAGTTGAGAACAGAGGTAGATACTCAGAAATTTTCATCCATGTCGGTTTAGGCGTTTGGTCTGTAGAGCGCGCACAAACACACAAAAAAAAAAAAAAAAAAAACATACACAAGTGACTTTTTTCTGGGGTAAGTGAAATTGAAGATTTCGCTATGCTCATCAATAAGCTTTTAACAGATTGTAAGCGGACTTTTGTGAAAGATAATCCTTCTTCATTTAAAACTAATGTCAAAAAATTTATGTTAGAAAATGCTTTTTATTCAAGCAACGAGTTTTTAAATTTTAAGTTTAAAAGATGATATTATGTAGGTAACATAATAAGCTAGGTGTTAGATTTGAGATATTTTGACTTGTCAATGCCTTAACGTAACACGTGGTTTCTCACGACGAAATAAAATAGAATTGAATTGAATTGAATTGAATAGACCTAACCTAAAACCAGTGGCGCCGTCTACTACCGGCCGCAATGCCTTCTGGTAGTGTTTGGGGCGCATCCATTTTAGATTTCAAACTTCCAGCGCATTGCATACGTGTGGGACCCTGTTTGTTTTCTTTTATCTTCTTCAGTTTAATTTTACTAATTGAGTTGTTTTTTATTATAGAGTGTTTATTTTTGTTACGTTTTGTTGTAAGATAGTTTTATTGTTTATAGTTTTATTGTTTATAGTTTATTTAAAAGCATTTATAAACCCCATATTAAACGGCTTCCACAATTTTACAAAATGTAAGTATTACGTTTGTTTGCAATCTTGATATTGTCATTAATTATGTTTCATAGGTATATCATTTACTAATCATGTGTTTCTTTGCTCTAGGGAAAGGATCCCTTTGGCTTCAACAGAGAATCGCGCAACCCAACAACACGGCATAGCAGATTTCCCCAAAGGCAACTGGACGAAGCAAACAAGAGGATTCCCAAAAGATTTTTCGGCGGCAGACATCACGAAATGTGAAGAAAAGAGTGGAGCGAATAAACACCTAAAAGCGGGATACAGGATGTTTGCATCAAGAAAAGTAAAAAACGTTCTACTCGGCCACAGTGTCGGAGCCAGCTTTTGCAGGGCGAAGGTGGAAGCTTCATTCAGAAAGGCCGAATACCAAGTGCGAGTGAAGGCGTGTGAAAGTGGGGTCGTTGAAGCCGGGTACTGTGACTGCAAAGCAGGAAAGGGTGGGGCATGCAAGCATGTGAGCGCCTTGCTTTGGTTTTTGTTCGATTTGGTCACTAGAAATCGGAGTGTTTGCCGTGCAGTCTTTCCATGGAAAATAAACAGGATATTCGTCCATGTAACCTTTCTTCCCAGACTTATTAAAATGGATACCACATATTTTGTGATATTTGGTGGGCACCCACTCACTAAATTTCCGGACACCTTGACGCTTAGTTCTACGAATCCATTCCTTGCCAAGTGTAGGATCTTTAGGATACCCGTGAAAAGAAAACTCTTTGTTTCGCATTTGGTTGTTATTGCATAAAGGCACAGCACAAACGTTTCCTGTTCTAGTGCCACTTCTCCGGTTCTTTATACTATTCGGGTCACTCATTTTTCGTCACAAACGTCGACAAGGTCCCCTTGCCAGAATACGCTTAACATGCCGACATGACACTTTCGCGGGCTAGTGCGCCCCGAATCCTCCCACAAGGCAATGCGACTCTTGCGCCTGCGCAGTAACTTTTAGGTTTGGCCTATTGAACACCAACCAGCTTCAGACAGGGGGGGGCTTTACGTCGGCATTACCCAACACCAAACACCGAGTTTACACGAGACGCTCAACTTTAGAAGTGACGGCTTAAAGCAAAATCGCACCCTCGAGGCTTTTAAATAATGTCATTATCAGTTTTGTGTTATGATTAGGCTTGATAAAAATTCAGAATAACTGCTGAAAAATAATTTTAAAACGTTTTGCAGGTTTTTCTCAATTTTCAGCAAGCCTAATGATAACACAAAATTGATGGTTACATTATTTGAAAGCCTTGTAAATTGCCTAGTGCACTGGCCATTTCGTTTTGGGCAGTCTCAAATAGTGTGTCTGCAATAAAATATTTTGAAGATATTTGTAGGCCAAGGGGATTCCTTACAGGCAGCCCCAAAGAAAGCTGCTGGGGCCTCGGTACCCAACAGGAAAGGCTTTGACATGACGTCAGTTACATTTAATCGCCATGATAGGGTTTGCTGGAACTGCTCTGTGACCATGGAAACCGATGGTATCCTTGGAGATGACACACAGGTCTGCCAACCGCTGTGAGCCACGAAGTGAGTGCATATCCGTCAGACTCCGAGTACCTACGTCTGCGCAACATCTGCACGATGCAAGTCGTTTCCACGGCTCGCCACTCGGGCTTTGGGTTCAGTCAATGTTTTTCGAGTCGTTGTCGAGCACTTGACTGATGGTGTTGTCGAGCCTTAGCCGACGTCTTATGTGTGTGCTTTTGCGACAATCCAGTAAAATATGGCGGACTGTGATAACCGCACGGCAAGAATCACATTGCGGGGGAATTTTGTCTGGTGAAAACAAATAGGAGTCAGGAGTGTGTGACCTATTCGAAGTCGAGTAAGGACCACTTCCTCCCTCCTTGAGGACCGGATGGAAGAGTCCCAGGGCTCCACTGTAGCTTTTATAATATACTTCAATCTGTTATTTACCTGTTTGTTCCATAGAGATTGGAATTTTGTTTTAAATTTAGATTTAAAATACACTTTAATATCGTCAAGTGTAAGATGATCATCATCTTATCATCATCTTATCGCATGCAGCTTTAGCAGAAGAATCGGCAAGCTCATGTCCCGATATCCCAACATGTCCGGGGACCCAGCATAAGATGACAGAGACATCTTGTCCTTGTCCTGCCACACACGCAAGAGTGAGGTTAAAGACAGGACAGTCACCTGGCACATGTCCGGGGACCCAGCATAAGATGACAGAGACATCTTGTCCTTGTCCTGCCACACACGCAAGAGTGAGGTTAAAGACAGGACAGTCACCTGGCACATGTCCGGGGACCCAGCATAAGATGACAGAGACATCTTGTCCTTGTCCTGCCACACACGCAAGAGTGAGGTTAAAGACAGGACAGTCACCTGGAACATGTCCGGGGACCCAGCACAAGATGACAGAGACATCTTGTCCTTGTCCTGCCACACACGCAAGAGTGAGGTTAAAGACAGGACAGTCACCTGGCACATGTCCGGGGACCCGGCATAAGATGACAGAGACATCTCGTCCTTGTCCTGCCACACACGCAAGAGTGAGGTTAAAGACAGGACAGTCACCTGGCACATGTCCGGGGACCCAGCATAAGATGACAGAGACATCTCGTCCTTGTCCTGCCACACACGCAAGAGTGAGGTTAAAGACAGGACAGTCACCTGGCACATGTCCGGGGACCCAGCATAAGATGACAGAGACATCTTGTCCTTGTCCTGCCACACACGCAAGAGTGAGGTTAAAGACAGGACAGTCACCTGGCACATGTCCGGGGACCCAGCATAAGGTGACAGAGACATCTCGTCCTTGTCCTGCCACACGTCGCAAGAGTGAGGTTAAAGACAGGACAGTCACCTGGAACATGTCCGGGGACCCAGCATAAGGTGACAGAGACATCTCGTCCTTGTCCTGCCACACACGCAAGAGTGAGGTTAAAGACAGGACAGTCACCTGGCACATGTCCGGGGACCCAGCATAAGATGACAGAGACATCTTGTCCTTGTCCTGCCACACACGCAAGAGTGAGGTTAAAGACAGGACAGTCACCTGGCACATGTCCGGGGACCCAGCATAAGATGACAGAGACATCTTGTCCTTGTCCTGCCACACACGCAAGAGTGAGGTTAAAGACAGGACAGTCACCTGGCACATGTCCGGGGACCCAGCATAAGGTGACAGAGACATCTTGTCCTTGTCCTGCCACACGTCGCAAGAGTGAGGTTAAAGACAGGACAGTCACCTGGCACATGTCCGGGGACCCGGCATAAGATGACAGAGACATCTCGTCCTTGTCCTGCCACACACGCAAGAGTGAGGTTAAAGACAGGACAGTCACCTGGCACATGTCCGGGGACCCAGCATAAGGTGACAGAGACATCTCGTCCTTGTCCTGCCACACGTCGCAAGAGTGAGGTTAAAGACAGGACAGTCACCTGGAACATGTCGGTGTCGTCATCGTGTGTGTACTCGACGATCACCGCCTGGTTGCGTGACAAAGTGTACGAGATCGAGTGCTGCTTCGAGTCCAGGATCGCCTGCGGGCATCAAGAACAACACCGAATTAATCATTGAGTTTGCCACTTTCGGGGGATCTCATATCATTGAGTACCATACCATAGAATCAAATGATTACGTTTTTGTCAATACCATTAAAAACTTTATTTATCATTACATTATTATTTAACCATTTTACTCTTTACAAATAGTAAAAGAGTCAAATGACACTTTACTTCGAAGTCCACTAGGCTGCGGTAATCTTAGGCTAACAACACCGATAACGGTCTGCCTAACACGGGCTCAGACGTTCCAGGCACCGGTGAGTGGCAGCCTTAGAGTGAAACCCCGTAAAAACCATGTTACTGTATATATATACACTCTTTATAGCACTGCTTTATATTTGCATCAGCATCTAATCTGTATGAGGATTCAAGAGAGTTCCCAGTCCTCCTTTCCCTTCCCCTTCTCACCACACTTTAGACCACATGCTAGAAATTGGGAAATTTTTTTAAAATCCCACATTTTGTTTAATTTCCATACTTTTTCGAATGATCTCTATGTCTGTTATGTGCTCATATTATGTGTGTGATTTGAAGAGGAAGGGCTGTCACTGATAGTTTGTCGGTAAAAACATTTTAAGCAGGTACTTGTTATCCCAGGGGTGGGGTGAGACACTAACGGTCCATTAGCAAGTAAATAATACGCTCCGATTGGACGTTGCTAAGCAACTAACAAGTTAACAGACCGTTAGCTGGTCAACGTGCCACTGAAGACCCAAGGCACAATGACCTGCGATTGACGGGGGCAGCCGTCGTCAACGTCAATGGACCCCGGGGAAATAATCCGTCTGCCGAGAGGGAAGCCCAGCTGGTGTCGGCAGTCGAAAGGCTTCACGAGTTCACGGGACGCGGTCTTGGGAGGGATCGCAAGCCTCGATGGCGGCTTGGCCATCGACTGGGGACGGGCAACAAAATATCGATATTTTGGTTTCGATAAATCGATATTATCATTTGATATCACGCTTTCGATACTATCAATATCATATCGATATTTCTTTCCGATATCCTTTCCGATACCAACATAGAAAACCGACATAGAAAACTGAATATTTATAAGAATTCTACCAAAATAAATTTTTTCTGCTAAAAAAATAACGTAAAAAAAAATTTACTTTTTACATCAGGACTTTCTGGATTTTGATTTTAATTTCAAGGTAACCAATATAATATTCGATATTAGTATTTCGCTTTCGATGTTCAGTGATATCGAAATATTATTGTCATATCGACATTGCAGTTCGGCGCCCATCCCTACCATCCTTGCGGGAGGAGCTTTTACAACGATCGGGATCCTCTTTCGGTGACCCCAGTGTTTCTTTCGCTGAGAGTGTTCAACAGTGAATTATCTTTCAAGTATATAAAAAATTTGTTTAAATGTCATGGTTATATTTGGAGCTATCCTGGGTTATATGCCAGCTTTGACCTGATTTCCTATGCCGCCCATGTTAAATTTCGAGTTTTCAAACCCTTATATCTCAGTAATTGGGTCGGTGACCCTCCAATATTATTACAGCGTTGTTTGCGGCTTCACATTTCCAACTGTAAACCGACAGATTTTGAGATTTTTCATTAACTTTGAGACTTTAAAAGGTATTTTTTTGACAAAGATCTTGGACTATAATTAACACAACGATTTGAAAGCGATCTTCCCGGCAACCATAACCCAGGGGCACCAGGGGCACCAGGGCCATATACCAGAGGCGTATGAGGCACCAGGGGCAAATGACCCTATATACCAGGGGCAAATGACCCTATATACCAGGGGCATATGAGGCACCAGGGCCATATACCAGAGGCGTATGGGGCAAATGACCCTCTACACCAGGGGCATATACCAGAGGCGTATGAGGCACCAGGGGCATATACCAGAGGCGTATGGGGCACCAGGGGCAAATGACCCTCTATACCAGGGGCATATGAGGCACCAGGGGCATATACCAGAGGCGTATGGGGCACCAGGGCCATATACCAGAGGCGAATGGGGCACCAGGACCATATACCAGAGGCGTATGGGGCACCAGGACCATATACCAGAGGCGTATGGGGCACCAGGGGCATATACCAGAGGCGTATGGGGCAAATGACCCTATATACCACCTGGGCATATACCAGAGGCGTATAAGGCACCAGGGGCATATACCAGAGGCGTATGAGGCACCAGGGGCATATACCAGAGGCGTATGGGGCACCAGGGGCATATACCAGAGGCGTATGGGGCACCAGGGGCATATACCAGAGGCGTATGGGGCACCAGGGGCATAAACCAGAGGCGTATGGGGCACCAGGGGCAAATGACCCTCTATACCAGGGGCATATGAGGCACCAGGGGCATATACCAGAGACGTATGGGGCACCAGGGGCATATACCAGAGGCGTATGGGGCACCAGGGCCATATACCAGAGGCGTATGGGGCACCAGGGGCATATACCAGAGGCGTATGGGGCACCAGGGCCATATACCAGAGGCGTATGGGGCACAAGGGGCATATACCAGAGGCGTATGAGGCACCAGGACCATATACCAGAGGCGTATGAGGCACCAGGACCATATACCAGAGGCGTATGGGGCACCAGGGGCATAAACCAGAGGCGTATGGGGCACCAGGGGCAAATGACCCTCTATACCAGGGGCATATGAGGCACCAGGGGCATATACCAGAGGCGTATGGGGCACCAGGGGCATATACCAGAGGCGTATGAGGCACCAGGGGCAAATACCAGAGGCGTATGAGGCACCAGGACCATATACCAGAGGCGTATGAGGCACCAGGACCATATACCAGAGGCGTATGGGGCACCAGGGGCCTATACCAGAGGCGTATGGGGCATCAGGGGCATATACCAGAGGCGTATGGGGCAAATGACCCTATATACCACCTGGGCATATACCAGAGGCGTATGAGGCACCAGGGGCATATACCAGAGGCGTATGGGACACCAGGGGCAAATGACCCTATATACCAGGGGCATATACCAGAGGCGTATGGGGCACCAGGACCATATACCAGAGGCGTATGGGGCACCAGGACTATATACCAGAGGCGTATGGGGCACCAGGGCCATATACCAGAGGCGTATGGGGCACCAGGGGCATATACCAGAGGCGTATGAGGCACCAGGGCCATATACCAGAGGCGTATGGGGCACCAGGACCATATACCAGAGGCGTATGAGGCACCAGGGCCATATACCAGAGGCGTATGAGGCACCAGGACCATATACCAGAGGCATATGAGGCACCAGGGGCATATACCAGAGGCGTATGGGGCACCAGGGGCATATACCAGAGGCGTATGGGGCACTAGGACCATATACCAGAGGCGTATGGGGCACCAGGACTATATACCAGAGGCGTATGGGGCACCAGGGCCATATACCAGAGGCGTATGGGGCACCAGGGGCATATACCAGAGGCGTATGAGGCACCAGGGCCATATACCAGAGGCGTATGGGGCACCAGGACCATATACCAGAGGCGTATGAGGCACCAGGGCCATATACCAGAGGCGTATGAGGCACCAGGACCATATACCAGAGGCGTATGGGGCACCAGGGCCATATACCAGAGGCGTATGGGGCACCAGGGGCATATACCAGAGGCGTATGAGGCACCAGGGCCATATACCAGAGGCGTATGGGGCACCAGGACCATATACCAGAGGCGTATGAGGCACCAGGGCCATATACCAGAGGCGTATGAGGCACCAGGACCATATACCAGAGGCGTATGGGGCACCAGGGCCATATACCAGAGGCGTATGGGGCACCAGGGGCATATACCAGAGGCGTATGAGGCACCAGGGGCATATACCAGAGGCGTATGGTGCACCAGGGGCATATACCAGAGGCGTATGGGGCAAATGACCCTATATACCACTTGGGCATATACCAGAGGCGTATGAGACACCAGGGGCATATACCAGAGGCGTATGGGGCACCAGGGGCATATACCAGAGGCGTATGAGGCACCAGGGCCATATACCAGAGGCGTATGGGGCACCAGGACCATATACCAGAGGCGTATGAGGCACCAGGGCCATATACCAGAGGCGTATGAGGCACCAGGACCATATACCAGAGGCGTATGGGGCACCAGGGCCATATACCAGAGGCGTATGGGGCACCAGGGGCATATACCAGAGGCGTATGGGGCAAATGACCCTATATACCACTTGGGCATATACCAGAGGCGTATGAGACACCAGGGGCATATACCAGAGGCGTATGAGACACCAGGGGCATATACCAGAGGCGTATGAGGCACCAGGGGCATATACCAGAGGCGAATGGGGCAAATGACCCTATATACCAGGGGCATATACCAGAGGCGTATGGGGCACCAGGGGCAAATGACCCTATATACCAGGGGCAAATGACCCTCTATACCAGGGGCAAATGACCCTCTATATCAGGGGCATATACCAGCTGCGTATGGGGCACCAGGGACACCCAGGGGCACCAGGGACACCAGGGACACCCAGGGCCCCTTGGTTGGGCTGCACCCGACACGGACGGACGTACCTGCGAGGAGTGGGGCGTGCGCACCACGTAGTGCTTGCTGCGCTTGACGCCGT
Source organism: Nemoura dubitans (assembly GCA_921293005.1). Classification (NCBI taxonomy): domain Eukaryota; kingdom Metazoa; phylum Arthropoda; class Insecta; order Plecoptera; family Nemouridae; genus Nemoura; species Nemoura dubitans. Next base: position 340,634 of record OV121075.1, read on the forward strand.
TCGCCGTGTACCGCTTGTACAGCACGAACTTGCTGCGTCGACGCCCGCGGTCGCCCGAAGGCAGTAGTCCGTTGTACCTGGAGGACCAAGGACCGGGCACTGCGTTAGGAGCATTCGCATTCGGGAAGCCTTGGTCAAAAAACATTATAATTGGGTCTTGTGATCACGATTTTGATGTCTGTTGAGCAATCACCCTTGAAGAAATAACTAAAAGAGTGTGAAACGTCGGGGAACCAGTGAGACCTTTATCCATTAAAATCCCAGTTTGTAATGGCTGTGTTTCAAGGCATGAGCTTCAGGCACTTTGAGGTAACAGCATCTGGACTTGCCCAGCACCTGGACTTGCCCAGCACCTGGACTTGCCCAGCATCTGGACTTGCCCAGCACCTGGACTTGCCCAGCATCTGGACTTGCCCAGCATCTGGACTTGCCCAGCATCTGGACTTGCCCAGCACCTGGACTTGCCCAGCACCTGGACTTGCCCAGCACCTGGACTTGCCCAGCACCTGGACTTGCCCAGCACCTGGACTTGCCCAGCACCTGGACTTGCCCAGCACCTGGACTTGCCCAGCACCTGGACTTGCCCAGCACCTGGACTTGCCCAGCATCTGGACTTGCCCAGCACCTGGACTTGCCCAGGCGTAGTGTCCAGCCAGGGGTGGCCAAACTCCGTTACGTGTCCTCGGGCAAATAAATGGGGTGAAACGAAACAAGGACATCCAGGCACATGCAAGATGTCCGCTGTTGACAAGATGTCCGCTGTTGACAAGATGTCCGCTGTTGACAAGATGTCCGCTGTTGACAAGATGCCCGCTGTTGACAAGATGCCCGCTGTTGACAAGATGTCCGCTGTTGACAAGATGTCCGCTGTTGACAAGATGTCCGCTGTTGACAAGATGCCCGCTGTTGACAAGATGTCCGCTGTTGACAAGATGTCCGCTGTTGACAAGATGTCCGCTGTTGACAAGATGTCCGCTGTTGACAAGATGCCCGCTGTTGACAAGATGCCCGGGTTGACACCGGGAAAGTGAGTCGACGTCATTCGGCGATTGCACCGTCGCCAGGGCAACGACCTCGTTGCTGCAATCGAGTGCAGTCGAGTGCAATCGAGTGCAATCGAGTGCAATCGAGTGCAGTCGAGTGCAATCGAGTGCAAATGGTGACAAGTCAGCGCGGGCTCAGGAGGTTGGCCCGGGCGACCCTCGAACCCGGACATGCAACGCTTTAGGTGCAGCATTCGAACCTTGCCTACGCGACTGCCGTTGCCTAGCAGCAGAGCAACGGCCGCCTTTCATAACAAACTTCGGGCGCCGGGGTTACGGACCGGGCTCACTGACAAACAACAGCTGACTAACGTCTGCGAGTGCCAACGATTATAACAACATCAGTGCAGTGCAGTGCAGTGACTGGATGCTTCAAGCAAACAAAGCCAGCTAGACCCATGAAGCCGTCGCTAAAAGTCCGTCATCATGATATCCAGCATGCTGATAGTGTGCAGTGACTGGATGCTTCAAGCAAACAAAGCCAGCTAGTCCCATGAAGCCGTCGCTAAAAGTCCAGCCGTCATCATGATATCCAGCATGCTGATAGTGTGCAGTGACTGGATGCTTCAAGCAAACAAAGCCAGCTAGTCCCATGAAGCCGTCGCTAAAAGTCCAGCCGTCATCATGATATCCAGCATGCTGATAGTGTGCAGTGACTGGATGCTTCAAGCAAACAAAGCCAGCTAGTCCCATGAAGCCGTCGCTAAAAGTCCAGCCGTCATCATGATATCCAGCATGCTGATAGTGTGCAGTGACTGGATGCTTCAAGCAAACAAAGCCAGCTAGTCCCATGAAGCCGACGCTAAAAGTCCAGCCGTCATCATGATATCCAGCATGCTGATAGTGTGCAGTGACTGGATGCTTGAAGCAAACAAAGCCAGCTAGTCCCATGAAGCCGACGCTAAAAGTCCAGCCGTCATCATGATATCCAGCATGCTGATAGTGTGCAGTGACTGGATGCTTCAAGCAAACAAAGCCAGCTAGTCCCATGAAGCCGTCGCTAAAAGTCCAGCCGTCATCATGATATCCAGCATGCTGATAGTGTGCAGTGACTGGATGCTTGAAGCAAACAAATCCAGCTAGACCCATGAAGCCGACGCTAAAAGTCCAGCCGTCATCATGATATCCAGCATGCTGATAGTGTGCAGTGACTGGATGCTTGAAGCAAACAAATCCAGCTAGACCCATGAAGCCGTCGCTAAAAGTCCGTCATCATGATATCCAGCATGCTGATAGTGTGCAGTGACTGGATGCTTCAAGCAAACAAAGCCAGCTAGTCCCATGAAGCCGTCGCTAAAAGTCCAGCCGTCATCATGATATCCAGCATGCTGATAGTGTGCAGTGACTGGATGCTTCAAGCAAACAAAGCCAGCTAGTCCCATGAAGCCGTCGCTAAAAGTCCAGCCGTCATCATGATATCCAGCATGCTGATAGTGTGCAGTGACTGGATGCTTCAAGCAAACAAAGCCAGCTAGTCCCATGAAGCCGACGCTAAAAGTCCAGCCGTCATCATGATATCCAGCATGCTGATAGTGTGCAGTGACTGGATGCTTGAAGCAAACAAAGCCAGCTAGTCCCATGAAGCCGACGCTAAAAGTCCAGCCGTCATCATGATATCCAGCATGCTGATAGTGTGCAGTGACTGGATGCTTCAAGCAAACAAAGCCAGCTAGTCCCATGAAGCCGTCGCTAAAAGTCCAGCCGTCATCAAGATATCCAGCATGCTGATAGTGTGCAGTGACTGGATGCTTCAAGCAAACAAAGCCAGCTAGTCCCATGAAGCCGTCGCTAAAAGTCCAGCCGTCATCATAATATCCAGCATGCTGATAGTGTGCAGTGACTGGATGCTTCAAGCAAACAAAGCCAGCTAGTCCCATGAAGCCGTCGCTAAAAGTCCAGCCGTCATCATGATATCCAGCATGCTGATAGTGTGCAGTGACTGGATGCTTCAAGCAAACAAAGCCAGCTAGTCCCATGAAGCCGTCGCTAAAAGTCCAGCCGTCATCATAATATCCAGCATGCTGATAGTGTGCAGTGACTGGATGCTTGAAGCAAACAAAGCCAGCTAGACCCATGAAGCCGTCGCTAAAAGTCCAGCCGTCATCATGATATCCAGCATGCTGATAGTGTGCAGTGACTGGATGCTTGAAGCAAACAAAGCCAGCTAGTCCCATGAAGCCGTCGCTAAAAGTCCAGCCGTCATCATGATATCCAGCATGCTAATAGTGTGCAGTGACTGGATGCTTGAAGCAAACAAAGCCAGCTAGTCCCATGAAGCCGTCGCTAAAAGTCCAGCCGTCATCATGATATCCAGCATGCTAATAGTGTGCAGTGACTGGATGCTTGAAGCAAACAAAGCCAGCTAGTCCCATGAAGCCGTCGCTAAAAGTCCAGCCGTCATCATGATATCCAGCATGCTGATAGTGTGCAGTGACTGGATGCTTGAAGCAAACAAAGCCAGCTAGTCCCATGAAGCCGTCGCTAAAAGTCCAGCCGTCATCATGATATCCAGCATGCTGATAGTGTGCAGTGACTGGATGCTTCAAGCAAACAAAGCCAGCTAGTCCCATGAAGCCGTCGCTAAAAGTCCAGCCGTCATCATGATATCCAGCATGCTGATAGTGTGCAGTGACTGGATGCTTCAAGCAAACAAAGCCAGCTAGTCCCATGAAGCCGTCGCTAAAAGTCCAGCCGTCATCATAATATCCAGCATGCTGATAGTGTGCAGTGACTGGATGCTTCAAGCAAACAAAGCCAGCTAGTCCCATGAAGCCGACGCTAAAAGTCCAGCCGTCATCATGATATCCAGCATGCTGATAGTGTGCAGTGACTGGATGCTTCAAGCAAACAAAGCCAGCTAGTCCCATGAAGCCGTCGCTAAAAGTCCAGCCGTCATCATGATATCCAGCATGCTGATAGTGTGCAGTGACTGGATGCTTCAAGCAAACAAAGCCAGCTAGTCCCATGAAGCCGTCGCTAAAAGTCCGTCATCATGATATCCAGCATGCTGATAGAGTGCCGTGCGACGGTCGTAAATCTCTCGCCGAGTGCCGAGTCACCACCGAACCCCCGTGTGTCTGGTGTCTAGCTCCAGAGCCCCTGGCTCATGGTATTACCTCATACCGTGGCCTACCTTATATACCTCATACCACAGCCCGGGCTGGCATGTCTTCGTCTTGCCTTGTAACGCACGCTACACTCCACTCAGAGTCCCGTGCCACCGGCACTGGCACTGGTCGGGCCGTGGTCGGGTCGGGTCCGATCGGTCAGCTGGTGCCGCCACCGGGCGAAGACACTGGGCTAATGTCCCTATGACGGGGTACGGTCGGGATACGGTCGGGGCACGATCTTAGTACGGGGAGAGCGTAGAGCGGCCGGGAGGCGGGGGAGGACCTCTGCACGGACTCGGGACGCCGTCCTGCACGTCGGGGTGACGTCACTCTCGACAGGCCCACATGTCGACGCCTGGCCACGCGATCGCCCTCATCTCCCCGCGTTGTCATGGCAATTGCGTGTCGGCACCGAGTCCGAGCGTGAATCACCAGCACTGGTACACAGCAAGTGGCTGACAAAGGCTTGCATCACGGCCCCGGCGAGGCAGCGAGAGTGTCTATTGCGCCGTGTGGCGGGGATCGTCGTCAGCCAGCGCCTCCTGTGTGCAGCACTCACTGCACGCGATGCGACGCGATGCGACGCGATGCGCCTGGCGTTTGTTTGTGCAGCACTCACTGCACGCGATGCGACGCGATGCGCCTGGCGTTTGTTTGTGCAGCACTCACTGCACGCGATGCGACGCGATGCGCCTGGCGTTTGTTTGTGCAGCACTCACTGCACGCGATGCGACGCGATGCGCCTGGCGTTTGTTTGTGCAGCACTCACTGCACGCGATGCGACGCGATGCGCCTGGCGTTTGTTTGTGCAGCAGCACTCACTGCACGCGATGCGACGCGATGCGCCTGGCGTTTGTTTGTGCAGCACTCACTGCACGCGATGCGACGCGATGCGCCTGGCGTTTGTTTGTGCAGCAGCACTCACTGCACACGATGCGACGCGATGCGCCTGGCGTTTGTTTGTGCAGCGGCCAGGAAATGGCGAGGCGCTGATTTACGGTCGTGTTCCCGTCGTCGCCGTCGTCGTTATCTCGTCGTCTGAGCAACGAGTAAACAACGCGCTCGCTGACTCGACGCCTGGCAGCCAGCTAGCCTGTCTGGGTGGATGCTGCCACTCGAGATTGCCTAACACGACCTGCCGACTGCATCCCAGTGGCGTCGTCGTCGACGACAGGACAGGACGTAGGACAGGACAGGGCAGGACAAGCCTCTAAGGACAGGACATGCCTCTAGGGACAGGACATGCCTCTAGGGACAGGACATGCCTCTAGGGACAGGACAAGCCTCTAGGGACAGGACAAGCCTCCAAGGACGCGGTGTGGGCGGATAGTCAGACGTGCGTCGTGCGTGTCGGACACGTGCCGCGTTCCCACGTGCCGGTTGCCGTGGGAACGGGTCGACGCTGCTTCCCATCGCCCTCGTGTCCTGGGGGGGGGGGGGGGGGGGGGGGGGCAAGGTCGTCTCGGCCGTGTTTACTGTCATTCACTTGTGTTGGGCAAGTCGGGTCAAGAGCGCAGTGGTGGGGGGGGGGGGGGCGTTGCACAGGCTGCGTGTCTTTGGGCCGATCGACTTGGTGCGCTGCCAGCACGGGGGGTGGAGGCGATCACACGGCGACCAGGTGCTGGCTGGCCGACTTCTTCAGTGGTCGCTCAGCTAAAGGAGCGGTGGACCAAAGAGGACCAAAGACACCTGCCCATAGTGTTCGAGTGCGGGCGCTCGGCGGCACCCGGCCACGCACCCGTGCCCGCCCGCCACGTGCGTCCAGCCCCGGTGCTGCCGTGAGCCCCATGCTGTGTTCTCCTATATATAAGACCAGACACGGCAGTCGGTCCTGACGTCGTCGCGGAGATCCAGATGCCACGTGTCTTGTCCGTGGGGTCGCCGGCATGCCCGGGAGGATCGCGTCGAGCCACATGGCCGTCTCCCCCCCCCCCCCCCCCCCCCCCCCCCCACCTTCCTCCACGTGACACTGGGAGGCGTTGAGAAGGCAGCACCTCCCGTGCAGGTGCCCGATGTGCCAGGCGAGGCTGGGGTCTGTTCGCGAGTGCCAGCAGGCACAACTCGAGGGCGAGCGTCAAGCCCCCAACTTGCATGGGACTGCGTTTTTGACTAAAGTCGGCTTCAAAGGTTTTGTGCCGTGAAAATAACATGGCGCTAATAAATGTTGTATTGACAGATTATACAGATTACCACTATTTGATGTTACACTGGTTAATTTATAATATAAATATGATATGAGTATGACATAAAACACCATACAGGTAAAATGAAATATAGCCATATTGTTATTTTGACGGCATAAGACTTTAGTGGCAGACTTTAGCCAAAAATGCTGTCCCATGTATGGGAAAACGGGGCTTGAGTCATAGTATATAGGTAACCATGGGCCTGAGTACCACTGAACTGCTGAGGCTTGCAAGTAGAATGCATCGGCGAGAAAGCCGAGACCTCGGTGTATCTGCCAGTCTTTGGGTAAGCCCAAAGACCGGACAGAGGGTGGCCAGCCCCTAGGGGTGCATTGGAGGTGACAACTCACCCTAGGATGACCAGCTCCCCGTATTTGCAGACAGGTTTCGGCTCGGCGTCGGGCGTCTCGGTAGTGCTGCAGCCGTCCGAACTGCAAGCAAAACACACAGCACACGCTAGGTCAGTGCACGCGGTCACCCATCCACCGCCAGTAGGCACCCAGTGTTGCTTAACCCCGACCGATCGCGACATGCGGAGGGGTCCCAGCGCGTTGCTGACGCCGGCCAGTGGCTTGACTTGTCTTGGCGATCAACGCCCCCCGTGACGGGGCCAGGGGCAAGGTGCAAGTGCAACGAGTAACGGTGCATCCTCGCCGTCGCCTCACGAGTACAGTGTTGCCGTGCCTCACGTCCAGACTGTGCGAATCTAGCAGCACCACTGGATTGCAAATCGAGACCCCAGCGACGGGGTCTCGGTCCCGCACCGAGCCCGGTGGATCGCGTGGCCGAGTGGCAGCTGTCTCGCAATGGGACAACGTGTCGAGGGTTCGAACCCGGGCGCGTGCAGCTGGTAGCGCATGCGCCAACAGACGTGCTGCAGTCGGTTAGGTTCGAACTGCAGCAGATGCCGTCCGAAGGGAGACGGCCGCTGCCGATGGGAGGATGTCCTTTGCTGCCGCCGTGGTTCATCCCTTGGTATGAATGCATACCCGACTACACACCATGGGTTCAGCCCTTGGTATGAATGCATACCCGTCTACACACCATGGGTTCAGCCCTTGGTATGAATGCATACCCGACTACACACCATGGGTTCAGCCCTTGGTATGAATGCATACCCGACTACACACCATGGGTTCAGCCCTTGGTATGAATGCATACCCGACTACACACCATGGGTTCAGCCCTTGGTATGAATGCATACCCGACTACACACCATGGGTTCAGCCCTTGGTATGAATGCATACCCGTCTACACACCATGGGTTCAGCCCTTGGTATGAATGCATACCCGACTACACACCATGGGTTCAGCCCTTGGTATGAATGCATACCCGACTACACACCATGGGTTCAGCCCTTGGTATGAATGCATACCCGACTACACACCATGGGTTCAGCCCTTGGTATGAATGCATACCCGACTACACACCATGGGTTCAGTCCCCGGCACAGGGGCAGCCGTCGGGTCATCGGACAGCTGCTGTCTGTGCAGCGACCGCCAAAGCCTTTTGTCTGCACGGCCTGGGCCTCCTACCACCACCAGGCTCGGTTGCCCCAGGGGCCAGCCACGGTCTTCGTGCCATCTTCGTGCCATCTTCGTGCCATCTTCGTGCCATGGGCCAGCTCTTGGTGTTTGTTGGCCGATGGTGATACCAATATATCAAGCCGTGCTTCGCTAGAAAGGATTCGTACGGACCAAGTACCTAATCATGGCTCAGGTTGACAATTGCGCGACTAAATACTGCCTGCTAATAATCCAGTGTCCCTCTCCTCTGGACCCCGCGGCAAGAAAGGGAACCCCCCCCCCCCCCTGATCGCCATAGTGACGAGACGACATCGACCCTGCCAAGGCCAATTTGCGTGTTGCGTGGTCAGCCGGAAGTGCGGGTGACGGGAAGTGGCTGGGTCCGGTTCGAAGCCCGCCGCACGCACGGCGCACACAACCCCGCAACGAAACTTTCGCGAAAGCTTTACCAATCTGTTGGCTTTGTCCTGTTAAATTTTCGCGATAATAAAAATATGCGCAATGGTACTTTTCTACAGTTTAGGGGATGATTGTATATTAATGCTATTGGCGTGGATGTTGGTGATTATTTCATCAAGCTTTATTTGAACTGTCTATTGGTATTTCGTGGTTATAAATCACACAATTTGTTGCTAAAAGTGTGAGGATTCCGTTGACCCTGGTTTCGTTGCAATCGGACAAACGGTGTGGCCACAAGTTGGTATCCAGTAGGAGGTAAATTCTGCGCGGGAAGCGGCCCAAGGATACGCTCAATAATACGACGTAACAGGGTTGTTATAGAATGATTGAAAATACTATTTATGAGTGAATATTTTCGAGATTTGCAAACACACAATTTGTTGCCAAAAGTGTGAGGATCCACAAGTTGGTATCCAGTAGGAGGTAAAATTTGAGCGGGAAGTGGCCCGAGTATACGCTCACACCAATAGTCTCAAGGGTGGTTTTTGTTCCTGGGGGTGGTTTCCAGTGTAGACGGCTCGGAATTTGCTCAGCTTTCCGATTGAGGCAGTATTATTTTTCTAAACTTTGACGAGTCATTCGCTACAAGGTGAAATGTGATTGAAAGTGTATATTAGTAACGAAACAGGCTCAAGTTAAGCTGGCTAATAATGCACATGAAACGTGCGAGATAAATTTTCGAAAAAACATGTTTTTAATCCTTCCTAGACTAATTCTGTGCATTTGCGTACCGGTTTTCCAATTTAAGAATGGTCAGGCTAGTCGCTGTGTTTATTTCATGTGGAATATCCCCAATATAATATAATAAAACATAGCCACGTTATATTGACAGCATAAAAACATTGTGGCAAACATTGGAGGCAGAAAAATGCTGTTGTAAATGGGGACTAATTGGCAGGTTCAAAACCTATGTGACATCTTGGCCGCGTTTGGTGCTTTCCACGAACTGTGAGTCGTACGCGAGTCAAGAAGGATCTGCCGGGCCGAGATCGAGAGCGCGCCGGACACAGGAAGTAGATTTCTCCCGGACAAACCGAGAGTACCTACCGAGTATACGAGTACTACTGGGTAGGTACTCAGTGCTGGTGCCGAGTCCAGGAAGGCATCCACCGACCATCCGTTTCACGTCGAGAAGGGGAGTGCAATTGCATCTTCCTCCTGGAGGACCCTCACTGCTGCTAGACACGAGCTATGAGTTTCAAAACTGCCCACAGAGCCTTTTGTGCGGCTCAAGACACGGCTTGTGAGTTTTGAAACTCTTAGCTTGTGTCAAGCAGCAGTGGGTCCTCGAGGAAGATGCAAATCCAGTCTCCACTCTGAAATGGGGCCAGGGCAGGGCAGGGCAGGCCAGGGCAGGGCAGGGCGGGGCACGGCGCACACAGCTGATCGGCCACGTTGTATCCGTGACCGAGTGCGATTTGGTTCACCCACTTGGCGTTCGTGGAAAATCGATGACAAAAGGGTGTCCAACCACGCGCCCTTAGTCCTGCCTGATACTGGCTCGCACCGGCGGGAACTTTGGCAGCCCCCGAGCGCTGATTGAATCTAGAATGTCTGCCAACCAACCAACCAACCAAGTCAACCAAGTCACCAAACCAAGAAGACAACCAAGTGGAAGTGCTTCGGTCGGTCTTTGGGTCAGGCCAGACGGAAGTTAGTGTGGAAATCTAGAGACATTTGAGCCAACCTCGCATGCCATTTGCTCGTTCGCCACAGATTACAACAACTGCTGCTGCTGCCATAGGTAATTGCTGGCTGGAACCTCGCTGCTATCGTGTGCTCGGCAACCTTTCGTGGCACGGCGGACTGCGAAACAAACACCGTCGGTCGACGGAAGGAGGCACGACCGCTTTTGTGTCTACAGCACCTTTTCATCGGTCGCCCGACCCCAGAGCGAGACAGCCAACGCAGCCCGAGACTTGGCGAAACCCAGCAACCCGTCACCGAGAAAACCCAGCCAGCCAGTGGCTAGTAGCTAGTCACAAGTGCACTCACCGAATAACCATCTTGGCCCCGTCGCCGTCACCAGCTACGACGAAACACACACCCGCTTTGTCGAAGACAGAGCAGACTTCCCTCGGACCGCGTATTTTGGCTAGCGACCTGTGTTGGACGACGAACTACGCAGCGAACACGCCATCATCACACACAACACAAGCAAGCTCCAACACTCGGGCACTGGAGTTAGCACGCAATCATCGAGCAACTCGTTTGCACAACAGGAAGCGACATCACCTAACTGATAACTGAGCACTGAGCACTGAGCACTCGGAACAAACACGCTAACTCGGTAAACACGGTGACAGTCGGGCGTCGCTATCTCGTCACGGCCTGCCTTGCACTGCCCGTTAGCTCCAAGCGCCAAGTATCCAAGCAGCCCAGCAGCAGCTATGGCAACCAGGCCACGATAACAAAGTGTGTGTCGTAGTAGCCAATGGAAGGGGGGGGGGGGATGTCGATACGGAGAAGGCCTGTGCTGCCATCTAGCAGTCAACGGCGGGACCCGACCTCGCTATAGGGTGACTAGAAACACAGCAGCTTGGAACACCTCGCCATCGCTCGTTTGAAATGTTTGATTTTCAATATGCAACCTAAACTCCATTTCACATTGAGAAGGAGACTGGATTTGCATCTTCCTCGAGGACCCACTGCTGCTAGACACGAGCCAAGAGTTTCGACACTCACAACTTAATCACAAGCCATGTCTTGATTGGTACAAAATATTATAAGTATCTTTGAGCGGGACATCAGACTTTATGGGCAGTTTTGAAACTCTTAGCTCGCGTCTAGCAGCCTCAGGCAGAAACTGTCGCTACATTAATCGCCAAACTGTGAGAAAACCCGCGAAACTGTGAAAAACTCGCGAAACTGTCAAAAAACTCGCGAAACTGTGAAAAACCCGCGAAACTGTGAGAAAACTCGCTTAACTGTGAGAAAACCCGCGAAACTGTGAAAAACTCGCGAAACTGTGAAAAAACTCGCGAAACTGTGAAAAACTCGCGAAACTGTGAAAAACTCGCGAAACTGTGAAAAAACTCGCGAAACTGTGAAAAACTCGCGAAACTGTGAAAAAACTCGCGAAACTGTGAAAAAACTCGCGAAACTGTGAAAAACTCGCGAAACTGTGAAAAAAACTCGCTTAACTGTGAAAAAACTCGCGAAACTGTGAAAAACTCGCGAAACTGTGAAAAACTCGCTGAACTGTGAAAAAACTCGCGAAACTGTGAAAAAAACTCGCGAAACTGTGAAAAAACTCGCGAAACTGTGAAAAACTCGCGAAACTGTGAAAAACTCGCGAAACTGTGAAAAAACTCGCGAAACTGTGAAAAAAAACTCGCTTAACTGTGAAAAAAACTCGCTTAACTGTGAAAAAAACTCGCTTAACTGTGAAAAAAACTCGCTTAACTGTGAAAAAACTCGCGAAACGAACCCACGCTCGATGTCGAGCGAGCGCCCGCCACGGGGTTCGATCCCCGCCAGATGGAGGCCTCCGATCGCCAGGTAGCCAGGTAGCCAGGTAGCCAGGTAGCCAGGTAGCCAGGTAGCCAGGTAGCCAGGTACGAAGGTACGAAGGTACGAAGGTACGAAGGTAGGTAGGAAGGTACTCACTGCTTGGAGGAGTGCGAGGACGGGTCGGCGTTGACGTACACCTCGGACTCCAGCAGCGCGTCGGAGACGAGCACGTGTGCGTCCAGGCGCAGCCTCTTGTGCGTGTTGAAGTGCATCGTGCACCTAGACTCATCCACCGCCGACAGCTGACACTCTACCGACCACCAACTGACTGGACGTGCGACTGCCAGACTGGTGAACGCCCACCCGGCAGCCAACCAGGCCTCGCCGCGATCGCACATCGCATCGGCACTCGACGGGACGGACAAGTCCCGACTTGCTCGACCCGTCGAGACACGGGGAACGTCGGACCATGCACTCGTCGCAACACGACACAAATCAACACGACACGACACGGACTTGCTCGGACTGGAGAGTGCTGATGCATGATGCATGATGGATGATGCATGATGGATGATGGATGAGATTGCTGCGCTTATCAGTTACACCTTCGCGCCGAGAAACACAGCGATTCGTTACTTCACTTCTTAGACTCACTCATCTCATGTCTACTGTACTTTAGGAAATAAAACTATTTCGCACTGGGATTAGAATGCTTAATACAATATTATCTCACTGGTTTCCCGACGTTTCGTAACATAATACCACAATACACTAGTTACTTCTTCAAGGGTGATGGCTCGACTGACGTCAAAAACGTGAACAAAAGAACCAGTGGTTTTGTTTTGAACCTAAGCTTCCTAAATTTTAATGATCTTGTCAGAGTCCAAAAATAATCCAAAATAATGAATGTTTACTATACGGTGAAAAAAACCTATCATAAATCCCACTGAAATCGTTTCGTTGTCATGGCCACGGCTGTCACAACAACAATGGGACCGACGTGTTCGGTCGCGTTCTGCTGAAGTGTGGCCGAATTGCCGTCGCGAACGCCAGCTACATTAGTACCTATACCTACCTTGGAGCGGGGAAGAGATTGTCTAGCTCGAGTCCGCGTAAGAATATACACTTGGAATCAACAAGCATCGCGTGGAGGAGAATTGGTTTCACATTCGATCGCTGCCAATGGTCGAAGGTTTGACAGATAGTTTACAACAGACTCCCGCTAAACCAACTCCTCGGTTCCCCAGTGTTTAGACAATGATCTAAATTTAGAAGATAGTTTCACTACGTAGTGTTTGCCATGTTTGTGTGTGTGGTTAGGTAGTTAAATAGACAGGTACCCAGGTAAGTTTAAATGATCGACGTCTCGGTCTTTCCACTCTGGATTCCATTCCCGGATTTCGATTCGATCCGAGTCGACGAGACGTCGAGACGTGCGACATGACACACGAACGATCTCGACGGCCGTGCTAGGACCTGTCCCGATCGTCACGTGTTCGCGTGTCAAACGTCATCCAGTGCGACGAAGTCGACGATGATCGGGTACCGATACCCGAGGAGTCTGAACTCTGAATCAGTGGGAGGGGCGACGGAACACGTCCGAACTCGGGGCAGACAAGATCCAGCCAGCCACCAGCCAACCGGGGGAAACTGCAGCACAATATTGCGGCGGTCGGTCGGTCGGTGGAAGAAATGTCACGGCCCTTGCTTGCTTGCTCGCTCGCTCCGTTGGCTCTGGCTATTTGGGACGAGATCGATTTCAGCTCGCCGCTCAGAGACTGAATGCCCTACTGCCTGCCTGCTGCGAAATCAAGTAGTAAGAATGACATTGCTGTCATCGATTGCCAGCGAAATGATAACAACGTGACGAATGTCGCATCACGGGAGCGGGTACAAACTCGAAAGTAAACAGTAAACACAGCAATCGCGTCATCTATGGTGACGCAAGTGTGAAAGACCTCATTTCTAAATCAGATGTGACCCTCTCGGCTATAATAATAATCTGCTTTCTTGTGTTCCTGTGGATTATGTAAAAAAAAAACATGGAAGGTATAGAATCTAGCTGGCTTCCGTCAAACGGCAGTGTTGGTTGGCCGAAGCAGGGCGTCCAGCAAGGGCTGGTGCCGCGTCGGAAATGCGGCGCAACCTTTGCGAAACTATGTAATCTGTTGTACGGTGGTACTTACATCAGTGGCATCACTGGAACGCACTCACTTGGATCACTCGACTAAACTGGCAGCAGACAGACTGGTTGCTTCCGCCATTTTTAAAAGTGCACTGTGGATGCGACTGTCACGGCCTAGTACGTGCCACGGCCGCGGCCCGCGGAGAGCGCCACTTGTCGAGGCGGGGAGAAAATCTAAAATAACACGGGGGACGGCGTTGAATTAGGTCAAATCTCGTGAGATAATGCCCTGTTCCTGATGTTCCGTGGGGAACGAAAAACAACCCGTTTGAGCGGGAATGGCTGTGTATTTCTTTGACGTTTAACATTTTAAACATACACAGTCACAGAGAGGACTTTGAGATACGACGGAAAATAACATCAACTTTAATGAATTAAAGTAAAGATGGCACAGATGAGCTTACACAGACGGTCCATGTCTGTGTTAATATTGGCACAGCGGAATCTCGAGGCAAGGATGAGAATGCAATCAAGGGATGCCGGCACTGCTGTTATCACATCTGTTTCACTAGCTCTGCCCATTACGCCACACAGTTCTCTCTCCCACCACTTGGCATTCCCCTCGCCTACAAGCCAAGTAGATGAGAATACAATCAAGGGATGCCGGCACTGCTGTTATTACATCTGTTTCACTCGCTCTGCCCATCATCGCTGCACAGTTCTCTCTCCCACCACTTGGCATTCCCCTCGCCTACAAGCCAAGTAGATGAGAATACAATCAAGGGATGCCGGCACTACTGTTATTACATCTGTTTCACTCGCTCTGCCCATCATCGCTACACAGTTCTCTCTCCAACCACTTGGCATTCCCCTCGCCTACAAGCCAAGTAGATGAGAATACAATCAAGGGATGCCGGCACTACTGTTATTACATCTGTTTCACTCGCTCTGCTCATCATCGCTACACAGTTCTCTCTCCCACCACTTGGCATTCCCCTCGCCTACAAGCCAAGTAGATGAGAATACAATCAAGGGATGCCGGCACTACTGTTATCACATCTGTTTCACTCGCTCTGCCCATCATCGCTACACAGTTCTCTCTCCCACCACTTGGCATTCACCTCGCCTACAAGCCAAGTAGATGAGAATACAATCAAGGGATGCCGGCACTGCTGTTATCACATCTGTTTCACTCGCTCTGCCCATCATCGCTACACAGTTCTCTCTCCCACCACTTGGCATTCCCCTCGCCTACAAGCCAAGTAGATGAGAATACAATCAAGGGATGCCGGCACTGCTGTTATTACATCTGTTTCACTCGCTCTGCCCATCATCGCTACACAGTTCTCTCTCCCACCACTTGGCATTCCCCTCGCCTACAAGCCAAGTAGATGAGAATACAATCAAGGGATGCCGGCACTACTGTTATTACATCTGTTTCACTCGCTCTGCCCATCATCGCTACACAGTTCTCTCTCCCACCACTTGGCATTCCCCTCGCCTACAAGCCAAGTAGATGAGAATACAATCAAGGGATGCCGGCACTACTGTTATTACATCTGTTTCACTCGCTCTGCCCATCATCGCTACACAGTTCTCTCTCCCACGACTTGGCACGAGTCACGCCGACGTTTTCCACGTAGCCGCTGCCCCGCACGACATGCAGACCCTGTTGTCCACGAGAGCGTGCGTGGACCCGACTCTCTCTCCCTGGCCCGCGTCCAGACCGCGATCCCGATCCGTCCCCCGGGGCGCCTCGCGGTTCCCGCGGGCAGTCGCGTGCCCGCCATGGACTTGGACGCCGTGGACTTGGACGCCGTGGACTTGGACGCCGTGGACGCCGAGCTGAGCTACGCGCCGGCCAACTTCTCGTGGATCGTCGTCGGCGAGCTGGCCGCCATGGGATACCCGCGGAACGACGCCAACCTGCGCTTCCTCGTCGAGCAGGGCGTCGACCACCTCGTCTCGCTCTCGCCCGAGAAGGTGCCGCTGCTGCAACCGAAGGAGTGGCTCACTTTGGGGCTATAGTTCCTCTCAGGTTCTAATGGCAGCAACAAACCGGTCTTCGACAATGTTGTAGTGTAGACCCAATGCCCCTAGGCGCTGGCAAAAGAACATGAGACGTACTTTAGACTCACACTCATTTAGTGCACATGGAGTAGCCGTGTTGGTGCACAGACATATCTACAGATAAACTTGCCTGCACACTTTATCCAGGGACTCTAGGGCTCGCCATACAAAGTGGGCCAGACTTGGTCCATGGCTTGGTGCGTCTAGCAGCAGTGTGCAGTGATTTCAGTGTTTGCAGTCCGTGTGCCGGGTTCAACGGGGCGGTGACTCGACGCCTGCACACTTTATCCAGGGACTCTAGGGCTCGCCATACAAAGTGGGCCCGGCTTGGTCCATGGCTTGGTGCGTCTAGCAGCAGTGTGCAGTGATTTCAGTGTTTGCAGTCCGTGTGCCGGGTTCAACGGGGCGGTGACTGGTCGAGGTGGCTGTGGTATACATGGTGGTGATTCGATGCCTTGCAGACGCCCAACGTGTTCAACTTCCCGACGCTCAAGTGGTCCGAGGTCGCCGTCGACGCGTTCGAGCCGCCCTCGCTGGCGCAGATGAAGAAGTTCATCGGTCTCTGTCAACGCAGCAATCTCTCCAACGAGGTACACGCCACACACTCCATTCCGCGTCGAGGAAGAGACTGGATTTGCATCTTCCTCGAGGACCCACTGCTGCTACTGCTGCTAGACACGAGCCAAGAGTTTAAACACTGCCCATCTAGCGCCTTTTGTCCTGATCAAGACATGGCTTGCGAGTTTTGAAACTCTTATGTCGTGTCCAGCAGCAATGGGTCCTCGAGGAAGTTGCAAATGCAGCACTCTCCTTCTCGACGTGAAATTGAGTTTAAATAGTATGGAGCGTAATGCAGTTTTAACCCTCATCAACGAAACTATTTCACAGCCCGGAGATCAAATTGATTGCTGAGCGAAATACCGATCTATTTTCCCAAAGGTTCCTTACTGCAAGAGAGATACGTGCAAGGGGTTAAAGTTAAGCAACACTGCGCCGAGTCGGCCGGTGGATGGGTGACCACCATGCACGTGGCCAGCTCTCAGAGGGAGAGAGGTTGGAGGTATTGGAGTTAAGCAACACTGCGCCGAGTCGGCCGGTGGAAAGGTGACCGCCATGCACGTGGCCAGCTCTCAGAGGGAGAGAAGCTGGAGGGATTGGAGTTAAGCGACACTGCGCCGAGTCGGCCGGTGGATGGGTGTCCGCCCTGCACGTGACCAGCTCTCAGTGGGAGAGAGGCTGGAGGGATTGGAGTTAAGCAACGCTGCGCCGAGTCGGCCGGTGGATGGGTGACCGCCTTGCACGTGGCCAGCTCTCAGAGGGAGAGTGGTTGGAGGGATTAGAGTTAAGCAACACTGCGCCGAGTCGGCCGGTGGATGGGTGACCGCCTTGCACGTGGCCAGCTCTCAGAGGGAGAGAGGCTGGAGGGATTGGAGTTTGTTTGTTTGTTTGTTTATTGTCGTAAAAATTCATTTGAATGTACAGACATGTCACATGTTCTTAAAATTAGAATTAAATCTTTGTTATATAGTACATTTGTAAAAACAATCATTCAAGTCCTAATTTACGAAGCATTTCCATATTTTTGGCGTTCTGACAAAAACACACAAACTCGTCTATATTATAAAATTCACAATCCATTAAAACATTTTTTAGTCTTGTTTTAAACTTTTGTACAGTCAGGTTCTTAAAAGTCTCTGGTAACATGTTAAAGAGTTTTAATCCCTGTTGTTTGGCCTGATTTCTAATTTGAGTTCTATTTTCTGGTTTGATTTCAAAATTTCCTTTGTTTCTAGTTTTGTACTGGTGCTTGGGTACCGGGAATTGACTAGAGTTTATTCTTATAAAATACAGTAGTTTGAGTAAGTGTAGGCTTGGGAATGTCAATACTTTTAATTTCTTAAACTGGTTTCGGCATGTGGCATTTCGTTCAAGTTTCATGATAATTCTTATTGCTTTTTTTTGGAGAGTAAATATTTTTTTCCAATTATACGAACTTCCCCAAAATATTACCCCGTAGCTCATCTGTGCTTCAAAGAGACCATGGTATGTTATTTTTAGGGTGTTAATCGAAGTGATCGGCCTCAGAGCTCTTATGGCATAGCACAGTTTAGCTAATTTACTTTGTAATTTATTAATGTGACCTTTCCAATTCAGCTCGTGGTCAAGTTCGATGCCCAGAAATGGGATTTCTTCCACTACTTTTAACCTTTCGTTGCCGACGGTGATATCTAAGTTGATGACCTGAGTTCCTCTTGTTTTGAACGATATAACATTTGTTTTGTTTGCGTTTAGTTTCAGCTGATTGAGGGTTAACCAGTTCGCCAATTCTTTCATTGCCAAGTTTGCTTTTTCATTCACATCCTGTATGGAGTTATCTGTTATGAGCATGCTTGTATCATCTGCAAAGATAGTCAATTCACCATTTTCTATGTTGGCAGGCATATCGTTCACGTAAATTAAGAAAAGCAAAGGAGCCAGGATAGCTCCTTGCGGGACCCCTTGCTCAATGTTCCCCTCCTCCGAAAAGTGGGTTTCTATGTTAAGCAACACAGCAGTGTTGCTGAGTTAAGCAACACTGCTGGGAGTCGGCCAATGGATGGGTGACCGCCCCATGCCTCGACTTGCAGGTGATGGGCATCCATGGCCGCCAAGGCCGAGACCGCACCGGCGTGATGGCGGCCATCTTCCTGGTGCACTTCCACGAGTTGTCGCCGGAGCGCGCAGTGCTGCAGGTGCGACGCATGCGCCCCGGGTCGGTGGCGACGCCCGAGTTGGAGCAGGCCGTCGTGCGCTACCACGACTGTCTCAGGGGCAACAACAAGTAGCCGCCACGCCACTCGCTTGCCTGGGGTCCTCTCAGGGCTGCAGGGTCGAGGAGGACGGCCTCTAGGAGCCTCCATTTCACGTCAAGACGGTGAGAGGATTTGCATCTTCCTCGAGGACCCACTGCTTCTAGACACGAGCCAAGAGTTTCACAGCTGCCCATAGAGCCTTTTGTCCGAATCAGGACATGGCTTGTGAGTTTTGAAACTCTTAGCTCGTGTCTAGCAACAGTGGGTCCTCGAGGAAGCTGCAAATCCACTCTCCTTCTCATCGTGAAATGGAGTTTAGGAAGACCAGATATTGACTTGGCAACCAACTTGCACCAGATTGCACTTTTCACCCAAGTTAAGCAACACAGCGCCGAGTCGGCCGGTGGATGGGTGACCGCCCACACTCGTTTCGCCGTGTTAACTTGATGTCTCGGTGTGTGACCGACCGGCCAAGTGTGTGTGTGTGTAAATATTTGTACCTGTGTTGTGCGTTCGACTGTGCACGTGCGGGATCATTTCCAAACGTTTTAATTTTTAAAATAAACGGCAAAAACTGAACAGCGTATACACTTGTTTGCAGTGCACTTACCCATACCTACCAGGGTCGCTACTTCCTGCTTGCAGACTCAGCACACGATTTCGAGAGAACGACCACAGTTCCAGCGGCATTGCATTTGTGTGGGCAAACAATTTCCGTATCAGAACAGCATTGCAATTCAATTCAGTTTGATTGTGTGAGCAAACCAGCGATTTACGCTGGAACTCTAGTGTCGTCCATTGTTTAATCACGTGGGACTGCAGTGGCCGCACCAATTACTCGACGTGCAGAGTTCGGGCTCCTTTTGCCCCAGTTTGGCCCTATGGCTCTGTGGCCTTTTGGCCCTGGGTCCCGAGGGATAGACAACAGCTGATGACAAATGTCCCTCATAACATAGACTTGAAGCTAGCATCGTATATGGGGGGAATGCAGCCAGCAGGCTGTGAAGACTGCACGAACAAAATGGATTGCAAGGGGCCGTCAATCCATCCCTTAAGATCAGTCGGGTTGACCCTTTTGGACCTCGGTCCCGAGGGATAGACAACAGCTGATGACAAATGTCCCTCATAACATAGACTTGAAGCTAGCATCGTATATGGGGGGAATGCAGCCAGCAGGCTGTGAAGACTGCACGAACAAAATGGCTTGCAAGGGGCCGTCAATCCATCCCTTAAGATCAGTCGGGTTGACCCTTTTGGCCCTCGGTCCCGAGGGATAGACAACAGCTGATGACAAATGTCGCTCATAACATAGACTTGAAGCTAGCATCGTATATGGGGGGAATGCAGCCAGCAGGCTGTGAAGACTGCACGAACAAAATGGATTGCAAGGGGCCGTCAATCCATCCCTTAAGATCAGTCGGGTTGACCCTTTTGGCCCTCGGTCCCGAGGGATAGACAACAGCTGATGACAAATGTCCCTCATAACATAGACTTGAAGCTAGCATCGTATATGGGGGGAATGCAGCCAGCAGGCTGTGAAGACTGCACGAACAAAATGGATTGCAAGGGAATGTTAATCCATCCCTTGAGACTACAGTTGGGTTGGATCTCATGGTAAACATGGGGGCGGACAATTAGCAGGGTATAATGGGGCTCCGGGTTGGAGCTGGCTACTTATTTCGTTGTAGTTAACCATTTAAGGTTATTGGTGCGGTTGTTGGTGATAATTTCACGAAGCTTTATTTTAACTTTCTATTGGTATTTCGTGGTTATAAATCACACAATTTGTTGCCAAAAGTGTGAGGATTCCGTAGACATGGGTTTCGTTACAATCGGACAAAAGGTCTGGCCACAAGTTGGTATCCAGTAGGAGGTAAAATTTGAGCGGGAAGTGGCCCGAGTAAGCACTCACACCAATAGTCTTAAACACATTTTACAATGTCGCTGGTATACCTATCAACGTGTCATTATTATTACCCATCACCATAGCAACATTGATTGCAGTCGAACTGCAATCACGGAATAGTGAACTGCATCGATGTCATTGACTGTGACACACTGACAACAGCTGGTTGATTTAGGGCTAGCAGCTGTAAGCGACTTATCAACCGTCTTAACACTCAGTCAACGGCGTCCATGGTCCATCCCATTGTCGAGTACGGTCTTGCCTTTTTAGTGCCTATAATGTATTTTATTCATTAGCATTTCATGCTCAACACTTTTATGGCGAGGTTAATTTACTATTTTGTATACTCGACTAACCAATAGCATAAACACAAGCTTGGGTTTCGGCGACAAAGTTCTTCGTGCCACACAAACCCAGAAATTGGTGTTGTGTTCCGCTCGAAACGAATTTTCTCATGCGCCGGTCTTTTTTTTCTGAAATGCCCTGGCCGGTCCCCCCCCCCCTATATCCAACCCTGGGGAGCGCCGTCAAAACTTTTGCGGGGGGGGGGGGGGCGCATCATATTCACGCCACGCCACTGTGCTGACATCAGCTGTAAAATTGGTGCACCGAATGGGCCTCATCATCTTCTAGTCCATGCAAAGATGTGCCATCCTTTGAACGAAAACCTCGTTCAGATCTGCGGGTCTCCTGTATATACCATCAGAATACAAGCCAGCCAGCACCGACAACGCTCACGGTCGTTATGCAACCCACATCTGCAGACTCTGACAACATCGGTCGCTCGGCGTTACATAAGAACCCGTTCCTCGAGCACAATCACTCTCGGTTTTCGAGCCTCTCCGCTGCTCCTCGCCTTCCGTGCGGCCGCTGTCTGACTCTCGCAATCGCCTCCCTCCTTCTGCACCGAGCACAGTGGTAGCCACCCACCCACCTTAGGTACCTACCTGGCAGTCGGCAGTCACAGCATTGCGTCGCTCATCAGTCAAAGACCAACAAAACCATGACTGCATTACTGCTTGCAGCTTTCGCATTGTTGTTATTGCTTTGATAAGAAGCGCTGACTTTGCCAGACAAACAAGTATAGTGCACGTTGTAGAGTTGGAGGGGGGAGACTACGCCGTGAGTGTGATGCTTGATAAGTCAGCCCCTCCACGGCGAACGACCTCCGCCATGCCTAGTACAGTGTTCGCACATGGCGTTATCTGCTGGAGTGTCGCCTTCGAAGCACCCAGCGGCCAGTCAGCTGGCAGCCTCCGACGCGCGATCGCCCTCCTCGGCAAACGTGGGTCCGACCACCAGCACTGCACCGCCGCGTAGTGCGATCCTTGGAAACATTGCGGTTTTCACTACACATTTTCCTTTCCGCCAAAACACCGAGCGATCGTTCGGTTCGGCGCGATACTGTCAAATTGACAGCGATGACAGCCACGAATCCGACGACATTAGGCAGTGTGACAGCTGCTTGTGAGTTCTCGTGACAGCTCGTGACAGCTTGTCTTGTGACCGTCTAAAAAAGACGAACCATTTGGGTGAGTGTGGGTCGATTTAGTCCGCGTGAACTTGCGGTGTCAGTTTCGTAAACAAGTGCCAACCCGAGCGCGTGATCTGTGCGAGCTTGGCACCAAGGGTCTTGATATCACTGGCAGCTCACCTGCACCAAAGTCTACGCGAATCCACGATCCCGTGATATGTTACAGTGACAGTGACAGTGACAGTTCCAAACACAGTTTCAAGCAAAGCAGTTCGAACAGCGCTGACAACTCATGGCCAGCTGGACGTGGCGAACTTGAGCACTGCAGTCCAGGTATTTCATCGCAGACAGCGCAGCAAATTATTACTGTCATCGCCGAGTTGTCCACCAAATCAGCGCCTAGTGCGGTAATTCCCTCGCCTCGCCGCGCCGCGATGTGCCATGCTTGACGCGCTCCCCCCGGCGCTGACGTCCGCGTCGTGGCGGTGGCCGCGTTGGCCGCTCGACGTCGACGCCGTCCTCCTGTTCTATCGCCTGGCCGCGTCGCTGCTGCGTCGCCAGGACGCCGCCATGCGACGCAGCGTCGCGACGCTCGAACGCATCCTGCGTCTCCAGGACGCGCTGGACGCCGACCAGTGTCCGGCGCTGTCCTCGGAGGGCCTCGACGCGCAGCACGCCGTCGGCGGCTGGCAGTCGGCAGGTGAGCAGACATATTGAACGCTAGCGGTGTTTTACTGTCAAACAGACTCCCCTGCTGGTAGGCAGGAGCTATTTATAATAGTATCTTTGGGCAGGAGCCTATCAGCCGTCTCATTGTTCCACTAAAGGGTTCGCAAGCAAGGGTCTCCGGTCCCGAACCGTACATTCTATATTGAATGATTGACATTGGAGTCTGCAGAACGATACTAGAGTATATAGGTGCAGTGGGAGGGGGGGGGGGGGGGGGGCGACGCACTGACTGTGCAGAGGGGATGTTTTCACGTGCGATTCTCTAAGTGCGGAGTCAGCTTGAGTTCATGTCGTGGCCTGGACTGCCGAGGACCGGCCTCGGTGTCCGAAGGTCCCAAGGCATGTGCGTCGATGTGCTTCATCGTCATCGCATTCGTGGTTCGGTGTGCAGTCTTCGGCCCTCGACCCGACCTCGACCCCGGCGTTCCCGTCTGCACCCATGACGTCGCAAGGCTGCTGTCCTCGATGACTTGCCCATCGACTGTCGGGCAGCTGTCAGTTGACCGAAGGCCCATGAGCTGGTGCCGAGTGGTACCACACACAACACAACACAACACAACTCATGGCACTCTTGCGATCTCAGTTGGCTCCATCAGCATCAGCATCAGAATCACCATCACCATCAGCATCAGCATCAGCATCAGCATCAGCATCCAGGGTGTGCAGATACTATAACAAAATGTAGACCTTTCGGAGGCAGCCAGCTTCATGCACTGCACCATGATCAGCTGCAGGATGTAGGCCACGTGTCATTCGTGTATAAGCCACTTGGATGTACTGGTTTGCATCTAGTTTGATTCGCTTGTTGCGAGACAGGCAGCCATTACGTAATTTTACTATTACACCTGGCGGCGTTTGCATTCTTTTTACACACCAACGTACACCTTTGTTGTGTGTTTGATAATACCTATAGTAGTTGTGCGTTCTTGCAAGAGCGATCGCTGCCTCGCGTGAGAAAGTGTGCAGTTTGTGTGTGTGTGTTTATAAACAAGAACTCCTTGGTTCGGGCGGTCGGAATGTGCGTCCCTGTGTTTACAAAACATTGGATGCGACTTGCACTGGCCAACTGCTGCTATACACTAATGACTACTCGCATCAAATTGATGGTGTTGTTATACTGCTGCTGGTGCCACTGCACCATTGGCTGGCTGCAGTTTGTACGCCATTGAAACAGTCTTGTTGCATGGTTGCAGCAATCGAGGTCTCGTCTGCGCATTGCATTGCCTTGCATTGCAAGGATTGTACTCGCTCGGTGAAGAGAGTTGCATGCGGCACACAATTAAACCCCCTTCATTGAAAGGTCTCTTTACTTTCATTGTTATCTCCTTCTGTTAGGTATAGGTGCCTACCTACCTGTTACACGTAGTACCTGTATACCACAGTTCTAAACGACGGGCAGTCGATCCATCATTTGGAGCAGCGGCTACCTAGGACACGGAAACAACAACAAATGTGCAGCAATGGGGATTTCCCCACCTGCACTCGGCTAGCCGACATCGGCGACCTAAGAGACTGCATCAACAAATCCCCCCTTACAACATGGACCTTGCCCTGCACGGCCCGACAAGCCTGGACGCCTCCACCACGGATCTCCCGTCGCCTTCGGGTGTCGATGTGGATGACCCCCGCCGCGACCGACCGGCCCAGAGATGGGCGTGCCCGCAGCTGCGTGGAGGAAAGAAAGTCTTTCTCCAGCGACGACGTCCGACTCCGGACTGCTGCAGTCTCAAGCCGGCGACCGCCCGCCGCGGACATGCGCCTCGCCGACGCCGACGTCGACGCCGTGGGGAAGGCGTCGAGCCGCGGCAAGCCGTGGCTGGACGACGACGACGACGACGACGACGACGACGACCACGCAGGTACGCGAGGGAGCCACGACGAGGCGGCGCCAGAAACTCGTCGGTATGGTCATTTCGAAATGTGCTTTTGGTTATTAAGTTCCAAAGCTGCGCACGGGAAAGTCGGACATATTAGGTGAGTTAATTCACGTTGGTTGCGTGATCCGTGCCCGGCGATTCCGTATGAAGACATCGTTTTGTTGTTTTTTCGCCGACGCTTGCCTGCAGCTTTCTACGCCTCGTAACGACGATCTCTGTTGGCTTTGGCGATGAGGCAACGGCGGTGGCAAACAGAGGAAGACGATGGCGCGTCAGATCGGTTGGTGTTGTCAATTCAACGACGAAGGCGTTTGACTGTCTTCTTGTGGGCACTGGCCACTGACAGCTGATCGAATGACAGGACAGAAGACGCTCTCGGGAGCTGGACACGGCCAGTGTGATTGCCGCCAGCAAGGAAAAGCGATGAGCGCAGGTCGGTTTCACTCGGTGTTGGCATTCAAGTCGAAACCAAGCGGCCGAGACGAGCCTGCCTTCTGTCAAGACAAGTTCCCTTTCGCTGGTGAAAGAGAAAATGGGTCCATCTTCTCCGTCGGTCGTCGCTCGTAGGAGAGGCTCGCTCTCACACGTGCGGTGCTAGTGATTAGTCAGACTCGAGGCTCGTGTGCTCTCTGGCTGGCGAGGCGCCGGCATCGGATTCGGCTGGCCTAGAAACTCCAGTCGCTGCTTGATTTGATCGAGCTCAGCTATATAGGCAGAGGTCAATTATCCTGACCTGCCTGCCATTCCGACGAGAACCCGAGGGAAACAACAAGCATATCACATGCTGCGTTTCTCTACCCATGAATTGTTGTTGACGTTTTCACTGCGACAAACGTAGAATTCTGTTGCAGTTGCGAATCGCTGTGGTCTTATCGGCAGACAAAGATAGGCGATGCTGCATTCTGTGTTATCAAGCGCATCATTACTCGATGAATTAATCCTGGGCCATTGTCGAGGTAAACGACCCACTGTCGGAGATAAGGAGCATAGTGAGTCGGTCCCATGAATTCGTGAACTTATATGAACCAGTTCGTTTCGTCGATGCCAACAGTTTGAACGCGTGTAGTACAGTACCTACCGCAGCTCACCAAACGCTAGGAAGAAACTCTAGTGCGAGAGCTGAGCTCGCAAAGGAAAGGTCCTGCAACAATGAAGGGAACGTCATTGTATAAATAGCGCGGGACGGGAGATTGTCTGGTCGGCTCCGGTTGTTGTGATATGCGCAGTAGGGGCGCAGGTTGGAGCGCGGGCGCGCACTTGGTTCGGTATCGACCGCCGTCGTCGCCGCGCGAAGGGGCAAGGGGTGGGGCACGGGGGGACCATCGCTTTGTCTCGCAACTAGCAACATGGCCGTCACAGTAGGCGAGTAAACACTGGCTCGGCTCGCGGTAAATGTCAACAGACAGCAGCTAGGCGAAATGGCGATGTCGAATTTCTACTCGAAGATCGCGGCGAAACCCGTCAAGCGCTACCAGGAGGGCATTTCGGTGTCGCAGACCAACGCGTGGGTGAACGGTGAGTGGGATTCTCTCGGAGGGCCGCGTTTAAAGGGCTGGCGATTTGCATTGCTGTCTACCGAGGTACCTGCCTAGGGTGTGGGAGGAATCTGTTCTCCGCATGAGGTCTGGGGCCAGGAGAAATCGGTTGTCGTACGCCAGAGACCAATTCTTGTCAATTATGCAGACAGTTCTTGGCGTTTTATTGCCCCGTCGAGCTCTCCCCCGGGAGTCTAGCCGTGCGTTTGCCGAAGAAAGTGAATCTCTGCCGCATGCCTGCAGTCGTGTTGTGAAGCCTGGCCCAGGTTTAGCGTGGACCCGCCTTGGTCTAGGTGCTGAATGACTGCAGATCTACGGAAACATTTAGGATCATCGTCGACGGTTTGCTTCGTTTTATTACCTACCTACGGAAGTTTCAGAAAGTTGGCATCAGCAATACCTAGAACGGAATTTCGGCGTAATTGGGCTTCTTTCTCAATGAGCTCGATCAATTTAGCTCAATGAGCTGAGATGAAGGTGTGTTATGTATTGGTTGGACTGAAACAGAATTGTGAACGTATGGCACACAGAAAGGATTACACATTACTTAAGTTGACTGAACTGGACATTTCAGACTTGCTGCAAACTAACAATAAATCCTTGTACCTACCTGCTTGAAAGTTACAACACGATGCTGTGCTGTGTTCCCTCTCAAAGAGGCTCCCCTGACGGCCGTCCCATCGTTGAATGGTCTGAGCATCGAACGATGCCGCAGCAATACCTCCCTTCTCATCGTGAACACAGCCGAGTCTGCTTTGCTCCAGCTTTTCTGAGTGTGGACGATGGGTTTTTATTGTTATTATTATTATTATTTATTTATCGACAACAGAGGCGAGTCCACAAGTGCAATGTAATAAATTTGGACAACACGTGGACGACACAAACAGATCAAAACATAATTACATTTAACATATAAGATTTAACATGTAGACTTAATAAAACTTCTAATCAAAGTAGTCATCGATAATTTTGACGTTAGATACGTGTATGACTTAGCATGTATGTTAAGTCATGTTAAGTCATTGTTAAGTGTATTGTGTCCACACTCAGTAACATGTTTATAACATGTATGACTTAGAAGTAGAAAGTTAGTGAACTGGATACGGATAACTATAATACTAGTGGTAATATGCTATATACTGTATTTACACTGTTTGGTGACCAGCTATTTGTTTAGTTGTTTAAGTCGGGATTTAAAAGTCGTGAGGGCCGGTCTGAGAAGATGTCAACGTTAGGGCAGGTAGTTGTCGTTCTGTTATACTACGTGGTCATTAGTCTGTTGATGCACCCGTACTAATGTATGTCTATTCTACTCTTTGGCGGCCTGAAAGGCTGGAAGTTTTGGGTTTGCCTGGATGGGATTGTGATGCAGATTTTTGATAGCAATGTGGGGGTATCGGTCATGTTGTTTATTAGTTTGTATATACGAATGTAATGTCTGTAAGTTCAATACGCTGTTGGAGAGTGGGGATGTTAAGGCTAGGACTAAGTCCAGCACAAGCCCATGACCGCCAGGTGAAAGGTTCAAAAAGCCGATAGGGGCGATATATGGGAGCTGTGAGCTTGGCCAGCTTGGCTTGGCCAACACATGGCACACAGCTAGCTTGGCCAACACATGGCACACAGCTAGCTTGGCCAACACATGGCACACAGCTAGCTTGGCCAACACATGGCACACAGCTAGCTTGGCCAACACATGGCACACAGCTAGCTTGGCCAACACATGGCACACAGCTAGCTTGGCCAACACATGGCACACAGCTAGCTTGGCCAACACATGGCACACAGCTAGCTTGGCCAACACCTGGCACACAGCTAGCTTGGCCAACACATGGCACACAGCTAGCTTGGCCAACACATGGCACACAGCTAGCTTGGCCAACACATGGCACACAGCTAGCTTGGCCAACACATGGCACACAGCTAGCTTGGCCAACACATGGCACACAGCTAGCTTGGCCAACACATGGCACACAGCTAGCTTGGCCAACACACGGCACACAGCTAGCTTGGCCAACACATGGCACACAGCTAGCTTGGCCAACACAAGGCACACAGCTAGCTTGGCCAACACATGGCACACAGCTAGCTTGGCCAACACATGGCACACAGCTAGCTTGGCCAACACATGGCACACAGCTAGCTTGGCCAACACATGGCACACAGCTAGCTTGGCCAACACATGGCACACAGCTAGCTTGGCCAACACATGGCACACAGCTAGCTTGGCCAACACACGGCACAGAGGGCTGCTGGGCTAACAGTACATAGGGGTGGCGGATAGCAAGGCAGGAATGCACAAAGTACAGCCAGAGCCAAAGACATTGACGAGGGCAGCGGAAAAGCCGCACCGTACCAATTGGCCGGGAGGAATGCCAGCGTTCTCGGTGCCCCGTCGCTACCGCGCGTGTCTCGCGTTGCAGCGGAGACGCTGACCAATGGCGGGCTGTCGCCGTCCCCGCCGCACGCGGTCTCGCAGCGCCGCGGCGAGGCGATGCAAGTCACGCAGCCGCCGAGTGCGCCCACCTCGCCGCTGCAGTCGCCGGGCAACGCGGTGGACTTTGCCGCCGCCACCGCGGACGCCACCGCGGACGCCAACTGGCAGGCGCTGAAGGCGACCGTGCGCGAACGCAACGCCGCCATGTTCAACAACGAACTCATGGCCGACGTGCGGTTCCTCGTTGGGGGCGGCGGTGTTGGTGAGTTACGCCGGGGACTTTGGGGGGTTTGGCCGGGGACTTTGGGGGGTTTGGCCGGGGACTTTGGGGGTTTGGCCGGGGACTTTGGGGGTTTGGCCGGGGACTTTGGGGGTTTGGCCGGGGACTTTGGGGGTTTGGCCGGGGGCTTTGGGGGTTTGGCCGGGGACTTTGGGGGTTTGGCCGGGGACTTTGGGGGTTTGGCCGGGGACTTTGGGGGTTTGGCCGGGGACTTTGGGGGTTTGACGGGGACTTTGGGGGTTTGGCCGGGGACTTTGGGGGTTTGGCCGGGGACTTTGGGGGTTTGGCCGGGGACTTTGGGGGTTTGGCCGGGGACTTTGGGGGTTTGGCCGGGGACTTTGGGGGTTTGACGGGGACTTTGGGGGTTTGGCCGGGGACTTTGGGGGTTTGACGGGGACTTTGGGGGTTTGACGGGGACTTTGGGGGTTTGGCCGGGGACTTTCGGGGTTTGACGGGGACTTTCGGGGTTTGACGGGGACTTTGGGGGTTTGACGGGGACTTTCGGGGACTTTCGGGGTTTGATGGGGACTTTAGGGGTTTGGCCGGGGACTTTGGGGGTTTGGCCGGGGACTTTGGGGGTTTGACGGGGACTTTAGGGGTTTGACGGGGACTTTGGGGGTTTGACGGGGACTTTCGGGGTTCGACGGGGACTTTAGGGGTTCCACGGGGACTTTAGGGGTTTGGCCGGGGACTTTGGGGGTTTGACGGGGACTTTAGGGGTTCGACGGGGACTTAAGGGGTTTGACGGGGACTTTCGGGGTTTGACGGGGACTTAAGGGGTTCGACGGGGACTTTCGGGGTTCGACGGGGACTTTAGGGGTTTGGCCGGGGACTTTGGGGGTTTGACGGGGACTTTAGGGGTTCGACGGGGACTTAAGGGGTTTGACGGGGACTTTCGGGGTTTGACGGGGACTTAAGGGGTTCGACGGGGACTTTCGGGGTTCGACGGGGACTTTCGGGGTTCGACGGGGACTTTCGGGGTTCGACGGGGACTTTGGGGGTTTGGCCGGGGACTTTGAGGGTTTGACGGGGACTTTAGGGGTTTGACGGGGACTTTCGGGGTTCGACGGGGACTTTCGGGGTTCGACGGGGACTTTCGGGGTTCGACGGGGACTTTCGGGGTTCGACGGGGACTTTCGGGGTTCGACGGGGACTTTCGGGGTTCGACGGGGACTTTAGGGGTTTGGCCGGGGACTTTGGGGGTTTGACGGGGACTTTGGGGGTTTGGCCGGGGACTTTGGGGGTTTGGCCGGGGACTTTGGGGGTTTGGCCGGGGACTTTGGGGGTTTGACGGGGACTTTGGGGGTTTGACGGGGACTTTGGGGGTTTGGCCGGGGACTTTGGGGGTTTGACGGGGACTTTGGGGGTTTGGCCGGGGACTTTGGGGGTTTGACGGGGACTTTGGGGGTTTGGCCGGGGACTTTGGGGGTTTGGCCGGGGACTTTGGGGGTTTGGCCGGGGACTTTGGGGGTTTGGCCGGGGACTTTGGGGGTTTGACGGGGACTTTGGGGGTTTGGCCGGGGACTTTGGGGGTTTGACGGGGACTTTGGGGGTTTGACGGGGACTTTGGGGGTTTGGCCGGGGACTTTCGGGGTTTGACGGGGACTTTCGGGGTTTGACGGGGACTTTCGGGGTTTGACGGGGACTTTCGGGGTTTGACGGGGACTTTGGGGGTTTGACGGGGACTTTAGGGGTTTGACGGGGACTTTAGGGGTTTGGCCGGGGACTTTGGGGGTTTGACGGGGACTTTAGGGGTTTGACGGGGACTTTAGGGGTTCGACGGGGACTTTGGGGGTTTGGCCGGGGACTTTCGGGGTTTGACGGGGACTTTGGGGGTTTGACGGGGACTTTAGGGGTTCGACGGGGACTTTCGGGGTTTGACGGGGACTTTCGGGGTTCGACGGGGACTTTCGGGGTTCGACGGGGACTTTGGGGGTTTGGCCGGGGACTTTGGGGGTTTGACGGGGACTTTGGGGGTTTGCCGGGGACTTTAGGGGTTTGACGGGGACTTTGGGGGTTTGACGGGGACTTTCGGGGTTCGACGGGGACTTTAGGGGTTCGACGGGGACTTTAGGGGTTTGGCCGGGGACTTTGGGGGTTTGACGGGGACTTTAGGGGTTCGACGGGGACTTAAGGGGTTTGACGGGGACTTTCGGGGTTTGACGGGGACTTAAGGGGTTCGACGGGGACTTTCGGGGTTCGACGGGGACTTTAGGGGTTCGACGGGGACTTTAGGGGTTTGGCCGGGGACTTTGGGGGTTTGACGGGGACTTTAGGGGTTTGACGGGGACTTTCGGGGTTCGACGGGGACTTTCGGGGTTCGACGGGGACTTTCGGGGTTCGACGGGGACTTTCGGGGTTCGACGGGGACTTTCGGGGTTCGACGGGGACTTTAGGGGTTTGGCCGGGGACTTTGGGGGTTTGACGGGGACTTTGGGGGTTTGGCCGGGGACTTTGGGGGTTTGGCCGGGGACTTTGGGGGTTTGGCCGGGGACTTTGGGGGTTTGACGGGGACTTTGGGGGTTTGACGGGGACTTTGGTGGTTTGGCCGGGGACTTTGGGGGTTTGACGGGGACTTTGGGGGTTTGGCCGGGGACTTTGGGGGTTTGACGGGGACTTTGGGGGTTTGGCCGGGGACTTTGGGGGTTTGGCCGGGGACTTTGGGGGTTTGGCCGGGGACTTTGGGGGTTTGGCCGGGGACTTTGGGGGTTTGGCCGGGGACTTTGGGGGTTTGACGGGGACTTTGGGGGTTTGGCCGGGGACTTTGGGGGTTTGACGGGGACTTTGGGGGTTTGACGGGGACTTTGGGGGTTTGGCCGGGGACTTTCGGGGTTTGACGGGGACTTTCGGGGTTTGACGGGGACTTTCGGGGTTTGACGGGGACTTTGGGGGTTTGACGGGGACTTTAGGGGTTTGACGGGGACTTTAGGGGTTTGGCCGGGGACTTTGGGGGTTTGACGGGGACTTTAGGGGTTTGACGGGGACTTTAGGGGTTCGACGGGGACTTTCGGGGTTCGACGGGGACTTTCGGGGTTCGACGGGGACTTTGGGGGTTTGGCCGGGGACTTTGGGGGTTTGACGGGGACTTTGGGGGTTTGACGGGGACTTTAGGGGTTTGACGGGGACTTTGGGGGTTTGACGGGGACTTTCGGGGTTCGACGGGGACTTTAGGGGTTCGACGGGGACTTTAGGGGTTTGGCCGGGGACTTTGGGGGTTTGACGGGGACTTTAGGGGTTCGACGGGGACTTAAGGGGTTTGACGGGGACTTTCGGGGTTTGACGGGGACTTAAGGGGTTCGACGGGGACTTTCGGGGTTCGACGGGGACTTTAGGGGTTCGACGGGGACTTTAGGGGTTTGGCCGGGGACTTTGGGGGTTTGACGGGGACTTTAGGGGTTCGACGGGGACTTAAGGGGTTTGACGGGGACTTTCGGGGTTTGACGGGGACTTAAGGGGTTCGACGGGGACTTTCGGGGATCGACGGGGACTTTCGGGGTTCGACGGGGACTTTGGGGGTTTGGCCGGGGACTTTGGGGGTTTGACGGGGACTTTAGGGGTTTGACGGGGACTTTCGGGGTTCGACGGGGACTTTCGGGGTTCGACGGGGACTTTCGGGGTTCGACGGGGACTTTCGGGGTTCGACGGGGACTTTCGGGGTTCGACGGGGACTTTCGGGGTTCGACGGGGACTTTCGGGGTTTGGCCGGGGACTTTGGGGGTTTGACGGGGACTTTGGGGGTTTGACGGGGACTTTAGGGGTTCGACGGGGACTTAAGGGGTTCGACGGGGACTTTCGGGGTTTGACGGGGACTTTAGGGGTTCGACGGGGACTTTAGGGGTTCGACGGGGACTTAAGGGGTTCGACGGCGACTTTCGAGGTTTGACGGGGACTTTCGGGGTTTGACGGGTACTTTCGAGGTTTGACGGGGACTTTCGGGGTTTGACGGGTACTTTCGAGGTTTGACGGGGACTTTCGGGGTTTGACGGGGACTTTCGGGGTTTGACGGGGTTTGTCGCAGGGGTCTCGCAGTCCGTGCCCGCACGCAAGTACGTGAAGTGCGTGTACGGAGTGGTGACGTTGTGTCTCGTCGCAGGGGTCTCGCAGTCCGTGCCCGCGCACAAATACGTGCTGGCCACCGGCAGCTCCGTGTTCTACGCCATGTTCTTCGGCGGCTTGGCCGAACTCGAGGACGAGATCGCCGTGCCCGACGTCGAGCCCTCGGCCTTCCTGGCCCTGCTAAGGTGGGTGACTTGGATGGGTGACCTGTCCCTGCTAAGGTGGGTGACCTGGCCCTGCTAAGGTGGGTGACCTGGCCCTGCTAAGGTGGGTGACCTGGATGGGGGCCCTGTCCCTGCTAAGGTGGGTGACCTGGGGGGGGGGGGGGGGGCAATGGCCCTGCTAAGGTGGGTGACCTGGATGGGGGACCTGGATGGGGGACCTGGCCCTGATAAGGTGGGTGACCTGGCCCTGCTTAGGTGGATGACCTGGATGAGTGGCCTGGCCCTGATAAGGTGGGTGACCTGGATGGGGGACCTGGATGGGGGACCTGGCCCTGATAAGGTGGGTGACCTGGCCCTGCTAAGGTGGATGACCTGGATGAGTGGCCTGGCCCTGATAAGGTGGGTGACCTGGCCCTGCTAAGGTGGGTGACCTGGATGAGTGACCTGGCCCTGATAAGGTGGGTGACCTGGATGGGTGACCTGGATGGGTGACCTGGCCCTGCTAAGGTGGGTGACGTGGATGGGGGACCTGGCCCTGCTAAGGTGGGTGACCTGGCCCTGTTAAGGTGGGTGACCTGGCTGGGTGACCTGGCCCTTTCTTATGTGGGTGATCTGGCTGGGTGACCTGGCCCTGCTAAGGTGGGTGACCTGGCTGGGTGAACTGGCCGGCTGGGTGTCCAGGGACCCCTCGGCCGTCAGTCGATTCCCGCCGGCCAAGTCTTGTTTTCAGCCCTTGCTTCTTGCGGACGCTTGGCCTGTTGCTACGACGAAGGTCATTGCGTAGGTACTTACGTCAGCAATCGCATTGTGTCCCATTTGTTTAAAAACCAAGCAAGCGAATCTAGTTCCGACTGGACGTTCGGCCCAATACTGGAAACTAAGATAGGTACCTACTTACGAGTATCCAAGAAGCCTACCTATACTGTATAGGTAGGCTTCTTGGAACGTCCCTCCAATAGTTTATCTGCATTGCTGAAGTCATTGATCACTGCTAGTCTAAGGGGATAGGCAACACAGCTGTCCCCTTTGCTGTGTGATTATAGGCCACCATTGTGATAAGCAATGAATTGCTATGGACGCTGCTAATATTCCTCATCTGTGGTTTTGACTGCAACATTGGTAATCCGACTCCTTAAACATTTTCCAGTGCTATGAACTTTTAAGATATGCATAATTTACAATACAATCGTGAAATTTGATGCATTTACAAAACTGGAATGGCGCGTGAATTATCGTCAAGTGCTCATACTTAAGTTGACTCAAACTAGGTACACCCCTGTGTGGATGGAATCAGTGTAAAATTATCCAAGTCCTCGTCTCTTATTTCTTTCCCATGGGGTGACCAAAGCTGAAAATTGATCAATTAAAACTTTTGAAACAGACCAAAAGCTGCCCGGTTTTCAAGGCCACATCGTTCAAGTTATCATTCCAATATTTCAGTTTGTTTTCGACAAAATACGTAAATAAGGTCAAACATGGCCCTTTTTGCAAATTTTTATTTGCACTTTCGTACACATTGACTCAAAAAAAGGGTCAAAAATGAAGAGTTTTGAGGTATGTTCTAGCATTCCAGGGGCAAATTTTCGAAAAAAGGGCCATTGTTGCCCTTATTTACGTCTTTTGTCTACAACATACTGAAATATTGGAATGATAACTTCAACGATGTGGCCTTGAAAACTCTGCAAATTTTGGTCTGAAAGCGACTTTCTGGCAAACTGATCTGTACCCTTAACACAAAATTGATTCTTACATGATTTGAAAGCTTTATAAACTGTGCACTAGCTATTTTGTTTTGGGCGTTCACTGACAGTTTGCGTGTGGAAAATACTAGGCCAACGGGCACCCAATTTTTCCAATTTTTCTTTGCACTTTCGTAGACAATGGCTCTAAAAAGGGTACAAAATGAAGAGTTTTGGGATATGTTCTGGCATTCCAGGGGCGAATTTGTCGCAAAAAAGAGCCATAAACGCCCCCTGATGGCCAGTACAAAGATCGAAGCCAGCGCGATGAGACATGTGTAGCCACGTTGCCACATCGCCTGTCCCCAGGTACCTTGGGCACTGCAACCCCCTTGTAGCCACACGTTGCAAAAACATGCAAACATGCAACTTTGGAAAAAAAATACATGCAAAAAACATGCAGAGTGAATTGTCTTGTAAATTACGGAGCCGTGGTAGGTTGTTGTACGACGAAATGTGTTCCATTACGTCAAAACAAGTCAAATGTCGTTCTTTTAGCCAATAGAAACTTGGTTTTTTGACCAATCGGCCTATGGTTGGGACAGGAAGTGCAAAACAGTAGGTTAACAATCATCATTTTAATATTTCCTGATGCGAGGCTGTGTCGTTGGTCAGAAAAAAGGTTTTTATGCATCGAAAAACACCGTTCAAATTCGCAAGATGTTCTCCAGACAATACTCCAATACATCCAGTCTGTTAAGTTAAATAGTATACTGACGAAAGGTTTAAGTGATTACAACAAATTAGCGGCTACAATTAGGAATACGAAATCAATAAAAAATTTTAAAAAGGAAATGTTAAATAAATTTAAAAGTGAAATGTGCAGTGAATTTGTTAGCGGATAATCGGATAATATAATATAATGTATTTTGAATAGCAACTCTGCTAAATAAAAATCTTTCAAACAAACGAGCTTGCAAGTTGTGGAGTCACATTTGGCCTGTCCCCAGATACCTGTACTGCCACCCCTTGTAGCCACGTTGCCACATTTCGCCTGTCCCCAGATACCTGTACTGCCACCCCTTGTAGCCACGTTGCCACATTTCGCCTGTCCCCAGATACCTGTACTGCCACCCCTTGTAGCCACGTTGCCACATCGCCTGTCTCCAGATACCTGTACTGCCACCCCTTGTAGCCACGTTGCCACATCGCCTGTCCCCAGATACCTGTACTGCCACCCCTTGTAGCCACGTTGCCACATTTCGCCTGTCCCCAGATACCTGTACTGCCACCCCTTGTAGCCACGTTGCCACATTTCGCCTGTCCCCAGATACCTGTACTGCCACCCCTTGTAGCCACGTTGCCACATCGCCTGTCTCCAGATACCTGTACTGCCACCCCTTGTAGCCACGTTGCCACATTTGGCCTGTCCCCAGATACCTGTACTGCCACCCCTTGTAGCCACGTTGCCACATCGCCTGTCCCCAGATACCTGTACTGCCACCCCTTGTAGCCACGTTGCCACATCGCCTGTCTCCAGATACCTGTACTGCCACCCCTTGTAGCCACGTTGCCACATTTGGCCTGTCCCCAGATACCTGTACTGCCACCCCTTGTAGCCACGTTGCCACATCGCCTGTCCCCAGATACCTGTACTGCCACCCCTTGTAGCCACGTTGCCACATTTGGCCTGTCCCCAGATACCTGTACTGCCACCCCTTGTAGCCACGTTGCCACATCGCCTGTCCCCAGATACCTGTACTGCCACCCCTTGTAGCCACGTTGCCACATCGCCTGTCCCCAGATACCTGTACTGCCACCCCTTGTAGCCACGTTGCCACATCGCCTGTCCCCAGATACCTGTACTGCCACCCCTTGTAGCCACGTTGCCACATTTGGCCTGTCCCCAGATACCTGTACTGCCACCCCTTGTAGCCACGTTGCCACATCGCCTGTCCCCAGATACCTGTACTGCCACCCCTTGTAGCCACGTTGCCACATCGCCTGTCCCCAGATACCTGTACTGCCACCCCTTGTAGCCACGTTGCCACATCGCCTGTCCCCAGATACCTGTACTGCCACCCCTTGTAGCCACGTTGCCACATCGCCTGTCCCCAGATACCTGTACTGCCACCCCTTGTAGCCACGTTGCCACATCGCCTGTCCCCAGATACCTGTACTGCCACCCCTTGTAGCCACGTTGCCACATCGCCTGTCTCCAGATACCTGTACTGCCACCCCTTGTAGCCACGTTGCCACATTTCGCCTGTCCCCAGATACCTGTACTGCGACGAGATCGCGCTGGAGGCGGACACGGTGCTGGCAACGCTGTACGCGGCCAAGAAGTACATAGTGCCGCATCTGGCGCGCGCTTGCGTCTCGTACCTGGAGACGTCGCTGACGGCCAAGAACGCCTGTCTGCTGCTCAGCCAATCGCGGCTCTTCGAGGAGCCCGAGCTCATGCAACGCTGCTGGGAGGTCATCGACGCTCAGGTAGGCATCGCCTCGGGGTGAACTCTCGGGGGCCGTGACTTGTCTCGTCTCGTCGGAGGACAAGCGCTGCTCTGATACGAGGTTTTAGTTTTTGTGCCTCATGAGCTCTGATTTAATATGCAATGATTTGAGGTTTTACTTTTTGTGCCTCATGCGCTCTGATTTAATATGCAATGATTTGAGGTTTTACTTTTTGTGCCTCATGCGCTCTGATTTAATATGCAATGATTTGAGGTTTTACTTTTTGTGCCTCATGCGCTCTGATTTAATATGCAATGATTTGAGGTTTTACTTTTTGTGCCTCATGCGCTCTGATTTAATATGCAATGATTTGAGGTTTTACTTTTTGTGCCTCGTGCGCTCTGATTTAATATGCAATGATTTGAGGTTTTACTTTTTGTGCCTCATGCGCTCTGATTTAATATGCAATGATTTGAGGCTTTACTTTTTGTGCCTCATGCGCTCTGATTTAATATGCAATGATTTGAGGTTTTACTTTTTGTGCCTCATGCGCTCTGATTTAATATGCAATGATTTGAGGTTTTACTTTTTGTGCCTCGTGCGCTCTGATTTAATATGCAATGATTTGAGGTTTTACTTTTTGTGCCTCATGCGCTCTGATTTAATATGCAATGATTTGAGGTTTTACTTTTTGTGCCTCATGCGCTCTGATTTAATATGCAATGATTTGAGGTTTTACTTTTTGTGCCTCATGCGCTCTGATTTAATATGCAATGATTTGAGGCTTTACTTTTTGTGCCTCGTGAGCTCTGATTTAATATGCAATG
Source organism: Nemoura dubitans (assembly GCA_921293005.1). Lineage (NCBI taxonomy): Eukaryota > Metazoa > Arthropoda > Insecta > Plecoptera > Nemouridae > Nemoura > Nemoura dubitans. Next base: position 378,817 of record OV121075.1, read on the forward strand.
ATTTGAGGTTTTACTTTTTGTGCCTCATGAGCTCTGATTTAATATGCAATGATTTGAGGTTTTAGTTTTTGTGCCTCATGCGCTCTGATTTAATATGCAATGATTTGAGGTTTTAGTTTTTATGCCTCAAGCGCTCTGATTTAATATGCAATGATTTGAGGTTTTACTTTTTATGCCTCAAGCGCTCTGATTTGCAATGATTTGAGGCTTTACTTTTTATGCCTCATGCGCTCTGATTTAATATGCAATGATTTGAGGTTTTACTTTTTATGCCTCATGCGCTCTGATTTAATATGCAATGATTTGAGGCTTTACTTTTTGTGCCTCATGCGCTCTGATTTAATATGCAATGATTTGAGGCTTTACTTTTTGTGCCTCATGCGCTCTGATTTAATATGCAATGATTTGAGGTTTTACTTTTTGTGCCTCATGCGCTCTGATTTAATATGCAATGATTTGAGGCTTTACTTTTTGTGCCTCATGCGCTCTGATTTAATATGCAATGATTTGAGGCTTTACTTTTTGTGCCTCGTGCGCTCTGATTTAATATGCAATGATTAGAGGTTTTACTTTTTGTGCCTCATGCGCTCTGATTTAATATGCAATGATTTGAGGTTTTACTTTTTGTGCCTCATGCGCTCTGATTTAATATGCAATGATTTGAGGTTTTACTTTTTGTGCCTCATGCGCTCTGATTTAATATGCAATGATTTGAGGTTTTACTTTTTGTGCCTCATGCGCTCTGATTTAATATGCAATGATTTGAGGTTTTACTTTTTGTGCCTCGTGAGCTCTGATTTAATATGCAATGATTTGAGGTTTTACTTTTTGTGCCTCATGCGCTCTGATTTAATATGCAATGATTTGAGGTTTTACTTTTTGTGCCTCATGCGCTCTGATTTAATATGCAATGATTTGAGGTTTTACTTTTTGTGCCTCATGCGCTCTGATTTAATATGCAATGATTTGAGGTTTTACTTTTTGTGCCTCGTGAGCTCTGATTTAATATGCAATGATTTGAGGTTTTACTTTTTGTGCCTCGTGCGCTCTGATTTAATATGCAATGATTTGAGGCTTTACTTTTTATGCCTCATGCGCTCTGATTTAATATGCAATGATTTGAGGTTTTACTTTTTGTGCCTCATGCGCTCTGATTTAATATGCAATGATTTGAGGTTTTACTTTTTGTGCCTCATGCGCTCTGATTTAATATGCAATGATTTGAGGTTTTACTTTTTGTGCCTCATGCGCTCTGATTTAATATGCAATGATTTGAGGTTTTACTTTTTGTGCCTCGTGCGCTCTGATTTAATATGCAATGATTTGAGGCTTTACTTTTTATGCCTCATGCGCTCTGATTTAATATGCAATGATTTGAGGTTTTACTTTTTGTGCCTCATGCGCTCTGATTTAATATGCAATGATTTGAGGTTTTACTTTTTGTGCCTCGTGCGCTCTGATTTAATATGCAATGATTTGAGGTTTTACTTTTTGTGCCTCATGCGCTCTGATTTAATATGCAATGATTTGAGGTTTTACTTTTTGTGCCTCATGCGCTCTGATTTAATATGCAATGATTTGAGGTTTTACTTTTTGTGCCTCGTGCGCTCTGATTTAATATGCAATGATTAGAGGCTTTACTTTTTGTGCCTCAAGCGCTCTGATTTAATATGCAATGATTTGAGGCTTTACTTTTTGTGCCTCATGCGCTCTGATTTAATATGCAATGATTTGAGGCTTTACTTTTTGTGCCTCATGCGCTCTGATTTAATATGCAATGATTTGAGGCTTTACTTTTTATGCCTCAAGCGCTCTGATTTAATATGCAATGATTTGAGGTTTTACTTTTTGTGCCTCATGCGCTCTGATTTAATATGCAATGATTTGAGGCTTTACTTTTTGTGCCTCATGCGCTCTGATTTAATATGCAATGATTTGAGGTTTTACTTTTTGTGCCTCATGCGCTCTGATTTAATATGCAATGATTTGAGGTTTTACTTTTTGTGCCTCATGCGCTCTGATTTAATATGCAATGATTTGAGGCTTTACTTTTTGTGCCTCATGCGCTCTGATTTAATATGCAATGATTTGAGGTTTTACTTTTTGTGCCTCATGCGCTCTGATTTAATATGCAATGATTTGAGGTTTTACTTTTTGTGCCTCATGCGCTCTGATTTAATATGCAATGATTTGAGGCTTTACTTTTTGTGCCTCATGCGCTCTGATTTAATATGCAATGATTTGAGGTTTTACTTTTTGTGCCTCATGCGCTCTGATTTAATATGCAATGATTTGAGGCTTTACTTTTTGTGCCTCGTGAGCTCTGATTTAATATGCAATGATTTGAGGTTTTACTTTTTATGCCTCAAGCGCTCTGATTTAATATGCAATGATTTGAGGTTTTACTTTTTGTGCCTCATGCGCTCTGATTTAATATGCAATGATTTGAGGCTTTACTTTTTGTGCCTCATGCGCTCTGATTTAATATGCAATGATTTGAGGTTTTACTTTTTGTGCCTCATGCGCTCTGATTTAATATGCAATGATTTGAGGCTTTACTTTTTGTGCCTCATGCGCTCTGATTTAATATGCAATGATTTGAGGCTTTACTTTTTGTGCCTCATGCGCTCTGATTTAATATGCAATGATTTGAGGTTTTACTTTTTATGCCTCAAGCGCTCTGATTTGCAATGATTTGAGGTTTTAGTGTTTATGCCTCAAGCGCTCCGATTTGCAATGATTTGAGGCTTCACTTTTTATGCCTCTTGAGGGCAGTGCTCATGATTAGGGCCGGTATTACAATACTTTCAACTCGGGGTCAAGCGTCCAGCCCTCGGAACCAGACGAATACCACGGCTTCCTATTGGCGGTTGCCATGACAAATATCTTGACTGCTACTTCATCTTTGGGTTGAGGCACTTGTAAAACCGGGCCTTAGAGATTTTACTTTTGCTGCCTCGTGGCAGTGGCAGCAAAAATTAAAACGCTTTTTGCGGCCGCGAACAGCCTTTTTGTGACGTGATCGTCGGCTCTGGAATTGGTTTTTTTTGGCCGGAATCACGTTCGCGGAGCTCCCATTCGCTGAGCTCCCATTCGCTGAGCTCCCATTTGCTGAGCTCCCATTCGCTGAGCTCCCATTCGCTGAGCTCCCATTCGCGGAGCTCCCATTCGCTGAGCTCCCATTCGCTGAGCTCCCATTCGCTGAGCTCCCATTCGCTGAGCTCCCATTCGCTGCTAACTTTCGGTATTGGCTTTCGACAGCGATCACTTCACAGTAATACAGTTTGGAATCGGTATTACGATTGTCAAATTCTATTTTGAAATTGGAACGATCAGGCAAAACGGCAATTGGTGGACAAGAAATGTTTTAAAATTAAAATTGCTTCTGCGTTGGTTGCTAGAAGACGAGACCTTGCCTTCCGATCCCCAAGTGGCCGTTCCCTGATGGCTGGCAGCGATTCTGCCTCGAGAGCAAAAGACCTCGGAGCAATAAATCGGCGAAGGCAGCCCCAACACGTACTGGCAGCTTATCGGCCAGCACTTGTTATTAACTAACATAGTTACCATTGTATTCGTAGCACCTGATTGCAGGTCCTAATATCAAGCGAAACAATGCCCGATGGCAGATCCTAGTCGTCACTTAGCATATTTTAGGCACCTAGGAAGGCCCTTCGAGCCGTATCAATCAATGTGATATACTGATAGTGGACTCACGGGCATCCCACGCTAGTCTTAACGCGGCCGTTCCCGTCTCCGTGAACGCTCCTGTCCCCCGTTGGCAACGTCCTCGTCACGGAGCTTTGCAGATCGTTGCGTCGATTTCCGAGGAGGCTCGGCCCAAAGTAGGTGTCCGACAAGCTCGCATTGGAACGAACGTTGTCGGTGCGAGAATCGTTTGTCATTCAATCGGCCGTTGCCTAGGCGATTGGTGCGGAGGTTTTGTCGTGACGACGAGGCATATCATCGTTGTTGCATTCACCGTGTGAGAAATGAAATGTGTGAAGCCTACGGGTTTCAGCGGCGATTCCCTAGGGGCTGGGTCGGGTTAGGCTAGGTTCACTGACATTGTAAACACAGACGGGGCTTCACACTGGAATCGACCTAATTGTTGCAGCCGGGCAATGCTTGTGGAAAATATCTATTTCTAACTGGAATAAACTCGCTGGGTTCCCACTGAAACCAGTGAGACTTTTATTTCGAACTCAAATCCCAGTTGGAAATAGTTGTGTTTGAAAACTAGTGCTAAAGACAGGACGTTGTTGACACGAGTCCAAGAAATTTAACGGCCACTGCTTGTGCTTCGACGGCACAACGCGTTGGATTTTGTGAGCCAAGAATCCGCAGTGCCGAACGAAGTGAATCATGTGCATGGCGCAGAGATGTAACACATTTCCACAAGTAGGTGCGTGGCACATGCAGATACAATATCCCAAGGGGGCAGCGTTGGGTTTGTAGTTAGTTGTGAAACGTGTCACTAGGATATCGTGTCCAGTCTGCCTCTGGACTTTGGAAGGAAGTTAGCGGGTTGTAAAGCTCTCATTGTACGAATCCCCTGCTGTAAGTGTGCTTTGTCGATGTGTGTGTGTATGTGTGTAACTGGATGTTTTGTACGTGCTGACGCATTGACATTGTTGTAAAACCAATGCTTGTTGGACCTGGTGCTATTGAACCAAAGCTCGGAAATAAACCTACATGTTTGAAAACCAACACGTGCAATCCATCTCTTTATTCACTCACACCTCTGGCATCCTTTCGACGGGCTAGGGCAGCCTTTCGACGGGCTAGGGCATCCTTTCGACGGGCTAGGGCAGCCTTTCGACGGGCTAGGGCATCCTTTCGACGGGCTAGGGCATCCTTTCGACGGGCTAGGGCAGCCTTTCGACGGGCTAGGGCATCCTTTCGACGGGCTAGGGCAGCCTTTCGACGGGCTAGGGCATCCTTTCGACGGGCTAGGGCATCCTTTCGACGGGCTAGGGCATCCTTTCGACGGGCTAGGGCAGCCTTTCGACGGGCTAGGGCATCCTTTCGACGGGCTAGGGCATCCTTTCGACGGGCTAGGGCATCCTTTCGACGGGCTAGGGCAGCCTTTCGACGGGCTAGGGCATCCTTTCGACGGGCTAGGGCATCCTTTCGACGGGCTAGGGCAGCCTTTCGACGGGCTAGGGCATCCTTTCGACGGGCTAGGGCAGCCTTTCGACGGGCTAGGGCATCCTTTCGACGGGCTAGGGCATCCTTTCGACAGGCTAGGGCATCCTTTCGACGTTCGTTTCGCTCGGACCGCGGTTTGGTTCCTTCCCACTACTTTCGGCAACGATTGCTTTCACAAAGTTAGGCACTTGAGGAATTGGAGATGATGGGTAGAAAGACTCCCAAGTTGGCAGTGGGTAGGTTACAATGGGCAAGGATCCATTCATCCTGCTTAGCCATGCCATTATCATACATGTGACATTAGGGCAAATCCTTTCTTCAATAGACCAGCATTTGTGATTGGCAGATACTACAGGTAAGGTAAGATAATAAGACAGGGCAGGATTTATTGTAGAAGGCTGAAGGCGGTTTGTAGTTGGGTAGTTGTTTGTTTATGTCTGATGCAAGCATGTCCCAAATTCTCTTTATAATAATAATAATAATAATAATAATAATAATAATATCTTTATTTGTGAGACAAAATGGCGAGGTTCACAATAATCAAAAACACAAAACAAATGGTAAAAAATGCAATGTATGATGACCTATGATATTCCACCTAACCAGCAAATTAAAAGTAAAAGCCTATTAATAAAATTGAAACATATTATTTAACAGCTATTATGTAGGTAATAGTATAAAATTAAATCTGAGTGTGATAATCTTTTGAAGAAACTTGTGCCTTCTGCAATTCCAACAAAAAAGTCTTACTTGTTTTTTGAAATTCTATAAAATTGTGATTTTTTTATCAAATTCGGTAGTTTATTCCAAAGTATTGGACCTATAACAAAAAATGAGTTCCCTCGGAGGGTCTTATTTAATATTATTTAATATTAATCTTATTAAAATTACGAAAGCTCGTAATTGGCTAGTCATTTTATTTATATGTACACAAATAGAGCACCAGCCGCGAAAGTTGGGGACCCGGGTTCAAATCCCGGAATGGGCAACATTTTTGGGAGGCTAATTTGTGTACATATAAAGAAATTGTCCCAAATTGGCCAGGCTAACGGAGTTCTTTTCACCTCTTCTGACCTCTGGTGTAGGTACCTAACTGTTACTAAACATAGTTTGTGGTCCAAACTCCAAATACCTCCAGGCATATGGGTAGGTAGTACCACTGACTGGGTTTGTGATTCCTCTTCGCTAACATCCTTGTGTGCTGGAATGTATTATTCAGGGCACGCTGGAAGCTGAGAATCAGCTAGGTACTGAAGCGTATGCTGATTTGACGCCAGCCCAAGTCTTAGTTCAAAGTCTTAGTTTCAGGTTTAATTCTTTATTTTTTTCACATATTTCATTACATTTCGGTAGGTATACAATTCATTGTCAATATAGTAGTACATATCAATATACCAGAATGTAATTGTGAAGCCAGCACAAGGCAAGTCTTGTGTGCTGTCTGGAAGTAATTGGAAGTTAATGTCAGTTTGCAGCATGGGAAGTTTTTAACTTGTGGGAACATAAATAAGTTAAGGTAGTCGTGATAATAGTTAGGAACGGAAATCGGAACAATGAAAAGGAATTACAATATATTTTCTTCTATTTTAACGTTATCTTAACGTAAGGTAGTGGCATAGTGGTTCTTAGTGGCAGGTGTATTCTGTCTAGTCACAAGTTGCGATTCTAAAGGTCCTTGTGAATCTCGCCAAAACTAATGGTGAAATTTATTGAAAAAATAAACTAAATTTTTTCATGCAAAACAATTGACCGCGAAATTGTGAATCGAAAAGTACCTAGTACTACCTAGTGTGCTATCAATTAATGCCGGTGGAGTTCTGTGAATGAAGCTGTCGAGGTAATCCATGACCCTATTTTAACTATGGTATGGTAGACTTGCCATGGCAATTTACGTCACCATGCAGTTCAAGCGGCTCTTTCGTAGACTTGTCTTTCGCAGACTTGATTGCAACTGCCAGGCCGGGATATTTTGCCCAACTTCGGAACCTCAAAGAAGCTCGGTACCTAGCACGCTCAAAGACCTAAAGGACAATTTCTGGAACAGCATATACCACAATTGTTTGTTTGTTTGTTTGACACTGACAAAATGTGACCCCCAATGTTGGGTAATTAGCTGCTAAGTCGTGTCCAGTAGCTACCTACCGACAAGGTCATAGCAAACAGTCCCAGCCTCGACATGCAAGCGTTTCCATGTCACCAATGATTCCCTCGTGGTAGAAACACGGAGCTGGAAACTTGTTAGCATTTTTCATTGAGAGACGAGCAAAATCTGCCTCAGGTTGGGGCCAACTTCTCGGAGTACGGATATATTTTTGAAAGTTTTGAAGGTTTTTCCAAATTTTCAGCAATTTCAACACAAAATTGATTGTAGCATTATTTGAAAGCGTTATAATTTGCCTAGTGCACTAGCCATTTTGTTTTTGGCTGTCTGTAAAATATTTTGTGAGTTTTTGTAAACCAAGAGGTTGTGAACCAAACCTTAGGCCGGTTAATTGCATGTATGTAGGTATTTATCTTTATTGTTGTAGGCACATTTGGTTTACCTGGGTACAATTTTATTATGTTAATAACAGGTGTTTTCAGTACAAGGTAGATTAGGCACATATAACACAATGCTCAGTATTTATTATGCTACCCTAACATACATTTATCTCATTAGGTACCTAGTATATTAATAATTAGTACAACAATTGTTTAAAATCTTCCGCCCTGGCCTCGCTCTCCCCCCCGTTAGGCCGAGCTGTTGTTATTGATGAAAATCCATCCCCAGCTGGAATAAAGTTCTACAATAAAGCACCGACTATTGGACAGGTTAAAAATTGTGTAAATAATGTGAATACGTTTAAAACAACCATCAAGACCTTTTTAATAGAGGATGCATTTTATTCTATTAATGAATTTTTAGTTTTCAAGTGAAAACTGACATATCTAAAACCATTGCATGGTCAATAGTGATCAATAAAAAATTATTATTATTATTAAGACCTTTTTAATAGAGGATGCATTTATTTTTATTCTATTAATGAATTTTTAGTTTTCAAGTGAAAACTGACATATCTAAAACCATTGCATGGTCAATAGTGATCAATAAAAAATTATTATTATTATTAAGACCTTTTTAATAGAGGATGCATTTTATTTTTATTCTATTAATGAATTTTTAGTTTTCAAGTGAAAACTGACATATCTAAAACCATTGCATGGTCAATAGTGATCAATACAAAATCATTATTATTATTAAGACCTTTTTCATAGAGGATGCATTTTATTTTTATTCTATTAATGAATTTTTAGTTTTCAAGTGAAAACTGACATATCTAAAACCATTGCATGGTCGATGGTGATCAATAAAAAATTATAATTATTATGACCTTTAATAGAGAATGCGTTTTAATCTATTAATGAATCTTAAGTTTTTAAGTGCAAACTGACCTACGTCTAAAACCATAGCATGGTCAATAGTGATCAATGAAAGAAGACGCTGATGATGCTGATGCTGATGATGATGCTGATGCTGATGATGCCGATGCTGATGCTGATGCTGATGCTGATGCTGATGATGCTGATGCTGATGATGCTGATGCTGATGCCGATGCCGATGCTGATGCTGATGCTGATGCTGATGCTGATGATGCCGATGCTGATGATGCCGATGCTGATGCTGATGATGCCGATGATGCTGATGCTGATGATGCCGATGCTGATGATGCCGATGCTGATGATGATGATGCTGATGCTGATGCCGATGCTGATGCTGATGCCGATGCTGATGCCGATGCTGATGATGCTGATGCTGATGATGCCGATGCTGATGCTGATGCTGATGATGCCGATGCTGATGCTGATGCTGATGATGCCGATGCTGATGCTGATGATGATGATGCTGATGCTGATGCCGATGCTGATGCCGATGCTGATGATGCCGATGCTGATGCTGATGCTGATGATGCCGATGCTGATGATGCCGATGCTGATGCTGATGATGCCGCTGATGCTGATGCTGATGATGCCGATGCTGATGCTGATGCTGATGATGCCGATGCTGATGCTGATGATACTGATGATGATGCCGATGCTGATGCCGATACCCCCCCCCCCCCCCCCCCCCCCGTTGTCCAGGCCGAGCTGGCGTTGCGTTCCGAGGGCTTCGTGGACGTCGACCTCCCGACGCTGGAATGCGTGCTGGCGCGCGAGACGCTGAACTGCAAGGAGCCGGCGCTGCTGGAGGCGGCGCTAACGTGGGCGGCGGCCGAGTGCCAGCGCCGGGGCCTGGCGCCCACCGCGCACAACAAGCGCCAGGCGCTGGGCTCCGCGCTCTTTCTCGTGCGTCTGCCCACGATGGCGCTGGACGAGTTCGCGGACGGCGCCGCGCAGATGGGCATCTTGACGCAGGCCGAGATCATCGACCTGTTCCTGCATTTCACCGCCGCCAACAAGCCGCTGCTGGCCTACCCCATCAAGCCGCGGACAGGACTCAAGGCACAGGTGGGTCACCCCATCAAGGCACAGGTGGGTCACCCCATCAAGGCACAAGTGGGTCACCCCATCAAGGCACAGGTGGGTCACCCCATCAAGGCACAAGTGGGTCACCCCATCAAGGCACAAGTGGGTCACCCCATCAAGGCACAGGTGGGTCACCCCATCAAGGCACAGGTGGGTCACCCCATCAAGTCACAGGTGGGTCACCCCATCAAGGCACAGGTGGGTCACCCCATCAAGGCACAGGTGGGTCACCCCATCAAGGCACAGGTGGGTCACCCCATCAAGTCACAAGTGGGTCACCCCATCAAGTCACAAGTGGGTCACCCCATCAAGGCACAAGTGGGTCACCCCATCAAGGCACAAGTGGGTCACCCCATCAAGTCACAAGTGGGTCACCCCATCAAGGCACAGGTGGGTCACCCCATCAAGGCACAAGTGGGTCACCCCATCAAGGCACAAGTGGGTCACCCCATCAAGGCACAGGTGGGTCACCCCATCAAGTCACAGGTGGGTCACCCCATCAAGGCACAGGTGGGTCACCCCATCAAGGCACAGGTGGGTCACCCCATCAAGGCACAAGTGGGTCACCCCATCAAGGCACAAGTGGGTCACCCCATCAAGGCACAAGTGGGTCACCCCATCAAGTCACAAGTGGGTCACCCCATCAAGGCACAAGTGGGTCACCCCATCAAGGCACAAGTGGGTCACCCCATCAAGGCACAAGTGGGTCACCCCATCAAGTCACAAGTGGGTCACCCCATCAAGGCACAAGTGGGTCACCCCATCAAGTCACAAGTGGGTCACCCCATCAAGTCACAAGTGGGTCACCCCATCAAGGCACAAGTGGGTCACCCCATCAAGTCACAAGTGGGTCACCCCATCAAGGCACAAGTGGGTCACCCCATCAAGGCACAGGTGGGTCACCCCATCAAGGCACAGGTGGGTCACCCCATCAAGGCACAAGTGGGTCACCCCATCAAGGCACAAGTGGGTCACCCCATCAAGTCACAGGCTCGGTGTTCGATAAAAAGCATCTCATGTGGCACAAGAACCAAACAAACAAACCTACCTGTAAACATGATGACTTTATCAAACACTGGGATTTGAAGCAAGAAATAAAAGTCTCACATGTTCCCCACAACTTGCGCTAAAGAAAGGACCTAGTAGACTAAAGCTGTGTTTGCACGGTTCAATGTTTCGTTCGATGCATTGAATTCAAGGTTGAATTCAATGCACTGAACCGTGTAAACAACAATTGAATTCAATGAATCATTGAACGAAAGTTTGAATTCAAGGTTTCATTCAATGTTTTCTCATTTAGGACGTGTTCTAAATATCGTTCAATTTTCCTTTCAATACAAGGAAGGGTATGTCACTGCCTTCTAGAAACAAAGATTTTGGAAGGCTGTGCCAGCATTTTCAATGAATTTAGAACATTGAGTCGTGTAAACGGCTCTTCAAGAGCATTCAATGTTTCGTTCAATGCATCGAATTCAATGCATTGAACGAAACATTGAACCGTGTAAACAATTTTCCGTTCAATAAAAGGAAGGGTATGTCACTGCTTTCTAGAAACAAAGATTTTGGAAGGCTGTGCCACCATTTTCAATGAATTTAGAACATTGAGTCGTGTAAACACAGTCTCTTTTAATCTTATTGAAATTACGAAAGCTCGTAATTGGCTAGTACATTTATTATTGATGAGCGTAGCGAGCGAAGCGAAATCATCAATTTCACTACTGCTAAAAAAAACACTTTGTGTGTGTTTGTTTGTTTGTTTGTTTGTATGTGTGTTTGCGCGCGCTCTACAGGCCAAACGCCTGCTTCGAGTGGGATGAAATTTTCAGGGTGTCTACTTTTGTTCTCAACTTAGACCCCCTGCGTTTTTCAAGAAAATCCTCCGCACCCTTCACTTTCAAAGCAGAAAAAAGAGCAAAATTCGACAATTGGGCAAGTTTGGAAAAGTACGGAAATTTATTTAAAAGTGCGTATTTTTTTCAAATGTTCCCAATTTCTATTTGCCTTTAGAAACCATCGAAACCAAATCGAAACATCACACCAGATTTTTTCCCAATAAAAACCAACCCAATAAAACCCAATAAAAACCCTTGGGCATGAGTAACATCTATGTATTAACATGCACATTGCTTTATGACCTCAAATGAGCATATTTCCGCTACCCTACTGCTCGGACAGAAACAAAGGAAGGCCAGAATCGTCTACAATTTCAAGTGATCAGAATTTTTGAGAAAGCAATGGTCCGGCCTGCTGCTCCATGATTTTCATAGGCTTTTTGCCTCAATCTTTTCATGCGCTATATACAAACCGCTACGCTCATCTTCAACGCAACACAAATTGCGTTCGCCCTAGTTATGTACACAAATTAGCCTCCCAAAAATGTTGCCCCATTCCGGGATTCGAACCCGGGTCCCCAACTTTCGGGGCTGGTGCTCTAACCAGCCGAGCTAAATAGGCATGAAAATGTGTACATTGTGAATTTGTGTACATAATAATAAACGTGTGAACACAGCCGCAGGATCACAGCCCCTAGGGTTCCGATTTGATAGCACGTTGTCTTTGCGCGTGTTTGCAGGTGTGCCACCGCTTCCAGTCTTGCGCGTATCGTAGCAACCAGTGGCGTTACCGCGGCCGCTGCGACTCCATCCAGTTCAGCGTCGACCGCCGCGTGTTCGTCGTGGGACTCGGACTTTACGGCTCCTCGGGCGGGGCCGCGGACTACACCTGTCGCATCGAGCTCAAGCGGCTGGGTCGGGTACGTCGCCGCTTTGTGCATTGGGCTCCATTCGTTGATGGGTGTCGAGGTTCATTGAAATTAACTTTTTACGGATTTCCAAGAGATATTTCGAGGTTCTGAAATATTCAATTGGTTGTCCAAAGTGTGAGGATTCCGTGGATATTTGTTTCGTTGCGATCGGATAACGGGTGTGGCCTGGAAAGTGTTTACGGTAAGAGGTAAATTCTTAGCTGGAATTTACCCTTAAGTACATCTTTCAATATACCGGCTAAACATGGTTATTTTAAAACTCTTGTAAGTAATTAACGAGTGAATCTTGCGAAATGAAAATGGTTCAATTGGTTGTCCGAAGTGTGAAGATTCCGAAAACACAGGTTTCGTCGCGATCCGACCAAAGGTGTGGCCTGGAGCGTGAATCCCGTACGAGGTGAAGGAAACGGCTCGACTTCGGAGCTCATTGAACGGACTTAAATGTCCTAGACTCGTGTCTACTCTATCCTATCATTAGTACTAGTTTTCAAACACTACTACCCCGAACGGGGATTTGAATGCCGAATCAAAAGTCTCACTGGTTTCCCAATGTTTCATAACATATGCTTTAACATAACATATTTCTTACAGGCAGACTGTTATCGACAGTTACACTGAAATAGCTTCGAGTTGATTTGATGGACAGCATCATCAGTAACTTTGGAAATCAGTCGTTCCCATAGATATTAAAGCTACGGAAAAGTGCCAAAAAGTGCAAATGGACATTGGTACAGTGTTGCTATTGAAACTGTATTTTAGTAAAGAGTAGGTAGGTAATGAACTTTTGGATATTGCGATGTGCTTCACGGTATTTGCTCTGTTTAAAGAATTTGTCGGCCCTAAAAAGGGCCTTGGTTCTCGACGTTTCGACAAGTCACGGCTTGTCATCTTCAGGAGACTGATGAGTCTCCTGATGAGTCCATCAGTCTCCTGAAGATGACAAGCCGTGACTTGTCGAAACGTCGAGAACCAAGGCCCTTTTTAGGGCCGACAAATTCTTTAAACAGAGCAAATACCGTGAAGCACATCGCAACATCCACAAGCGGCTCTGGAAACCTTCACCAAACCAACTTTTGGATAATTTATTAAGAAATAAAAATCGATTTGCGAAGACAGTTGTGAACCAATCTGAATGAAGGCCGTAGCAGGAGGGCTTTCGAGCGTGTAACTGAGTGGAAATTGTCACTGGTTTAAGCAGTTACCAGTGTGCAATTATCGATGGAAGGGAGACGAAGCTGGAAAATTGTGCACCCGAACCGGGATACGAATCCGGGACCTCCTGCTTCGCCTCCCTTCCAAGCATGTAATGTGTGATTGCCAGATTATTTGTTTTCAAATTCCCTTCAGCGGTTTACGTGGATAGGTTGGAATTGTATTGTATTGTATTATTTATTTTTGTCCGTGACTGGTATAGAAATACAAGTGTGTGCAACGTCAGGTTAAATCAATAATATAGGTAGAATATAGTCGAAATGATAATACAAAAGATAGTAGGTAATAAGAATAATAATAATAAAAAATAAAAAAAAATGACAATAATAATAATAATAATGCTAGTGTGATTTGTTCAAGAGATTTACATATTTACAGGTGACAGTTTTTACAAATTGCTAAATTGGTAAAATGCATCAAGGGAGTAGAAGGGGGAGAAGGGGTCGTTTAGAAGGAAGGCACGGAGTTCGAGACACGAGACGGACCGATTCCGATCTGAATTGACCGGGCCCGATCCGGGCTAAACCGCGTGGACGTTGGTTGGCAGGTGATGGCCGAGCGCAGCACCAAGTTCTTCTCGGACGGCTCGTCCAACACGTTCCACGTGCACTTCGAGCAGCCGGTGCAGATCGAGCCCGAGTCCTTCTACACGGCGTCGGCCGTCTTGGACGGCGGCGAGCTCAGCTACTTCGGCCAGGAGGGAGTCAGCGAGTCCACCGTGGGCGCAGTCACCTTTCAGTTCCAGTGCAGCTCCGAGAGCACCAACGGCACGGGCGTGCAGGGCGGCCAGATCCCCGAGCTCGTCTTCTACGGCCCGACGGTGACCGGCACCGAGTGACTCGGGCCCGGGAGCGCCAGATCCCCGGGCTCGGCTTCTACGGGCCGACGACGAAACTACCGGACTCATCGCAACTCTTGCGCGAAGAAAACCGATTCCAGCTGGGTTTGGAATGCCGGGTCGAGGCCGTTTTGCCCGCTTTCCGTAACGTGCACTAGCTGCTTTTAGCTTCAAATGTTGGGGAACCATAAATCCTAACCATCCGGGGTACGAAACGCTAGGAAACAGAGGCTTTGCCCGGGCTTGAAAACAGTGAATTTGTACGAGGCTACCAGCAGTCTTGTTCCTAATTGTTCCGTGAGTCACAAGCCGTGTCCTTTAGCCCAACTCGAGGCACAGGAAAGCGCATTTGGAATGCAAAGTAAAATGCTACAGAAGACTGGATGTTTTGTTAGCCACCCATGTGGGTCTTGCTAGAGTGGCCAGTGCAGGTTACGACACATTGGACAACCGGCACAGACTTTGCCACCAATGCTGGTTCAGGATTCCAGACTGGGCCAGGATTGCAGCCAGAAATCACTCGGATTTCGCATCGTCGCCGAACGCAGCTAAGAACGTCAGGCTCAGCTGGGTTTCTAAAGCCTGAATTTCACGGACACATTTTTGTACAAACCCTTGTTGCACAACCCTGTGCTGAAAATGTTGTGGGCCATTTACACATGGTCTTAAGTTCAGCATTAGCAGTCATAAGCCACAATCGTTCTTATGAATATCCCTTTTTCTTGGCATATTTTAAGATGTTTACTTTATAATCATTAACAATAATTTATTTAACAATATTGCACTTGCCTAAGCTAAAATTTCAAGATATTCTGTCACTTTTGAAAATAAACATAGATGAATTTATCACTGCCCTTTGGTTGATTCGAAATTACAACATTGTTCATACCACTTAAAGAAGGCATAGAAATAAACAAAACCCATGGCAACCACAGCCTAACTAACACATCTGGCAGACTGAATCAATGGACAACTGGGCAACTTTAAGATAAGTGACAAAATGTTTCTGTAATACGGAATTAACCACCACCTTAGTCCATCTTAAAGCTTGCGTAAAGTAACGACGAACAGCTCACTTATCTTAAAGTTACGCAAAGTTTCTGTAATCCGCCCCCAGGGTTGTGCACAAGGGTTTGTCAAAAAATGTGTCCGTGTAATTCAGGCTTTAGATTCGGGGCAACTTTTTGCCCAACTCAAGGCACTGGTTTCCAGCTTGCGTGCTGCATGCGAAAGGAAGACAGCCTGGGTGCCGATTTCCACCGGAGTTATCGAAGCAGTGACGCTGGGAAGACACAAAACAGAGGGCTTTCGCAAAGCTTGGCAAGCTCAACGTTGGAGTGGACAATCTGGGTAGCTTCATGTGTGGTGGCCGTTGAAAGCATCGACCTCGAAGAAACCCACGTGGACGAAGAGCGGACAGGGAAGAGGTGGAACGTAGCTAGCCGGACCTAGAAGGGAGAGCCGGCATCGGTAGACTATTTCGATTTTGTGATATAATTTTGTACTCGAGGAGAGCGTTTTGCCAGGTATTTATTTGAGGGCGACGTGCGTGGAATGACGAGACTTGGTTCACTCGTCGCTCGCGCTTTATTGGGTACGAAGTACACATGTGTCGCGTTGTGCCTACGAAACACGATTTGCCAATGTACATAGTTCGATGCGTATGTCATCAATACTAGTAAAAACTTACTCACCGAAATGTGACTAGTCGTGTTTTACTCGCTTCTACCCAAATAGCACAGTTCTAAGAAGACTGCTGACAAGGTATATTTATGGCATACAAAAGTTTGTACTTGCAAGTGGAATGCTTTTAAATTATGGTAACTTATATCAAGAAGGCACTTGGTTACATATATAAAAGTGAACTTTCTCAAAGGCATGCAACAATGCAAGCGTTATAAACTAACAAATGATTAAATTCCCGTACCAAAGTGGGTAGTACCCACTTGGAGGTACGTGCCTGTGAAGATATTCACTCAAAAAACAATGAATGTACTAAAGTAACGACAAAGAAAAGCGGGGAACGCGAACTTGGGTCTTTCCGCCCGCGCAAGTTCCGTTCCCCACGGCGACTAAACGTTATCGGTCCCGGGGCGTTGCTAGCGATTGTCGTGAGTGCAGTCTCGGTGGCCGTGGCTCGACTCAGCACGTCTGCGGTTGGCAGCGCTGGTCGTAGTACATCGTCTCGTAGTAGCCTGGTGGCGGCACCGTGAACCCTGCAACACGGCACATCGCCAACGGGTTCACTCGGTCCAGCAGTCTAAGAGACTGTGTCGAGTGCTGAAACAAACTGTTTCAAACCCGGGGGTTCGAACGCTGAGGCCGTGTCTGAATCGGCCGTTTCATGCGGTCTCGCGTACTCGTTCTTGACGAATGACCGAATTGCAAAACCACCGCGACCAAGACCTTCAAAGCAGAGCAAGTACGATGCAGTCTCGCAGACTCGGACTTAGTGACTTGCCTGTCATTAAATGGCGGTCGGTACCGTGATTATGTCAGGTACAGTAGAAGTTATCAGTACGAGTAGGATTCAAATTAAGTCTGTGAGACCAAGCAGGCAAGACCGAGACAGAATCAATTCAGACACGTCCTAAATAGAAGTAGGTATCCCAGATTCATATAGTTGTTTAAAAACTAGTTATTAAGATACAACATCATAGTAGACGTGAGTCTAAGAGATTTCATAGAGGTGTGTGCTGTTTCTGTCGAAAGCTGAATGGCTTTAGGAAAAGTCTGTGATGGCTTTAGGAGAGGCAAATTTCTGGCTTCAACCGACTGGTTAAATGGGTCCAATCGGGGCAAAATGTTTAAAACTTTTACGAAGAATGTGCTAAGCATAGCCATTGAGCTAAAATAGACGTACCTACTCTGGGGAAAGTTGGGAAACTCCATTCAGATGGAAATCAAGGCCAAGGTTCTTTGAAACTTGTACATGCACCTACCTTTACAAAGTGAGCAGTTCATTTAAGCTAAGTCGTAAGAGGTGCACTGGTTTTTGCATCAAGCAAGTTTTCTAATTATTCCCGTCCTACTACGACATAAGATGACGTGGCATGTCAAGTGTATCTTATCCAATCCAGTGCGCGGTTCTTCCACCGAAGAGCCACGCACTGGGCATGGTCGAGCGATTGCGACTGCGTACGAACCGAGCATGGCGGCTTGCGGCATCGCGCAGCTCGAGTCGGCCGGCTTGAGGAAGCCGAACGCCGGCGCCCCGAACGTCTCGAACACCGGCACGAACTGCAAGCGACAACGGCACGCGGTACAATGTCTCGCCTCGGACTGGCCTCAGCTCACCGAGATAGCAGACACGTCATTGTATTTACAACAACATTGTCACATCTCAGACTGGCCTCAGCACTTTGAGAGATCAGACACGTCATCGTATTTACAACAACATTGTCACATCTCAGACTGGCCTCAGCACTTTGAGATGGCAGACACGTCATTGTATTTACAACAACATTGTCACATCTCAGACTGGCCTCAGCACTTTGAGATGGCAGACACGTCATTGTATTTACAACAACATTGTCACATCTCAGACTGGCCTCCGCACTTTGAGATGGCAGACACGTCATTGTATTTACAACAACATTGTCACATCTCAGACTGGCCTCAGCACTTTGAGATAGCAGACATGTCATCGCATTTACAACAACATTGTCACATCTCAGACTGGCCTCAGCACTTTGAGATGGCAGACACGTCATTGTATTTACAACAACATTGTCACATCTCAGACTGGCCTCAGCACTTTGAGATGGCAGACACGTCATCGTATTTACAACAACATTGTCACATCTCAGACTGGCCTCAGCACTTTGAGATAGCAGACACGTCATCATATTTACATGTCCAAGTTGGTACTTTCCATGTCAGTACTACTACTAGGTAGGAGAAAAACAATGCTGATTGCCAGAATTGGTTGGGAAAATAAAAACATTTTCTGTAAGTGTTAAATACTCTTCTAAATTAAGAGCGTTTGTGCTTTCATATTCTTTGTTTTAAAGTTGTACCGCTTAAAGTTAGAGGAGACGGTACTATTCTTACAAATTTCTACCCATCGGTATGTGTATTTTTTACTTCTGTTGAACTAACTACGTTTTATAGGATGGATCCTGGCAATCCAGTCAAGCCCTAAATAGTAAATGCTAGAAACACGGCAAGAAGCCTGCGCCAATCGATTTATTGTCCAACATCCCCACTTCATCTGCTTCCCCAGAAGTGGAAGGTGCGAGCAAGTCTTTAAAAGTCCCAAGACAAGTCCCACGTTAATCTTTAGTCAAGCCCTAAGTAGTAAATGCTAGAAACACGGCAAGCAGCCTGCGCCAATCGATTTATTGTCCAACATCCACACTTCTCTGCTTCCCCAGAAGTGGAAGGTGCGAGCAAGTCTTTCAAAGTCCCGTGACAAGTCCCACGTTAATCTTTAGTCAAGCCCTAAATAGTAAATGCTAGAAACACGGCAAGAAGCCTGCGCCAATCGATTTATTGTCCAACATCCCCACTTCATCTGCTTCCCCAGAAGTGGAAGGTGCGAGCAAGTCTTTAAAAGTCCCGTGACAAGTCCCACGTTAATCTTTAGTCAAGCCCTAAATAGTAAATGCTAGAAACACGGCAAGCAGCCTGCGCCAATCGATTTATTGTCCAACATCCACACTTCTCTGCTTCCCCAGAAGTGGAAGGTGCGAGCAAGTCTTTCAAAGTCCCGTGACAAGTCCCACGTTAATCTTTAGTCAAGCCCTAAGTAGTACATGCTAGAATCACGGCAAGCAGCCTGCGCCAATCGATTTATTGTCCAACATCCACACTTCTCTGCTTCCCCAGAAGTGGAAGGTGCGAGCAAGTCTTTCAAAGTCCCGTGACAAGTCCCACGTTAATCTTTAGTCAAGCCCTAAATAGTAAATGCTAGAAACACGGCAAGCAGCCTGCGCCAATCGATTAATTGTCCAACATCCACACTTCTCTGCTTCCCCAGAAGTGGAAGGTGCGAGCAAGTCTTTCAAAGTCCCGTGACAAGTCCCACGTTAATCTTTAGTCAAGCCCTAAGTAGTAAATGCTAGAAACACGGCAAGCAGCCTGCGCCAATCGATTTATTGTCCAACATCCACACTTCTCTGCTTCCCCAGAAGTGGTAGGTGCGAGCAAGTCTTTCAAAGTCCCGTGACAAGTCCCACGTTAATCTTTAGTCAAGCCCTAAGTAGTACATGCTAGAAACACGGCAAGCAGCCTGCGCCAATCGATTTATTGTCCAACATCCACACTTCTCTGCTTCCCCAGAAGTGGAAGGTGCGAGCAAGTCTTTCAAAGTCCCGTGACAAGTCCCACGTTAATCTTTAGTCAAGCCCTAAGTAGTACATGCTAGAAACACGGCAAGCAGCCTGCGCCAATCGATTAATTGTCCAACATCCACACTTCTCTGCTTCCCCAGAAGTGGAAGGTGCGAGCAAGTCTTTCAAAGTCCCGTGACAAGTCCCACGTTAATCTTTAGTCAAGCCCTAAGTAGTACATGCTAGAAACACGGCAAGCAGCCTGCGCCAATCGATTTATTGTCCAACATCCACACTTCTCTGCTTCCCCAGAAGTGGAAGGTGCGAGCAAGTCTTTCAAAGTCCCGTGACAAGTCCCACGTTAATCTTTAGTCAAGCCCTAAATAGTAAATGCTAGAAACACGGCAAGCAGCCTGCGCCAATCGATTTATTGTCCAACATCCACACTTCTCTGCTTCCCCAGAAGTGGAAGGTGCGAGCAAGTCTTTCAAAGTCCCGTGACAAGTCCCACGTTAATCTTTAGTCAAGCCCTAAGTAGTAAATGCTAGAAACACGGCAAGCAGCCTGCGCCAATCGATTTATTGTCCAACATCCACACTTCTCTGCTTCCCCAGAAGTGGTAGGTGCGAGCAAGTCTTTCAAAGTCCCGTGACAAGTCCCACGTTAATCTTTAGTCAAGCCCTAAATAGTAAATGCTAGAAACACGGCAAGCAGCCTGCGCCAATCGATTTATTGTCCAACATCCACACTTCTCTGCTTCCCCAGAAGTGGAAGGTGCGAGCAAGTCTTTCAAAGTCCCGTGACAAGTCCCACGTTAATCTTTAGTCAAGCCCTAAGTAGTAAATGCTAGAAACACGGCAAGCAGCCTGCGCCAATCGATTTATTGTCCAACATCCACACTTCTCTGCTTCCCCAGAAGTGGTAGGTGCGAGCAAGTCTTTCAAAGTCCCGTGACAAGTCCCACGTTAATCTTTAGTCAAGCCCTAAGTAGTACATGCTAGAAACACGGCAAGCAGCCTGCGCCAATCGATTTATTGTCCAACATCCACACTTCTCTGCTTCCCCAGAAGTGGAAGGTGCGAGCAAGTCTTTCAAAGTCCCGGGACAAGTCCCACGTTAATCTTTAGTCAAGCCCTAAGTAGTACATGCTAGAAACACGGCAAGCAGCCTGCGCCAATCGATTTATTGTCCAACATCCACACTTCTCTGCTTCCCCAGAAGTGGAAGGTGCGAGCAAGTCTTTCAAAGTCCCGTGACAAGTCCCACGTTAATCTTTAGTCAAGCCCTAAATAGTAAATGCTAGAAACACGGCAAGCAGCCTGCGCCAATCGATTTATTGTCCAACATCCACACTTCTCTGCTTCCCCAGAAGTGGAAGGTGCGAGCAAGTCTTTCAAAGTCCCGTGACAAGTCCCACGTTAATCTTTAGTCAAGCCCTAAGTAGTAAATGCTAGAAACACGGCAAGCAGCCTGCGCCAATCGATTTATTGTCCAACATCCACACTTCTCTGCTTCCCCAGAAGTGGAAGGTGCGAGCAAGTCTTTCAAAGTCCCGTGACAAGTCCCACGTTAATCTTTAGTCAAGCCCTAAATAGTAAATGCTAGAAACACGGCAAGCAGCCTGCGCCAATCGATTTATTGTCCAACATCCACACTTCTCTGCTTCCCCAGAAGTGGAAGGTGCGAGCAAGTCTTTCAAAGTCCCGTGACAAGTCCCACGTTAATCTTTAGTCAAGCCCTAAGTAGTAAATGCTAGAAACACGGCAAGCAGCCTGCGCCAATCGATTTATTGTCCAACATCCACACTTCTCTGCTTCCCCAGAAGTGGTAGGTGCGAGCAAGTCTTTCAAAGTCCCGTGACAAGTCCCACGTTAATCTTTAGTCAAGCCCTAAGTAGTACATGCTAGAAACACGGCAAGCAGCCTGCGCCAATCGATTTATTGTCCAACATCCACACTTCTCTGCTTCCCCAGAAGTGGAAGGTGCGAGCAAGTCTTTCAAAGTCCCGTGACAAGTCCCACGTTAATCTTTAGTCAAGCCCTAAGTAGTACATGCTAGAAACACGGCAAGCAGCCTGCGCCAATCGATTTATTGTCCAACATCCACACTTCTCTGCTTCCCCAGAAGTGGAAGGTGCGAGCAAGTCTTTCAAAGTCCCGTGACAAGTCCCACGTTAATCTTTAGTCAAGCCCTAAGTAGTACATGCTAGAAACACGGCAAGCAGCTTGCGCCAATCGATTTATTGTCCAACATCCACACTTCTCTGCTTCCCCAGAAGTGGAAGGTGCGAGCAAGTCTTTCAAAGTCCCGTGACAAGTCCCACGTTAATCTTTAGTCAAGCCCTAAATAGTAAATGCTAGAAACACGGCAAGCAGCCTGCGCCAATCGATTTATTGTCCAACATCCACACTTCTCTGCTTCCCCAGAAGTGGAAGGTGCGAGCAAGTCTTTCAAAGTCCCGTGACAAGTCCCACGTTAATCTTTAGTCAAGCCCTAAGTAGTACATGCTAGAAACACGGCAAGCAGCTTGCGCCAATCGATTTATTGTCCAACATCCACACTTCTCTGCTTCCCCAGAAGTGGAAGGTGCGAGCAAGTCTTTCAAAGTCCCGTGACAAGTCCCACGTTAATCTTTAGTCAAGCCCTAAGTAGTAAATGCTAGAAACACGGCAAGCAGCCTGCGCCAATCGATTTATTGTCCAACATCCACACTTCTCTGCTTCCCCAGAAGTGGAAGGTGCGAGCAAGTCTTTCAAAGTCCCGTGACAAGTCCCACGTTAATCTTTAGTCAAGCCCTAAATAGTAAATGCTAGAAACACGGCAAGCAGCCTGCGCCAATCGATTTATTGTCCAACATCCACACTTCTCTGCTTCCCCAGAAGTGGAAGGTGCGAGCAAGTCTTTCAAAGTCCCGTGACAAGTCCCACGTTAATCTTTAGTCAAGCCCTAAGTAGTACATGCTAGAAACACGGCAAGCAGCCTGCGCCAATCGATTTATTGTCCAACATCCACACTTCTCTGCTTCCCCAGAAGTGGAAGGTGCGAGCAAGTCTTTCAAAGTCCCGTGACAAGTCCCACGTTAATCTTTAGTCAAGCCCTAAATAGTAAATGCTAGAAACACGGCAAGCAGCCTGCGCCAATCGATTTATTGTCCAACATCCACACTTCTCTGCTTCCCCAGAAGTGAAGGTGCGAGCAAGTCTTTCAAAGTCCCGTGACAAGTCCCACGTTAATCTTTAGTCAAGCCCTAAGTAGTACATGCTAGAAACACGGCAAGAAGCCTGCGCCAATCGATTTATTGTCCAACATCCACACTTCTCTGCTTCCCCAGAAGTGGAAGGTGCGAGCAAGTCTTTCAAAGTCCCGTGACAAGTCCCACGTTAATCTTTAGTCAAGCCCTAAATAGTAAATGCTAGAAACACGGCAAGCAGCCTGCGCCAATCGATTTATTGTCCAACATCCACACTTCTCTGCTTCCCCAGAAGTGGAAGGTGCGAGCAAGTCTTTCAAAGTCCCGTGACAAGTCCCACGTTAATCTTTAGTCAAGCCCTAGTAAATGCTAGAAACACGGCAAGAAGCCTGCGCCAATCGATTTATTGTCCAACATCCACACTTCTCTGCTTCCCCAGAAGTGGAAGGTGCGAGCAAGTCTTTCAAAGTCCCGTGACAAGTCCCACGTTAATCTTTAGTCAAGCCCTAAGTAGTAAATGCTAGAAACACGGCAAGCAGCCTGCGCCAATCGATTTATTGTCCCACATCCACACTTCTCTGCTTCCCCAGAAGTGGAAGGTGCGAGCAAGTCTTTCAAAGTCCCGTGACAAGTCCCACGTTAATCTTTAGTCAAGCCCTAAGTAGTACATGCTAGAAACACGGCAAGCAGCCTGCGCCAATCGATTTATTGTCCAACATCCACACTTCTCTGCTTCCCCAGAAGTGGAAGGTGCGAGCAAGTCTTTAAAAGTCCCGTGATAAGTCCCACGTTAATCTTTAGTCAAGCTCTAAATAGTAAATGCTAGAAACACGGCAAGCAGCCTGCGCCAATCGATTTATTGTCCAACATCCACACTTCTCTGCTTCCCCAGAAGTGGAAGGTGCGAGCAAGTCTTTCAAAGTCCCGTGACAAGTCCCACGTTAATCTTTAGTCAAGCCCTAGTAAATGCTAGAAACACGGCAAGAAGCCTGCGCCAATCGATTTATTGTCCAACATCCACACTTCTCTGCTTCCCCAGAAGTGGAAGGTGCGAGCAAGTCTTTCAAAGTCCCGTGACAAGTCCCACGTTAATCTTTAGTCAAGCCCTAAGTAGTAAATGCTAGAAACACGGCAAGCAGCCTGCGCCAATCGATTTATTGTCCAACATCCACACTTCTCTGCTTCCCCAGAAGTGGAAGGTGCGAGCAAGTCTTTCAAAGTCCCGTGACAAGTCCCACGTTAATCTTTAGTCAAGCCCTAAGTAGTAAATGCTAGAAACACGGCAAGCAGCCTGCGCCAATCGATTTATTGTCCCACATCCACACTTCTCTGCTTCCCCAGAAGTGGAAGGTGCGAGCAAGTCTTTCAAAGTCCCGTGACAAGTCCCACGTTAATCTTTAGTCAAGCCCTAAGTAGTACATGCTAGAAACACGGCAAGCAGCCTGCGCCAATCGATTTATTGTCCAACATCCACACTTCTCTGCTTCCCCAGAAGTGGAAGGTGCGAGCAAGTCTTTAAAAGTCCCGTGATAAGTCCCACGTTAATCTTTAGTCAAGCCCTAAATAGTAAATGCTAGAAACACGGCAAGCAGCCTGCGCCAATCGATTTATTGTCCAACATCCACACTTCTCTGCTTCCCCAGAAGTGGAAGGTGCGAGCAAGTCTTTAAAAGTCCCGTGACAAGTCCCACGTTAATCTTTAGTCAAGCCCTAAGTAGTACATGCTAGAAACACGGCAAGCAGCCTGCGCCAATCGATTTATTGTCCAACATCCACACTTCTCTGCTTCCCCAGAAGTGGAAGGTGCGAGCAAGTCTTTCAAAGTCCCGTGACAAGTCCCACGTTAATCTTTAGTCAAGCCCTAAATAGTAAATGCTAGAAACACGGCAAGCAGCCTGCGCCAATCGATTTATTGTCCAACATCCACACTTCTCTGCTTCCCCAGAAGTGGAAGGTGCGAGCAAGTCTTTCAAAGTCCCGTGACAAGTCCCACGTTAATCTTTAGTCAAGCCCTAAGTAGTAAATGCTAGAAACACGGCAAGCAGCCTGCGCCAATCGATTTATTGTCCAACATCCACACTTCTCTGCTTCCCCAGAAGTGGAAGGTGCGAGCAAGTCTTTAAAAGTCCCGTGATAAGTCCCACGTTAATCTTTAGTCAAGCCCTAAATAGTAAATGCTAGAAACACGGCAAGCAGCCTGCGCCAATCGATTTATTGTCCAACATCCACACTTCTCTGCTTCCCCAGAAGTGGAAGGTGCGAGCAAGTCTTTCAAAGTCCCGGGACAAGTCCCACGTTAATCTTTAGTCAAGCCCTAAGTAGTACATGCTAGAAACACGGCAAGCAGCCTGCGCCAATCGATTAATTGTCCAACATCCACACTTCTCTGCTTCCCCAGAAGTGGAAGGTGCGAGCAAGTCTTTCAAAGTCCCGTGACAAGTCCCACGTTAATCTTTAGTCAAGCCCTAAATAGTAAATGCTAGAAACACGGCAAGCAGCCTGCGCCAATCGATTTATTGTCCAACATCCACACTTCTCTGCTTCCCCAGAAGTGGAAGGTGCGAGCAAGTCTTTAAAAGTCCCGTGACAAGTCCCACGTTAATCTTTAGTCAAGCCCTAAGTAGTAAATGCTAGAAACACGGCAAGCAGCCTGCGCCAATCGATTTATTGTCCAACATCCACACTTCTCTGCTTCCACAGAAGTGGAAGGTGCGAGCAAGTCTTTCAAAGTCCCGTGACAAGTCCCACGTTAATCTTTAGTCAAGCCCTAAATAGTAAATGCTAGAAACACGGCAAGCAGCCTGCGCCAATCGATTTATTGTCCAACATCCCCCGTCTCTGCTTCACTAGAAGTGCAAAGTGCATAGGTACAAGACTTTAAAAGATCCCAAGATGAAGTCCAAGAGCAAAAGGTAGGTTCAATCAATTGGTATCCCCACCTGTTGCTGCTGCTGCCCGAAGGCCTGCTGCTGGTACGCGGACGGCTGCGGCTGGAACGGCGCGGACACGGCCACGTCCGCGTCGATCGGCGCGAACTCCGTGGCGCGACTGGCCGCGTCCAGCCGGTTCCAGTTGTCGAGCACGAGCTGCGCGGACGCCACCTGCGCGTGCAGCGCCGTTCGGTGGTAGCCGTTCGCGCGGAACGAACGCGACTCGCCGCAACGACCGGACAGCGTCACCTGCGCGCAAACACGCGGACAAGTTACGTTCCGGTCGGTGGCGTCATCGCAAGGCACGAGGAGGGCGGGAACATTGAAAATACCGTGTAATATAATAATAATCCTAATTTTAACCTCGAAAACCAGCGATGGAAGTCCTAGGAAAGCTTTGTTCTCACCTTGCATCGTCTGCCATCAGTCACCTTCCAACAATAGTGATGGTGTGTCAAGGTGAAAGACAGCGAGGGAATCGAAGAAACAGAGGAATCACAGCGCGAGTTACGCCGCTCACCTTGAAGGCGTTGAAGGCGTTGAAGGCGTTGAAGGCGTTGAAGGCGTTGAAGGTGTTGAAGGTGTTGAAGGCGTTGACGGCGTTGAAGGCGTTGAAGGTTACCCAGTCTAGCGATTTTGTGACTTTTACGTTATCGATGCCCTCGAGGCAAGACCTCGTATCTACTGAGATCCTAATTGTGCAGGAGGCGGTTTTAACGTTATTTCACAGCGTCCTTTGAACTTACGATCATTAATATTTTATTGGGTTGTTAAAATATCAAATTAATACTTGCTAATAATTCAATACCAATAATTTTAATACCGAAAACGAATTTTCTGCAGCATTAACACGTATAGCTAGTCCAATTTCAGAAAAAAGTGAAGAAACTATAGATACGAGGTACCTTGCCTCTAGGCCTTAGGGTAACGTAATGCCGTTATCAGTTCTGATGGATAAAATCCCTGTTGTTGTCTGTGTTAAGTTTTTTGCTTTGTAACCGAGAACGACAAAGTCAGAGTTACGAAATCGCAGCGCTGGTGGATTCATTGATTTCCTTCATCGGCTTGAACAAATTACACATTTACAAGCCGTGAATCACGTTGGGGATTGTCAGGACGCTACCTAAAAGTGTTATTGATAAAAATACAGTTAAAATGATAATTACAATGAAGACAAGAAAATATAATAATAATAATGATAATATTACTTATAATGGTAGGGTTATCAGTGAAAATAGGAGCTAATTGACCGTTATATAATGGAAAATAATTGTAGTGGTAGTAATAATGTGGTAGGAACAAAACTGCTATCTATGACGCTAGGTTGCCATGGTCATGTTGCAGTCACAATTGGCACGAGGAGGCCGGTACAAAGTGCACGCTGCGTTTGGCTTCCACCCTACGTTTTGGAACGTTGGGAAGTAGCTTGTTGCCAATGTCTCGAAGATCTTGGGGGTTGGTGTTGAATTGCAACTGCCAGCAGTCCGAGCTATTTCTGGTGGGGAGTCCATTTCTGAGTTCTGAGTTCCGATTGCGACAATTTCTCCCTGGCGATGATTCCGATTTCTGATTTCTTGTGGAAGTTAGAAACTTTCTTGATACTTATCGAAATTCCAATTTAACGGAAGCCTTGTTTTTGACTGAATGCCTTTTGGTTTTGCCATCAAAAGCAGGTTTGGCCATCAGGATGGGTTTAATTGGCATTATGCTTATTAATTATTATTATTATGTTTTGTTGGCAATATGTTTTGAATCGGGTCAAAGCTAGTTGAGACCTGAAACCACATGTCTGGGTGAGGATCGGAAAGGATGACATTTGTAATACCTGATAGGGTTTGTACTTGTGACAATTTGGAGGTAGGTAACTTTTTCAGAAAAACCTATTTATCAAGCATTGCAACTCAGAATCCACCGCGAACTGGATCGCGTGGGGAAGAATCCTAGCTACGATTTCACAATGTGGTGTTAAAACTGTCAAGTCAAGCGGAGTTTTCGCTCTTGGCCGTGAGAACAATCCAACACCTTTGCAGCTTGCAATGCTCAAACACTGCCCGATTCCATCTGTTGATGTGAGAGCCTGTCCTTCTCAACGTACAAACACATTCCAACAGACAGATTTGATTGCCAACAAACATAGAATTGATGTTGGCATTCAATGTTCAGCAAGAAATCAGAACATTTTGATTTATAGTCTTTGCCAAACAATGATTGACCTAGTGTATCAGTAAATATAATACAATAGTATAAACAGTTAACGATGGGTGATTTGATTTATTTTTCTCTTCCTTGCCGCAAATTTGGACGTTTGCACGTTTTTGAACATAAATGCATGTTTGGGCATTTGTTTCTGCATATTTCAGAGTTTTAGAGCATAGAAGTCTTGTCTATTCATTGCCCTGCATTTTATTAAATTGTGCAGTATCTATCCTTTCAGGAGTGTTGAATGGATTTCTGAAAAGATATCTATTGAGAAAAGAGAGCAATGACGTGTTTTTTATAGGGAATGGATTTTTCGGAAAGTTATTAGGAGGCCATGCAACCCGAAACCCGAAAAAACCGTTATTTTGCGTTGAACCCGAACCGTAATTACCAAATTGAAAAAACCCAAACCCGAACCGACATTTCAAGTTTACCGAACCTGAACCCGAACCCAAACCAATATTAATTTCGGTTCGATGCCCTGATGCTCACACAATTATAACAACCAATTGACATCCTAATTCAAATCTCGAAAACCCGCGATGCAAGTCCTGGGAAAGCTTTGTTCCAGCCCCAGTCATCATCTGCCATCAATCTATACCATTTCATAAAAGTAATCACGCATTGCAGGTGTTGAAGGCGTTGAACCGCTCACCTTTCAGGCCTTGAAGGCCTTGAAGGCGTTTAAGGCTCACCTTGAAGGCGTTGAAGGCTCACCTTGCACGCGTTGAAGGCGTTAAAGGCGTTGAAGGCTCACCTTGCACGCGTTGAAGGCGTTGAAGGCTCACCTTGAAGGCTTTGAAGGCGTTGAAGGCTCACCTTGCAGGCCTTGAAGGCGTTGAAGGCTCACCTTGCACGCGTTGAAGGCGTTGAAGGCTCACCTTGAAGGCGTTGAAGGCTCACATTGAAGGCTTTGAAGGCGTTGAAGGCGTTGAAGGCTCACCTTGAAGGCGTTGAAGGCTCACCTTGAAGGCTCACCTTGAAGGCGTTGAAGGCTCACCTTGCACGCGTTGAAGGCGTTGAAGGCTCACCTTGAAGGCGTTGAAGGCTCACCTTGCACGCGTTGAAGGCGTTGAAGGCTCACCTTGAAGGCGTTGAGGGCTCACCTTGAAGGCGTTGAAGGCTTTGAAGGCGTTGAAGGCTCACCTTGAAGGCGTTGAAGGCGTTGAAGGCTCACCTTGCAGGCGTTGATGTCGGGGTCGTCCCGGTCTGCGGTCGCCTTGACGACGAACTGGTAGAAGGGCGGGGCGAACTCGAAGCGCGCGCACTTGTCGGCGAGACGGACGACGGCGGCGGCGTCGACGCCGAGGTCCCGCGCCGTCGCGCCGTGCGGCATGATGCGGTGCGCCAACACCGAGGGCGGCGCGACGAACGCCTGGCCGCGTCTGCGCACAAGGCACACGGGTTAACACACTACCGTTGCTGCTGCTGCTAGACACGAGCCAAGAGTTTCAAAACTGCCCACAGAGCCTTTTGCTCCAACGAGATCCCATATCGTCGGGAAACCAGTGAGACATATCTGAGAACATGGACTATTCTCCATTTCACGTCGAGAAGGAGAGTGGATTTGCGTCTTCCTCGAGGACCCACTGCTGCTAGACGTGAGCCAAGAGAACTGCCCATAGAGCCTTTTGTCCGACTCAAGACGTGGCTTGTGAGTTTCGAAACTGGTAGCTCGTGTCTAGCAGCAGTGGGTCCTCGAGGAGGTAGATGCAAATCCACTCTCCTTCTTGACGTGAAATGGAGAATAGTCCATGTTCTCAGATATGTCTCACTGGTTTCCCGACGTTTCGTAACTTAGTTACTTCATCATGGGTGATGGTTCGACTAAATAGGATCTCGTTGGAGCAAAAGGCTCTGTGGGCAGTTGGAACTCTCAGCTCGTGTTTAGCAGCAGTGGGTCCTCGAGGCAGATGAAATCCAGTCTCCTTCAGGACGTGGAATGGAGTTTAGGTCGCTGGACGCCCCTATTGTGTTGGTGTACTCACAGCACGAGTCGACCGAAGCACGGGCCATTGTTGCCGCGTGAGACGTCCCCGTCCTTGGTCGCCACGGGGCCGATGTGGCAACGCTGCAATCGCGTGAGCACCTTGTGCGTCGAGTGCTGCTCTCTGGAGACGGGTTTGGCCCACGTCACGCTCAGCTCACCGCCTTCCAGCACCCGACCTGAGGAGCCACAAGGCAGTGGTTTGCCCACGTCACGCTCAGCTCACCGCCTTCCAGCACCCGACCTGGGGAGCCACAAGGCGGTGGTTTGCCCACGTCACGCTCAGCTCACCGCCTTCCAGCACCCGACCTGAGGAGCCACAAGGCGGTGGTTTGCCCACGTCACGCTCAGCTCACCGCCTTCCAGCACCCGACCTGGGGAGCCACAAGGCGGTGGTTTGCCCACGTCACGCTCAGCTCACCGCCTTCCAGCACCCGACCTGAGGAGCCACAAAGCGGTGGTTTGCCCACGTCACGCTCAGCTCACCGCCTTCCAAAACCCGACCTGGGGAGCCACAAGGCGGTGGTTTGCCCACGTCACGCTCAGCTCACCGCCTTCCAGCACCCGACCTGAGGAGCCACAAAGCGGTGGTTTGCCCACGTCACGCTCAGCTCACCGCCTTCCAGCACCCGACCTGAGGAGCCACAAGGCGGTGGTTTGCCCACGTCACGCTCAGCTCACCGCCTTCCAGCACCCGACCTGGGGAGCCACAAGGCGGTGGTTTGCCCACGTCACGCTCAGCTCACCGCCTTCCAGCACCCGACCTGGGGAGCCACAAGGCGGTGGTTTGCCAACGTCACGCTCAGCTCACCGCCTTCCAGCACCCGACCTGAGGAGCCACAAGGCGGTGGTTTGCCCACGTCACGCTCAGCTCACCGCCTTCCAGCACCCGACCTGAGGAGCCACAAGGCGGTGGTTTGCCCACGTCACGCTCAGCTCACCGCCTTCCAGCACCCGACCTGAGGAGCCACAAGGCGGTGGTTTGCCCACGTCACGCTCAGCTCACCGCCTTCCAGCACCCGACCTGAGGAGCCACAAAGCGGTGGTTTGCCCACGTCACGCTCAGCTCACCGCCTTCCAGCACCCGACCTGGGGAGCCACAAGGCGGTGGTTTGCCCACGTCACGCTCAGCTCACCGCCTTCCAGCACCCGACCTGGGGAGCCACAAGGCGGTGGTTTGCCCACGTCACGCTCACCGCCTTCCAGCACCCGACCTGGGGAGCCACAAGGCGGTGGTTTGCCCACGTCACGCTCAGCTCACCGCCTTCCAGCACCCGACCTGGGGAGCCACAAGGCGGTGGTTTGCCCACGTCACGCTCACCGCCTTCCAGCACCCGACCTGGGGAGCCACAAGGCGGTGGTTTGCCCACGTCACGCTCACCGCCTTCCAGCACCCGACCTGGGGAGCCACAAGGCGGTGGTTTGGTTTGGTCCACTCACCGTTCCAATGGTCCATGCACAGCTGGGCCGCCTGCCGAGTGAAGAAGTGTACGAAGGCGAAGTCCTTGCACTTCTTCACCTTCTCGATGGCGTCCGGGGGGGCGATCCTCCCGAACGCGCGACGCAACGCGTTCTCCGTCACGTGCGCAAGCACGTTGCGCACGAACAGCACCCTCACCTGGCGGTCACCCGTCCAATACGAGGTCAGCTGAGGTGTTGCTTAACTTGGGTCACCCGTCCCACGCCCGACTCGGTGCAGTGTTGCTTAACTTGGGTCACCCGTCCACCGCCCGACTCGACGCAGTGTTGCTTAACTGGACGGGGGTTGGTTGGAGGAATGAGATTCATAATGGAATGACTATAACACGTATAAATGTGGCCTGTGGCGTTTAGTATTTTACGTGCAATCTTTAGGCTGCGTGTACCTACCTGTTTAGCTAAATTCCTCAAATATATATCTCTATACTTACAGAAAGTAGTTGCAATATTCTACTTAAGCATTAATTCGTCAATGCGGCGACTTTGAACGACTGAATTGGCTCTGATTGAAATAAGCTTAAACCTCGGATTTCCTATGCAGTAACTGCCATTATCTGGTGTATGGGCATGGGTCTGAGTCATCCCTCCCAGCTCCAAGTTACGTGATATCATTGTTTTGAAACTGTTTTGCTCGTGAGGTCGCTCTGCTCTCTCTCTCTCTCTCTCTCACACTGATCATCACGGCATCCATCCCAATCGTCGTCTGTATTGTGTACTGCGGGGCTGGCAAACTCGGGCTGCCATCGTGCTACTGTTTGACTTTCCATGTGGCTCGAAATCACTCGATTTCCCCCCATGTTCTACCCTAGCCGGGTACTTTTGAAACAGCTCATTTCATCTCTCACTCCTGCCTAGCGATTTTGTAACTTTTATGTTATGCCGTTATCGGTTCTGATGGATAACATCCATATCGTTGTCCGTGTTAATTCGTTAACTTTGTAACCGAGAACGGCAAAGTCAGAGTAACTGAATTCGAGTCTGCTGGCAGTTTATTGCACCGAACACAACCCGGTGCCGGACGGGCAATTCTCTTTCGTGCCTCGTAGACGCAATGTTAAATTTATACATACTGGCAATCATACTGGCAGTGCAAAATATTGGTACCATATTGGTAGCAAACTGGTATCAAAGTCAATTGGACGACTTGAATCATCATATTCACATCGTATTTCACTTTGAAATCGTTTTCTTGCGTCAAATCTTCGTCATTTCTCTGTGCATCTCCGTACTCTATCGTGCGTTGTCGAGCATGTACTCAAGTTTTTAATTGTATTACTCCTGAAACATAACAGTAGGTTCTCGAACTGTGTACCCTGGGTAATTTTTTAAGGCCCAGCTCCGGACAAACGGCCAAAAAGGCAATCTAAATGCGGTGGAAATTAAACAATGCGTCTACGAGGCACGAAACGGAACAGCGCTGCCGGACGGGCAATGAGCGCGGATGCCCGTCCGATCCTGCATTCCACTATAATGTAACATCATTCGGTTCGGCCCATTTCCAGTGCTGGTCCGCGCATTGCCCAGAAATCGAACGCGCACGGAAATCGAGTCCAGTGCCCAACTATAGCTTCCCGGCCGACACCTCGTTGTCGCGGGCGAACGATCTTTGCAGGACACCAGGGCTCGATTATTCTCGAGTTTTAAGTCAACATTTAGTCAAAGTAACTATAATGTCGTTTAAAACTTTCTTGGAAGACTTACAACCAGCAACAATGAACGTTAGTGTACTGGGACCTGGGGCAAACGACTTGCGAGTAGCAACTGCTTTCAAAAATGTCCTGGAGCCACCACAATACAACCTAAATACAGTGACTAAGGCATGACAGAAACTCGAGGATTGGGCCCCAGCCGCTGGACGCAATCTAGGTAGCAGTGCCAGTGGGTTTATGACTCGTGAACATCTCGGTTTGGGTGACATCTCGCCGCCTGACATTCGCCTTACGTAAAGCCGAACTAGTCGGCAAGTCACATGGCTTTCAGTCTGCATACGACGACCTATGGCACTAGTTCATGTACACTAGAAGTAATTTGAGTTTGCCACTTTCTGGGGATCTCATAAATCATAGTGTACCATACAATAGAATCAAATTATTAAGTTTGTTACCATTATTTACCATTTTGACTCTTTACAAAATATGGTAAGTAAAGAGTCAAACGAAACCTTTCTTCGAAGTCCACCAGGCCGTGGTATAGAGTAAGGCTAGCCAACGTGGCACGCAGTCCGAAAATTGCGAGCGTGCATGATAATAATTAATAACCTAGCGCCAAAGAGTGTGTGTAATCACTAATCATGTTGTGACTGTCTGTGCTGCGATGATGCGAAAATGCCAGCGAGTGTTATCGATGTTGTTGTTGTTATTAGAGACGTGGCGGCTCAGCCGTTCCGGGTAGCGGCGCGTCCAACGGGCGGCGTCTTTGACATCGACCGCGGCTTGGCCTCGCCGGCTTCGCGGCAAGACTCCCTCCGCCCGCCGCCAAGTCAGCGAATCCCCGCTCGCCTGACACCCGGTACCAGGAACATGGTACGAGGCGCAGAGTAAACAGGGTACATAGGCGGCGGCACTTTTGTCGACCCTGTGCTACGTAAACCCTAGCCAGAGATGGGCAACCTGTTGCCGCCAACAGGTCGTTTGAGCCTCGGCCTTCAGATTCGCTGCGTAGCGCTAACCGAACCCACGGCCTTCTGGCTGCGTGCTGGGACCGAGATGTTGGACACAAAGCTGGGGCTAGATTGTTGGCACCTGCCCAAACGCCCACCTGGTTCATGGTGGCGTCGTCCACCTCGACCTCCGGCTCGGCCCAGTCGACGCTGACGTGCTCGCCGAGCGGACTCGGGTAGAACGACCGCCGGGCGAGGGCCGCCTCTCGGTGCGAGGCGAACTCGACGAACGCGAACCCTCGGTGTCGGCCCGGCTCCGTGGGGTCGCCGTACATGAACACCTGCAGCATTGGACACCAGAGGCCTTCGAGCATCGCTGGCCGGGATGCGCGACCCGGAAACGCCGGGAATCCAGCGGGCGGTGGGACTCGACTTGGCCTTGCATGCCGAGCCGCGTTGAAATGGTTTCACTGGAACACGTGCACCTTTTCAGGGTAGTCGAAACACGCCCCGGCCACATAGATTACCTTGGTGACGCCTCTGAGCTTCTCGGCCAGCGCCTCCTCGATCTCCGCCCTAGTCATGCCCACCGAGAGACCGCCGACGTACAGCCGGCAGTTGTCCAGCGACTTGGTCACGGCCATGCGGTGTCCGCGCCGCACCTCCCGCTGGTGGAGGCGTTCGACGGCCACCTCCGCCGCCTCCCTGGACGTGTACTGCACGAACGCGTAGCCCCGGGTCGAGCCCGAGAAGTCCATCATCAGACGCAGCTTGTAGAGCGTGCCCGCCGCCGCGAAGACCGGCACCAGCTCGTCCTCGTAGAGGTCGCGCGGCAGCTTGCCCACGAACACCTCGCACCCCTTGCCGGGCGGCGGCGTCGGCGTCGGCGTCGGATGGCCGAACTGCCGCTGCCCGTTGTTTTGGTTGATGTCGTAGCCCGGGTACGATTCGAGCAGACGCCGCAGTTTGTGCTCCATCGCCTCGTCCATGTTGGGCAGGTTGATCATCGTTCTGCTGTTATCGTAACACTCGACGGGCAACAGGTTTGTTAACACTGCAGAGGTGCGTGACCGAGTTTCGAGTTGGCGTCGCGGAGGGCGCTGCGCACAGGGTACCGGCGTGCTCGCGATCCGGAAGACCGTGATCGACTGGCGTGGCGGCGCGGCTTGCTGGATGTCCGCAGGGCGGCAAGGGGTGCCCGCCGCCACGTGGTTTCTGCACGCCCAGAGCAGTGTGTCTTTGGTCATCCTCTCGGCTTCGCGAACTGCGGTCGGTTGCGATTTGAATTGACCAGAATGTGTAGCACCGATTCGCAAAGATAATATACATTCTCAGATTTAATTGAAGAAAACCAATTTGCGAATTGCGATAATGCTTTGCTGCTGTCTCTCGGCGGAAAGACTTTGGTGGCCACCCCTTGGCGGCATTTCATCGTTGTCAAAGCTGTCAAGCTGTCAAGCTGTAATTCTCGGTACTGACGTGGACAACACGGCACATCTAAATTCTACTAGACCTTTTCTGGAAACTTTAACCAGAAGAAACCATTGGAAAATGCAAATAATATCTTTCAAGGTTGCCTTATTCAAAATCCTGGCGCCTATCTACTGTCCGCCATCTTGGAAGTAAGCAGCTAGCATGGCGGCAGCGGCGAGGTTCGTTTGGAGGTTATCCACAAATAGACCGATCTTGTCGAATTACACGCAACTAACGCAGTAAGTTTCAGGTAAAACACTGCCGACTTCACTCCGACTACAACCGTGCATTTCCTTACCATGCCAACTTGCTCCGATTTCAGATGGACAGAGCCGGCGGTGTGCGGCTACAGCTCCTACGCTCCTTACTTCATCGATCCCACGTTCAAGAAAGAAAAGCTGACCGAGATGTTCGAGTCCGGCGAGGCGCTGAAGAAGGCGCACATTCCCGTCAAAGCGGCCGCCAACGACGACACCTGCTCCGTGTTCCACAACGACATGGTCCGCAAGCTGACCAACTACGTGATGAAGGCCGGACAGAAGGCTCTGGCGCGCGAACTCGTCGAGAAGACCTTCGAGAACATCAAACGCATCCAGCTGGAGCGCCTGCACAAGACAGAGTCGGCCGAGGAGCGCGAGAAGATAATCACCAACCCGGAGACCATCTTGGCCAACGCGATAAACAACTCGCGGCCGATTCTGCAGCTGAGTCCGATCAAACGGGGAGGAGTGACGTACCAGGTAAACGGGGGGAGCAGTCGTTGGGAACCGTAGCGGAGAAGTCGATGTCTGAAGTCGAAAAACTACACTGTGACTAGTGGCCACGGCGATTGATGATGAGTGACCGTGAAGCCCTGGTCGTACCAAATAAACCTGGCCCCAGCGAGCGTAATCCTCAATGCTTACCTTGCAGAAACGGAGCATTGATGTTGGTAACACTCATCAATGGTAACGGTAATGATGCTTTATTATAGCATTTAGGTAATGATAATAAGGAAGTCGACAATTAACCAACAATCCTACCTACCTACCACGGTGATCCTGGTTTCTGAGTGAGAAACCTTACCAAACTTAATTTACCGCCAGCGTCCACATTTCATATAAACTCGAGATGTTACTTGTGACCAGTTTCAGCAAGTTTTGCAAATCGCAGCTACGAGGAGCCGGTACTGGATTCTGCCAATCACACGTGCAGCCAATTACCCTCGTAACTTGTAATCATAACTTTGGGATCGCAACTAGGAGAACTTGGGAACCAGAACTTGGACTTGATAAAAACAGGCACCAGCCTAGCGATTTTGTAACTTAAACGTTATGCCGTCATCTGTTCTGATGGATAAAATCCATATTGTTGTCTGTGTTAATTTTTTAACTTTGTAACCGAGAACGGCAAAGTCAGAGTATCAAAATCTCAGTGCTGTAGCTACTAAATTACTACTTACTAGTTACCTATGTACTAAGTATTCTCTTCTCTTTGAAATTTGCAGTTAATATTTTGTAGTGAGAAATTGAAGATAGGAATGGAATGGAATATAAAATGAACAATGAATGTCCATAATACAATATAAAATTAAAAGTGGACATTAATTAAAACCCCGTTTTCATGGGACAGCGATTTTGACAAAAGTCTGGCACAAAAGTCATGCCGTCGAAATAACATGGTTCTAATTAATGTTGTATCATGACAAATTATGTCCAGTTTAATGCCGTTTTATGTTATTACTTATAAATTGAAGGGGTGGCTGCAGTAGTGGGCTATGCCACAAAACACGAAAGAAGAGATAATTGGACCTTAAGTAGATCTATCGTAGGAATTTAAAAAAATTAGCGTATGAATTGAAATTCTGGCTCATTGAATAGCTGATCCTATGTCACTGCAACTCAACAGGCTAAAAAAAAAAAATGAATGGGGACCGTTTCTAGACCTCTCATTGGCTCGTTTCAAGTCTAGCAGTAATCCCGCGTTAGGCAAGTGGGATGGACCGGTTCTTGCCCAAAACCAAAACGAAAATCTGAGTTTGCTCTGGAATTGAACAATTAGTTTAAATTCACCGCATTTTTTGCGAACTAGGCCGCTCACAAATCCTGATAAAGCGCGGCACGGGGATTCAAAATCTATAAAAAAACATGAAACGCGTTTTTGTGGCATAGCCCACTAGGTACTGCAGTCACCCCTTCAATTATTATATATGATATATAATACAACACACGAATATAATATGAAATATATATCCATGTTATATTGCCAACGCAAGCATTTTGTGTCTGACTCTTTGTCAGCAAAGCTCCCGTGCACCTAAAAGGGGGCGGCTTCGCCACCAGACGAGGGTCACCAGGCGAGAATTGAAAAAAATAATATGCCAAAATATATCTTAGACAAAACGTACATAGTGTAGACAAGGTGCGTGATTGCGACACGAGGGGGGCGTCAAATTACAAGACCTGTGCAAGGAATTGCAATGGTGCAAAATGGGCGTCCTCGCCATTTCCAATAATGGTTTTAAGACATTTGATAGGTTTAATGTTGATGTAACGGGGGTAGATATTATTGAATGTAAAATAATTGGCATGAAGTGGGCGAAACAAATGTGATGTTATGTTCCTCTTTTATCTAATGTGTAAAATACTGGCTGAATTGCTAATAAATAAACATTATTATTACTAGGGCGAACGCAATTTGTGTTGCGTTGAAGATGAGCGTAGCGGTTTGTATATAGCGCAAAAAAAAATTAAGGCAAGAAGCCTATGCAAATCATGGAGCAGCAAGCCAGACCAATGCTTTCTCAAAACTTCTGATCACTTGAAATTGTTAACGATTCTGACCGTTCTTTGTTTCTGTCCGTGCTGTCGGGTAGCGGAAATATGATCATTTTGAGATCATTGAGCAATGTGCATGTTAATACATAGATGTAACTCATGCCCAAGGGTTTTTATTGGGTTTTATTGGGTTGGTTTTTATTGGGAAAAATCTGGTGTGATGTTTCGATTTGGTTTCGATGGTTTCTAAAGGCAAATCGAAATTGGGAACATTTGAAAAAAAATAAGTACTTAAAAATAAATTTCCGTACTTTTCCAAACTTGCCCAATTGTCGAATTTTGCTCTTTTTTCTGCTCTGAAAGTGAAGGGTGTGGAGGATTTTCTTGAAAAATGCAGGGGGTCTAAGTTGAGAACAAAAGTAGACACCCTGAAAATTTCATCCCACTCGAAGCAGGCGTTTGGCCTGTAGAGCGCGCGCAAACACACATACAAACAAACAAACAAACAAACACACACAAAGTGTTTTTTTTAGCAGTAGTGAAATTGATGATTTCGCTTCGCTCGCTACGCTCCTCAATTATTATTGTCACCGGGCGAGGGCCAACTAACGCGACGTCCCCGAACGCAGGTGCCGGCGCCGATAACGCAGAAGGCAATGGTCAGGTTTGGTGCTCCATGGTTTTCTTATGACTGCTGCCTGCACCTTTTAATCCGCTATACACAAACCGCTGCCTACGCTCATCTTCAACGCAACACAAATTGCGTCCCCGAAGCCCTAGTGTAGTAGCTTGCTAAATTGAAGAAACGTCGTCTTCAAACTGCAGAGAACCTTGAATACCGAATTTATAGCAAGTACGAGATCTAGCTCAACCACCCCGGGGCATTTTACCCGGGGATTTACCAACTAACGCAGAAACGGTTGCTCGTTGTGGCGGCGAGGGGGCCAACTAACGCAGAAAAGGTTGCTCGTTGTGGCGGCGAGGGGGCCAACTAACGCAGAAACGGTTGCTCGTTGTGGCGGCGAGGGGGCCAACTAACGCAGAAACGGTTGCTCGTTGTGGCGGCGAGGGGGCCAACTAACGCAGAAACGGTTGCTCGTTGTGGCGGCGAGGGGGCCAACTAACGCAGAAACGGTTGCTCGTTGTGGCGGCGAGGGGGCCAACTAACGCAGAAAAGGTTGCTCGTTGTGGCGGCGAGGGGGCCAACTAACGCAGAAACGGTTGCTCGTTGTGGCGGCGAGGGGGCCAACTAACGCAGAAACGGTTGCTCGTTGTGGCGGCGAGGGGGCCAACTAACGCAGAAACGGTTGCTCGTTGTGGCGGCGAGGGGGCCAACTAACGCAGAAAAGGTTGCTCGTTGTGGCGGCGAGGGGGCCAACTAACGCAGAAACGGTTGCTCGTTGTGGCGGCGAGGGGGCCAACTAACGCAGAAACGGTTGCTCGTTGTGGCGGCGAGGGGGCCAACTAACGCAGAAACGGTTGCTCGTTGTGGCGGCGAGGGGGCCAACTAACGCAGAAACGGTTGCTCGTTGTGGCGGCGAGGGGGCCAACTAACGCAGAAACGGTTGCTCGTTGTGGCGGCGAGGGGGCCAACTAACGCAGAAACGGTTGCTCGTTGTGGCGGCGAGGGGGCCAACTAACGCAGAAAAGGTTGCTCGTTGTGGCGGCGAGGGGGCCAACTAACGCAGAAACGGTTGCTCGTTGTGGCGGCGAGGGGGCCAACTAACGCAGAAACGGTTGCTCGTTGTGGCGGCGAGGGGGCCAACTAACGCAGAAACGGTTGCTCGTTGTGGCGGCGAGGGGGCCAACTAACGCAGAAACGGTTGCTCGTTGTGGCGGCGAGGGGGCCAACTAACGCAGAAACGGTTGCTCGTTGTGGCGGCGAGGGGGCCAACTAACGCAGAAACGGTTGCTCGTTGTGGCGGCGAGGGGGCCAACTAACGCAGAAACGGTTGCTCGTTGTGGCGGCGAGGGGGCCAACTAACGCAGAAACGGTTGCTCGTTGTGGCGGCGAGGGGGCCAACTAACGCAGAAACGGTTGCTCGTTGTGGCGGCGAGGGGGCCAACTAACGCAGAAACGGTTGCTCGTTGTGGCGGCGAGGGGGCCAACTAACGCAGAAACGGTTGCTCGTTGTGGCGGCGAGGGGGCCAACTAACGCAGAAAAGGTTGCTCGTTGTGGCGGCGAGGGGGCCAACTAACGCAGAAACGGTTGCTCGTTGTGGCGGCGAGGGGGCCAACTAACGCAGAAAAGGTTGCTCGTTGTGGCGGCGAGGGGGCCAACTAACGCAGAAACGGTTGCTCGTTGTGGCGGCGAGGGGGCCAACTAACGCAGAAACGGTTGCTCGTTGTGGCGGCGAGGGGGCCAACTAACGCAGAAACGGTTGCTCGTTGTGGCGGCGAGGGGGCCAACTAACGCAGAAACGGTTGCTCGTTGTGGCGGCGAGGGGGCCAACTAACGCAGAAACGGTTGCTCGTTGTGGCGGCGAGGGGGCCAACTAACGCAGAAACGGTTGCTCGTTGTGGCGGCGAGGGGGCCAACTAACGCAGAAACGGTTGCTCGTTGTGGCGGCGAGGGGGCCAACTAACGCGACGTCCCCGAACGCAGGTGCCGGTGCCGATAACGCAGAGGCGCTCGCTGTTCCTCGCCGTCAAGTGGACGCTGGACGCCGCCAACGACAAGCAGCGGACGCAGCGGTTCTCCGAGCGACTGGCGCGCGAACTCCTGGACGCCGCCAACGGCGCTGGCCGCGTGGTGCAGCGCAAACAGGAGCTGCATCGGCAGTGCGAGGCCAACCGCGCGTACGCCCACTACCGCTGGAGCTAGCCATTGGTCGACTCCTGTCCGGCTGTCCGGGCCCTGCCATTGGTCGACTCCTGTCCAGCTGTCCGGGCCCTGCCATTGGTCGACTCCTGTCCGGCTGTCCGGGCCCTGCCATTGGTCAACTCCTGTCCAGCTGTCCGGGCCCTGCCATTGGTCGACTCCTGTCCAGCTGTCCGGGCCCTGCCATTGGTCGACTCCTGTCCAGCTGTCCGGGCCCTGCCATTGGTCGACTCCTGTCCAGCTGTCCGGGCCCTGCCATTGGTCGACTCCTGTCCAGCTGTCCGGGCCCTGCCATTGGTCGACTCCTGTCCAGCTGTCCGGGCCCTGCCATTGGTCGACTCCTGTCCAGCTGTCCGGGCCCTGCCATTGGTCGACTCCTGTCCAGCTGTCCGGGCCCTCTGGTTGCGTTATGCCAACTTGTTAAACGGTTGTGATTTGCAACGGTTTCTAGGATCCGTGCATTTCTGTCGTCTTACGTCTGTACTGCTGTAGTAAAGATGGGGATAGGTTCGAAATTGGCATGTAAATTTGAATGATATGAGGGGTGTGTGAAATGGAAAGATTGCAAGCGTTGTGTAGACGTCAAGCAAGATACGGGCTTGTAGGCATTTAAAGTTCAAACTGTTTGCTGCGTTATAGTGTAGACTGTAGTGAAGTCGATTGATTAGTTTACACTGAATTTGTACTCAGGTGCCTACTTTACACGGTTTGGATAAGAAAGCAAAACAGACCATGCCGTGTTATTCAACAGTTGCTGTCTGCCTACCCGTCTTTGTACGGTAAGAGAATAAAACACTGCAATTGATTTGAGAAATGTGCATTTGGGAGCTACATTCCAGGTACGGCATTTTAATTGAAAGTTTGCGGAATAGATTTCCGTATACAGGGGGTTAATTGAAGCCACGAGACAAAATATACCTACCTACATACTTCCATCCTTCATGTCTCAACCTAATTTCTTAGACTCATTGTATTCATTTTATTTATTTATTTTCGTTTTCCTTTCAACAAAGTTACAAATAATATAGGTAATCATGATATGAGGTACTAATCAGCTCAAATATCAACAATTAGTCAGAGATAATTAGATAAATAATAATCAAAGATCAACAATAACGATCAGTCAGTCACATTGTTTCTATCACGTGTTCTATTTCTAATTCCTTCAGCCGGCTGAAGGAACAGTCTGTCTACTATATCATATCTTTAGCACTAGTTTTGAAAAAAACTATTTAAAACTGGGATTCGAATGCAAAACCAGTGAATGGGAAACCAGTGGGACTTTTGATTTAGCATTCAAATCCCAGTTTGAAATAGTTTTTTTTCAAAGTGATGCACCCTTCTGTCTCAACTAAACAAACAAATAAACATGACTATTATTACCAAGACTTTCGTAATAATTACACTCAATTCATTTTAATTGAAAAGTTGCCAAGTCAATTTCCGTGTTCAGGGGGTTAATTAAAGCCACGAGACAAAATATACCTACCTACATACTTCCATCCTTCATGCCTCAACCAAAGTGATACACCCTTCGGTCTCAACTAAACAAATAAATAAACGTGAGTATTACGAAGAATTTTGTAATAATGTCACTCTGATCAACCTTTTCAGAGTAGGTATAAGTAAATATGATGCCCCACGCTTGCTGCAGTGCACAAAATAATGTGAATACACATGTAAGTAGGTAACTATTTTAGTTGATACATGCATTTAGGCAACTGATAATACAGCAAAGTGTGTTCCGAACTAGAAACTCCGGAACGTACCTAGGTAGGCATACCCACTCCTTCCATGTTTTGGGTTTTGAAGCTCTACCGCTCCATAATTCATCCCAGCGCTGACCTGAAATTTCAAGGTACCTACCTACGCTGGTGCAGAATACAGTATGTAAATTTAGTTTGGACACGGGAATAAAAACCCAAAGGCATA
Source organism: Nemoura dubitans (assembly GCA_921293005.1). Lineage (NCBI taxonomy): Eukaryota > Metazoa > Arthropoda > Insecta > Plecoptera > Nemouridae > Nemoura > Nemoura dubitans. The sequence continues at coordinate 421,922 of OV121075.1, forward strand.
TTTCTACACCGTTTGGGTATTGTTGTAATGTCATTTAATATTGGAGCAAACACGCAGCCATTTATTAGCTGGTTGGTGACAAATGACATCAAACATTATATGTTTAAGATGTTTAGCAGCCAGGACTACCCAAACTTGGTCAACCTCCCTCATTGCCAGATATTGCAACGCCTAGTACCTAAACCATCCAACAAATGCAGCATCAGCCTTATATTATGTCTCAATAACATCATACCAAATCAAGCAGACAGCACTGAAAGAATTGCAGTAAAATACATCATTACCAGAAGATCATAAACAATTGGTTAGGTAATGCCTAAGATTTCAATGGGAATTTTATTGTCCAGACCAAGTTCGAAAGTGTACGGATTCAAACAAGGGCTGGATTTGTATGCACTAAAAATATGCAAATGTCCTGGTAGATAATTAATTAATTTCCAAGTAGGTATATAAGTACCAAGTAGGTACCTACCTATATTAATATACTTACATACCAAAGGGCAGTAAATGAACAGATAAAATCCTGGTAATTGGGTGCACAATATGCCACCCATGCTTCAAATGGGTCGTTGGCTTTTGCCACAATTTCTGCATTACTAGAATTACTACCCGAAGGAATGAATTTGGTACCTACCTACCTGATAATAATAGAACATGTAGGTACCTATGTACGTACGCAGGTGCTGTAGGTTTGCCGTGGCTACAACGTGACACTGGTACCTACCTACATCGCAGTAGATTACATCATAGGTAGGTACCTAGAAACTCACTTGGTGTACCTACGTGGCCAGATGTAACTCGAGATGAATAACGCTAATATTTAACAAATAAAATAAATACAGCTCTAGACCAGCAATGATATGGGACCGAAACACATCTCTGATTTGCTATTGGGAGACGCAATTCCTATTTCCAGGACTTCACCAATGTGAACGTTAGTTAATTTAACAAATTATTTCATTCTGTTACATATTATAGATATTTCTTTAAATTTTAAATCTTTATTTAACATTGCCAAGGCCCACAAACTTACTGTCAATATGGACACTATTCCATGACTATTCTATTCTATAGGTACTGTTAAAGTCACAATTATTAGAAAGTAGATTACTTAGAAAATTTATCTTTCTGTGCCAATTCACACCTGGCCCAAACAATATTATTATCATAAAATATAGTTAATAGTATTTATATCGCTCCTCTAGTAACATGAAACTAACCAGCGGTATATTGTACCATAGTTAATAAATAATTAGATAGGTACTAGCAAGAAAATGATGCACACTAGCACACGATAATATCATGCAAGGCGAAATCCTCAAGGAAATTCCCCCATGGGCAGCCGGCATATTATTATCATTGGACTACAAATCTTACACTTTAGATGAATTTCACCCAAGTGTTGGTTAGAATTCAACTATCGTTTGAAGTGTGCAAAGTCGGTTATTCTGGGGTTTTCCTGTAACTTTGGACGGGCTCGGATGTTGGGATAGCTCATGAACCAGGATTGAAACGTACACAGTGCAGGGTTCCTACTGGCTCGGATGTTGGGATAGCTCATGAACCAGGATTGAAACGTACACAGTGCAGGGTTCCTACTGGCTCGGATGTTGGGATAGCTCATGAACCAGGATTGAAACGTACACAGTGCAGGGTTCCTACTGTCTCAAAACACAAACGTGAAGCGAGAGGAACACAAAGTTTTCTTAGAGATGTTGCACCTAGAAACCGTGTAGGTAGGTACCCTGGCAAAGCACGGCAGAATTTGCATTTTCTTTCGCCCACCGAAGTTACCATTCATCCTTAGGCAGCTGGCTCGTGACACGGTTATCTACGCCAAGTGAAGGATCTCACTAACAGATCAGTGCGGCCTGGCTACCCAAGGGCCCCGACGGCGAGGAGGCCGTAACTTCAAATCGGAGGCCAAACTAAAACCGAGGCCCCGCTTGTTCAATCTGTGGACTTCCTATGATTTCAATGCTAATTTCAGAGATTTAAAAACATGTTTCCAACGATATTACTACATCAAAGTTGCAGCAACCGGCACTAAAATAATGCCTGGTTGTGTGAAATTTGATTTTGGGAGGCAGCACTGCACTAAATTCAATACTTTGTGAATTTTTCTTCAGTTTATTGGAGCCTGTTTTTGGCATTGACTTTTCACACTGTTTCACAGTGTGTACATTGTGTGATAAATACATGCAAAAAGCCTCTCTGAATGCTACACACTTCAATTTAATGTAAATATCTAATTAAAAGCTACGAAAATGGTTGGTAGTCACTAAAATTTAATATGGGATCTTATGGGGAGACTCAAAATTTGGGACTCCTATTTGTTGCTTGTTGACTTCTAAACCGGATTATGGCAACAGCTATCCAGGCTATTAGAGATCAGTGGTAATAGCATAGTTACGGAAATTCTAATGAGGTTCTACGAAAGGAAAGGGGCCTGCACACCGTATGCGAGGCCAGGTTGTAGCGCGTGCGGTCCAAGTGTGGGCAAGGGGCCAGGGGGAACGCGGGCGGTCGGCCCCCATTGCTAACTACTTTGCGATTTAATTTAGACTGACTTGACGTCTGTCATGTCAATGATTCTATAAAATGTACTACATGTAAAATGATACCATATTGACGGTTATACCGGAACCAATAGCAAACAATAATAAACTACCCGGCTGCAGGCTAGTTAGCTTTGCTTGGTGGGTAGGCATGCCTCGCCCCTCCCCGCCAGATCGCTTGCAGCAAGCACTTAGCACGTGGTAGATAAGTCATGTCAGTCAGTCAGTCGCTACTCGCTCGGCGCAGATCCTGGTTCCTACCCGCCGCCCTGCCGCGAGCGCGAGCGGACACCGCAGTTTAATGGTGTGCAAACTTGCAATTTACGCGTGTGGTTTCGTGTTCGTGGCAAGAGACGTCAGCTTCGAAAACACGCGATTCACTGGATTACACGGCCTTCCTGTGCTGTGTGAGTGTGAGCAGAATCGCTCCGCTTTGAGGTGCGTACCCGTGCAAGGTACAATACACGTACACAAAATATTATTATGCTATTAGGTTTAGGTACCTACATGAGTCATACTCCAATTGCAAGACTCGCAGACTAGCCTTCGCGTTGTGAGCACTTGGACATAGCTACTGGCATCTTGCATCTAAAACTTGCAGCTCGTGCCAAGCAGAGCGAAAAACAACACCACCACCACCACCTCCAAAAACTTGCAAATCTTCGAGATTTGTTAATGGGGTTCGTTTGTGGGCACGTGGACGGTATTTTGTTCAAGTGGTTATTTACAGCAAATCCTTATTTAATGGCCACCAATTGCTGGAAATGGCTTCAGCTCAATTTGCAATGTGAGCGGTGTTTTGTGACAATGATAATAATAGACCTAGTATATCACAGCCTATCTGATACGAAGGCAAAAATGCATTCAAACTCAGTGGATGGGCGAGAACGATTTGAAAATGAGAGATCACGAATTAATTCACTACTGGAACGCGAGAGCCTAACAATATGCGTTATTGGCTAGACAATAATATGGTCCAGCAAGACTGGCATGGCAGGGGCAGCCTAGCCAGCAACAGCTGCAGTACATTACACCATTTCCATCCGAGCACACAACCAGGGATCGCTCATATATAATAGAATATTTAGCTCATATCCAGGGCCGGATCTACGTCGGCGACCGCTTAGGGTGGCACTTTTCTAGGGGCGGCATTTTCGCTCCTGCATTTCGACTTGATTTTAAAACAAATATATTTTTTCCCCCAACGTTTCCTTGTATTTCCGGTAGGTACATTAATTGTGAACTCTTACATTTTAAACAAAATAACATGTCATACCGATGGTGCGAATGCCGACTAGAACACCAAATGGAACCAATTCATGTTTAGGTGTATAATTAGCGCTTGCGGAATGTTTATCGCAGAGGGCGGCTTTCGTCCAAAGACTGACGGTATGCGTCATAAGTAGGACTAATCCCGAGTACTACGTAATACCATGACTTGTGAACTCAATGGGTTAGGGTAATAGTAAAGCCGCAAAATATGTCTTTTTTCTCACGGAATTGAGACACATGAAACACGTGTGTTGTGATTTATTAATAATATCCTACTATCGAGGTAAGGATGATTTAGCCGCGTTAGATAGGAAATTACCTACTGCCTACCTAGCGGTGTTTTACTGTCAAAGAGACTCCGCTTCTTGTAGGCAGGAGCCAGAGGTTTCAACATTCGCAGGCCGTCCCATTGTTCCGCTAGAGGGTTCGCAAGCAAGGGTCTCCGGTCCTGAACCGTAAAATCTAGTGTTGGTACAGTTGATAAAATCTCAAATACGCCTGTTTAAAGTAGGCAGGTAAGGTAAAGGTAAAGTAAGTGTTAAAGAAGGTAAACAGAAAGTCCCCCTATTTAGATTTAATCTGTGTATATGGCTGATCCTGGAAGGAAGAGGCCTGGAATTCAGGAAGAAACGACTTGCTCGCGAATCAGCATGTGCATGGAGGTATACAAAAGATCGCCATATTCAAGTTTTTGAAGCCCTCCGATGGTGAACAAACCCCTCCCTCCGGTTTAGGTAGATGACAACGTGGCGAGTTATTCATTGACAAAATGTTGTCAGATTGTCTAATAATTTGTATTATTTATTATTACATGATGATATTTTATAATAAAACACAAACAAGAATTATATTATAACTTCAAACTGAAACATTTTTTGAGTGTTTTTCCCGTTGTGTTGTTTTGTGTAAGGGGGGGGGGGGGGGGACCTGCTCAAATGTTGCCGGTAGGCTGTGACTAGTCTTGACTTGTCATAATGGCAACGAATCTATCCAGAGGGCGCTGGCAAGTCGCATCTGCTTGTGAAAATGAATTCGTGTTTGGAAGATGTCATAATTTGGCAGATGGCAAAACAAATCCACTGAAATTCGAAATACTGACAAATTTGCCTGTAAATCACGCATGGCATGGATTAATGGTGTTTGATATGCAATATATACCTCGCAATTGGAGATGTGCTCTGGAAGGGTGCAAGCATTTTATTTTGAGAAAAATGAGATGAGTTATGAAAGTATCAGATTGGTCCGAATTGTTTGGAATAATTGTCTAAACAGCTAGAAATGGCACAAATTCAATCGGTAGTCGTCTGAATTAGTACTTAAGGTCAGATATCCGTTCCCTGGAAAGGAAAGGTATTTGACTGGCGAGGACCGCAATGGTCTTTGGGAAAAGCCCCATATTTGTGTCTTGCATCATGTTAGCGATACGCGAATGTTTGAGACTCTTGTGTCTAGTTTTGCATCGCGACAACACTAGTTCGGCCGGTCTCGGAATTCGCCATCAGGACAGAGCTGGCTTCTTCCACTCGAATGGACACCAAGTTTTCTAGCCCTGGATCATTGCTGGCACAAGGGGGCAGTTAGGAGCTAGTTTAGGCACATTTAATTGCATCCAGGGATTGTTTCTACTTTATTACATCGTAATGCATCTTATACTAATCAATAATGAAGATTTCAATTTCATATCTGAAAATCGATAATTTTCGGAAATTCAACCGCCATTTTGGTACTACTTTTTTGTTGGCCCTGTTGAAAAATAATTCCTCTTCCGCCGTTTGAAAAGCGCCTTTATAGTTCGGGCCGCACCAAACGGCAGTTGATTGGTCCGAGGAATCGTGTGCCAAAAGGGCGGTTTATTCGTGCAATCGGACCTCGAATCACGACCGATGTGATCTCGTAAGTTTCCACTTTGTTTTTGCCACGACATTATCAAGTAATGCATGCCCCACCAACTTTTATTTCGATGTAAACTTTGGAATCCGTTCGGCCTTCCAATTTTGCCTTGGGGCGAAACGAGGGCTGGCCATTAGGCCTTGCTCCAGTAGGGGCGCTTTTTGGCAAAGCTGTTTTGATATTAGTAGCGTTCGGGACTTAGCGAACAATTATTGGAATTCATCTCAATCTATGTAATTAACAATTTTCCTGTCGGTTTACAATAATATGCAAATTGATATTTGATATCTAGCCACTTTACCCGACTAAAAAAGTAGTTCCGTGCGCGGAAGGCCACAGGTGGGCATAGTTGTTCATAGGTGCGATAGGCGCATTGATACACATTTGGCTTAAATTGTGCAATCTGCAGGAAAACCGTTACAGTCCGCGATGAGATTTGGCCGATTGAAAACTCAGATATTTGTGTTATCAGCTCTTAAATCGAGACCGATGTTGTCAGTAAGTGATAATAAACACTTTTCCTACGATATTTTCAACAAATCAGAGATTCCCATCCATTAATTTCACTTGTTTCCGGCAAGAAAAGTATCGGCCTTATGCCGGCATTAGCAACAGGTAGGCCATATTTTGTTGTATCCTTTTTAACATGGGGTTTTCGGTAGGCCTCTTTGCTGAAGTTGGCAATTTGCTTATTGGTGATCGGTTTATCTGTTGACTCCAAAACATCGATATTTACAAAATGACAAATCAATATGATTTGTAATAATTATACCTATACAATTTATTACATTCACAAATTTAATTCCACTTTTTTGCTGAGCCCTAGGCAAAGAATTAGCGCTTTTTTGCAACGTAGTACCTTGACCAATCGTGGTCTTTAGCTTTTCTGAATTCCATCAAAGAGCTAAATCAGACTGTATGTTTAGCGGTTTTCTTGTTGGTGGTTGGTGAATTAAAATATCTGCCCATTGCCCATCCCCTTGGCAGCAAACAGTTTCTTTGATCCTCATTTCTGGAGTGGGCAGGGAGGATTTGCCTTCTGGCTGCAAGATGATAGAATCATTTCAATAGTTGATATTCAATAGTGAAGTTAACTCAATATAATGATTCGATTAGAAGGGTCCTGGGTTTGTATCCCGGTTCAAATGCACCGATTTATACAGCTTGGCTTATTCCTTCCATCTATTGCATCCCTAGTGATACCGGCTTAAACTAGAAACAATGTCCTTCCCAGTGATTTGATAGTTTTTGTACATTCTGCAAATGTTTGGACATGTAAATTCCATGTCTGGGTGGCAGCCCCCCCACCCCCCTCGGCCAAATCACACCCTCGAACCAATATCGCCCCTGCCTTGGCAACGGTTGGCAAGGAACTTCCCAGGGCTTTTCTCTTTTAGACCCGTGTCTATTTTGTCTCAGCCCTAGCACTAGTTTTATCTATTAGAAACTGTATTGAAGCCAGTCACAGACAAGTTCAGTAGCACTCAGCCCGCTAGAAAGTGCCTATAACTTATAGATTGCAGCCACTAGTTAGGTAACTGTCAGACCTGACCTGGCTTTCAACACCCAGTTTGGACCGGCTCCTGTCCCCATGGCAACTCATTGTTACCGTCTGCATCCACAGATCGCAGAGACGACTTCACTCGGCTTCGCACGGGAATCGAAGCTGACTTCGATCGACGCTTGCTTCGAGCCGCGCAAAGACTCGAGTCTCGCGGCAACGGAAACAACTTGCGGTCGTCGTGGGAACGCAACGGAGCTCGCGGTACGTAGCACGGTTTCGATGCCGGATGCCGGGAGGGATTTGGGGAAATAGGTCGGGGCTTCACGTGACAATTGGCTGGGTTTGGGCTTCCACCAACACGTTCTCAGTCTCTGAACGTCTATGTTTTGTTGGAATCCAATGATTGATTCACATTTAGAATCTCAAGCCACTTGTTTCGAAGGGCGCATTCAATTTATTGCCATCTGTTGCCTATACTTAATTCATGAGATCTCGGTGCTGGCATGTTGATAATGGCAATCAATCTGTTCCTGGACTGTGAGTGTGCTCTTCTAGGCCTGGCTGATTCTAAGCCTCCTTGTTTTGTGTTCCAGGTGTGCTTTAGTCCCATGCCTCAGCTGGCTTCAATTGGCTCTGCTCTTTGGTTTCGGTGACGACAATCTCTGGTGTCGACTCTGTGACTGTGATCTCATCTCAGGGATGGCCAACGCAACACAGTAAGTCTGTCGTGGGAAGCCTAAACCCCATTCAACGTTGAGAAGGAGAGTGGATTTGCATTTTCCTCCAAGACCCACTGCTGCTAGACATGAGCTTCAGTTAAAAAACTGCCCACAGAGCATTTTGTCTGACTCAAGACATGGCTTGTGAGTGTTGAAACTCTTAGCTCGTGTCTAGCAGCAGTGGGTCCTCGAGGAAGATGCAAATCCACTCTCCTTCTCAACGTGAAATGGGCAGCCAGCAACCATTAGAACAAAGCTGGCCGTCAACAAGCTAGTTTAGAATTCAGCTGAGAGCGAGAGTAGCAAGTACACTTTGCTGTACCTCCTTAGCTGTCCTTTGTCCCATGTTAATCTGCCAGGAGTCAGGACTAGTAAATCCAGTGTTTTGTGCAAGGTTGTAAGGAATTCCAGACTTGCACCCCCATGGATGGATGCAATTGTGTAGCTATCCGATCAAAAGATATACTTATGAAACATGGTCCTTCTAAACTCAATACCACTTTAAGAAGGAGTGTGGACCTCCATTACTGCTTGCTATATGAAGCTATAGAGTTTCAAAACTCACAAGCCATGTCTTGAGCCGGACAAAAGGCTCTGTGGGCAGTTTTGAAACTCTTAGCTCGTGTCTAGCAGCAGTGGGTCCTCGAGGAAAATGTAAATGCAATCTCCTTCTCAATGTGACATGCAGTATCTCTCCCAGTTTTCAGTTTTATGTAAGCTAGGGCCTTGCAAATGTAATCTGTGTCCCAATGTATGGAAACTTATTTGATTTGCTTGGTTTTGAGAAGTTTTAAATGACAGTGAAAACTGAAAACTTGTTGACTTTGCACTGAAATTGCTCAAGTGGAGTAACATCTCCCCTCGTTTTGGCAGACGTGGCTGCCGATGGTTCCAACACCGAGATTGCTAACGACCAAGACCACGACCACGAAACGCAGCAAGGGGATCGACCTGCTGTCGCCATTGTACGACTACCTGCCCTTGGGGAAGAATTTCTACACCCAGCACGAGATCTCGGTCTTGCCGAAGGAACAAGTGGAGGCGCTCGGACAAAAACTAAGTGAGTACAGGCACTTGAAGGATGCTAGCTGGCTAAATCTGTCGGCTCCAAGCTAGGGGCTCCCCAATACCGAATCCTGCAGTAATGACCCCCTGTTACGACCCAGGCCCCTTGAAGACCATGATTGGAATGCTCTCATTGACGGCCGCTTTGGGTAGGCGCCCCCATGACCCCCCCTCCCCTTCATCAATGGAAGCTCCCACCTATTGAGCCCCTCCTAATGATCATGGCAGCATTGTGTTCTGCTACTCTGCTACGGGGCCCCCTTTTGTCTGTGCATTCCCGATTTGGGGCTAGCCAAGTCAGTCCCACTGTCCCAGCGATTCAGGGCCCTCCAAGCCACTGCCCTGTGGATCCCATCCCTCCCATGTCTTGGCCCCACTGAAGTCGGACATTCCCCCATGTTGCCAACCTCCCTCACCCAGAAAGGTCACACCTTAGTGAGGGCCCCTTTATGAGTGATCTCTGCCAAGTGGCCCCACTGCCCCTACCACAGTCTGAAGGCTGGGACCCATCAGAAAGGGTCCTGCACCAGCCTGGCCCCACTCACCCAGGGAAACTCCTCTTTGCAAGCAATGATTGGCCAATTTGGAGGCTGGGTTGATGGCTATGTTTGGACAAAGCATGGTCAAGTTTAGGCAAGGGTTGAACAATGATTAGGTAAAATAGGCAATGTTTGCACAATGTTTTGGCAATCTGAAGACACAATCAAGGCTCCATGTGGGCGGTGTATAGGCAATGAGGAGACAATGTAGAGGCAAAGGATAGGGAATGTTGTTGCAATGTGTCAGCCTCCTGATAGACCCAACCCTTGAGAGACCTGGCAGTGAAGCCACCCCTCATGGGGTACATACAGGTCATTAAAGCCCCCCCCCTGCCCACCAATGGTTAGGGCTTCCCTTCCCAGCTAGAGTCCCCTTTGTCCAGATGTGAAAGGCCAGCCGCCTTTGCTCTTGTCCCTTGGTTTCGCCCAAAGCAAGGTCTTCAAGGATTGAGTCATCAAAGTCGGGGCTCTACGAGTCGGTCCCATAGACTTCTTGGTTTAAGGCAACTGTTATATTTTTATCAAGACGTTTCCATCACTGTCATTCTTAGAGGGTAGAAATACCGTGATGTGGACTTGTTGCATCAGGCTTTCAGCCAGTGATTGCAGGTGGGATGCTGCCGATTCTCTCGATCATCAACTGACTTCAGCCTTATGTTTCAGACTCGGTGCCTGCAGCCCGATGACTTCATACCACCGGCCTTTGAATAATTGGCTTCTGCAAACAAGACAGTGGTAATTGCTCGGAGCTGCGAGCTTCTCAACTCTGGCTTCCAACTCTGGATCTGGATCTTGAAGGGTAAGGGACCAGCCCATGTCCATCCCATCCAATGTCTGACCCTGCACCATGTAGCATGATGGCAATCCCTAGCTTCAGTCATTACCAAATAGCATTTAAATGGTTTGATGGTTTGACCAATGGCTGACCTCCTGTGTTGCATTAGGCACGCAAATCAACCAACGTGGCATCGATATCATACTTCTGGAGCCTCATTGCAAGATTATTGTACTTCTAGTTAGGCTTTCCTGACCAAGATTTCCATTGTTTCTTGGGTTGAGCGATCAGCAATCTTAATGTTCAAGTTGAGCGTAGAAGCCTCCATTATTTTTCTCAGCGTGCTATGATTTCCTTGAGATACAGAGGCTGTGATGTTAAACTATGACTGACACGCTTCATCTCCATGGTGACAAGTGGAATGGATCTGAGACTGCATCTGTGTTTCTCATCCCACACATCGCGATGCTGTAGCTTGTTTTCCCCCTGGCTTGCCGCAATGTTACCAGCTCACTCGGTGCTCCAATGGAATTGTGCTGTCCTTTTGACACCGACCCGGCTAGTGCTGCTCCAAATAACTCAGTCCTCTTCCCTTGGGTGGAGAGAGACAGTGTGTGGTTTATGTCTAATGGGTAATAGAGTTGGGTAAAAAGTGGTGTAAGTTTCAGCACTTGCTTCAATTTAAGCATCCAAAGCTAATGCCTTTGCCTCCCCAGTTAGTGCTGGCGTTGCAGGGAAGTCTTGAGCTTTCGTCCAAGTTGATGAGAACTAGTGTCTTTGTTGGCCAGGCTGAGAAAGAGCTAGGTATAGGGCTCAATACCACTAAGAAGGGATTTTTAAAACCCCAGGCTAATTGCAACATGTCCATAGTGTCAGCCAATAGGCTTCACTGCATATTGAATTGGATTGGCTTCACACAAGTGTTCTTCCAGGAAAATCCAAAGTCCTTTTGGGGATTTGGTCCCGATGTTTTCTTAGAGCTTAGGAATGGCCGATTAGCATTGCAATATTCTTGACTGGCAATGGACCTACTGATGGACATATTATACCTATTGTTTTCTGCCTTCTGCTATTGTCTTTTTATCCACTGCAAATAGTTGAAAGGAAATCTCTTCACAGACAAAGCTGGCAAAGCCTCTTTAGTTCCTGGTAGTTGTCCCGAGGGTTTATTCCTAAAGTGTGTGGATTCTTTCAGACCCAGAGGCCATGACTACGCCAGCCTGTCAGCTCTCCGTTCCCACGAAGTCTGCTCCGGGAATCTAGTAATCGGCTCGTTAAAGTGCCGAGCTTTGCCGTGCCGTAACTCTGCTGGAAATTAGTCTTCGGCCACAGCTGAGAATATCCACAGTGAGTGCAAGCACGTACCTATACTTTATTTCACGTTAAGAAGGGGAGTGGATTTGCTTCTTGCTAGAGGACCCACTGCTGCTAGACACGAGCCAAGAGTTTCAAAACTGCCCACAGACCCTTTTGTCCGGCTCAAGACATGGCTTGTGAGTGTTGAAACTCTGCTCGTGCCTAGCAGCAGTGGGTCCTCGAGGAAGATGCGAATCCACTCTCCTTCTCAACGTGAAATGGAGTTTGGAAGACCTGACAGCTTCCTTTGTCCAGGGCTTCCAGGCTAGTCCACTCTTTGTTTTGCCCTAGCACGAGTCTGCCTCAAAGTAAGGAGGGGCTGCGTTGTAAGATAATGTGTGCGGTTCAAAGCTTTGGGTGCATTAGGTAGGAAGGCGGCTCCTGATTCCCACGTGCTTGTCTTTATGATTCGCGGCCTACGAGCCAGCTACATTTTCCTCCTGGACCCACTGCTGCTAGACACAAGCAAAGAGTTTCTAAAAGGTCCATTGCTCAAGACATGGCTTGTAAGCCTTCAAACATTAGCTCATGTCTAGCAGCAGGGGCCCATGAGGAAGGTGCAAATACACTCTCCTTCTCAACATGAAATGGAGAGCTGGATTTTTTTTTGCGATCGGCAAGCGCAGATATTTCCGCTGATGTTTTAATTCATTTTAGTGAACCGAAATGTGGTGCCGGAACGGCATTCCGGTGCGTTCCGGCACGAAAAAAGCACTGCCAAATAGTATATAATATATTTGATAATTTTATTAATATCAATATACAGTGTGTCAAAGGGACAAGGCTAAGCGGTGGCCGGCCCTTGGTGCTGTTGGACAGGATTAGACGTTAGTGCCGGCACCGGGTTCATTCTCGGCTCCCTACCACAAAACCCTGATTCTCCATCAGCCTGTCATTCAGCGCCAGCCATTAAAGAAATGATTCCCAATGTTGCCAGTGGCTGTTCTAGTCCGTCTTCGTCTTGGTCTTTGCCGTGCCACAAGTGAACGAACAAATACATATCAGCACAGTTTTTAGTAGGAAATATGTCAGCTCTTCATCCTGATTGGTTCAAATGCCCTGGGAAAAGAATTGATTCCCAATGTTGCCAGTGTTCGTACCACACACGGCCAGTATGATATTCGTCTTGGTCCGTGACTCGACCGTTGCGTTTGTCCACAGATCGGGGATCGGCCGTCGCCACGGAAACCAAACGTCCAACGCGGCCACCAAGCGACTTGGAGCCGTCGTCACGGTAACATCTCGGTGGGCGCAAGGAGCAACAGGTACGAAGCCACGTCGAGGACAGTCTTGCCGCTAGACACTTGGCTGTCATTCGAGTTCTTTGCGTGTCGAAAACAACGATGCTTTGATGACAGTAACCCTAGACAACAGCAGTGTGTACAGCTGTTACTAAAGAATGTTGTAGGTGGTACAAAATACAGAGGGTTTGCAGAAACTAGTTTTGGATAGCAACATTTTGATAGCACTAGGGCTTCGCGAACGCAATTTGTGTTGCGTTGAAGATGAGCGTAGCGGTTTGTATATAGCGCATACAAAGATTCGAGGCAAAAAGCCTAAATCATGGAGCAGCAAGCCGGACCATTGCTTTCTCAAAAATTCTCATTACTTGAAATTGTAAACGATTCTGACCTTTCTTTGTTTCTGTCCGAGCTGTCGGGTAGCGGAAATATGCTCATTTTGAGGTCATTGAGCAATGTGCATGCTGTGGTGCATGTAAACACATGCTGATTTTAGCCACGTATCTTGGTGATTTCAGCCCGGCATCCTAAGAATGCTGGAAACCTGGTTGTGCTATGGGTTTGGCATTCCATTTCCAGTCCTTGTTGCAGCTGTTTTCCAGTTCATTCCTTTGCTTCCATCCAGAACCTATCCAGCCTTCCAGCACAGAGTTTGCTCTTTCATTTCCAGCCCTTGTCGTCTTAGTGTTCCGATACATTCCATTGGTTCCTTCCAAGCCAGGCCAGCCTTCCCGCGGAGGGTTTTCCCCGGAAGCCGATGATCTTCTAGGTAAAGCCGGGAACCCTTTGTGGCTCGCCGCAGATCCGTCCCCTTCCGGGTCCCGGTTCCGGAAGAGCGTGGAAGAGCGGACGTGCGCAAACGTGCAATGTTTCCACGCTGTTTGCAGACGGAGGCCTCCGTTGCCGTGACGAATGGCGGATCGGATCTCAACATCGGCACAGCGGCGTTCCACACGTGGCTTCGTTGGCGGCGTCCTCTGAGTGATTTGTGTCCAGGGTTTGCTGCCAGCAGTGTTAGTAGCTGGTTGCATGGAGATGAGTTCATGGAGCTGGGGGTTTGAGATATCGACTTTATGGAGCTGGGAGTTTGGATGGAGTCAAAACGCTCTTTATTTAAACGTCAATATGAAATTAGGCACGCCAATTGCTTGCAATCGTTTCCAAAATATGGCTTTACTATCCGTTAATTTTATTGAAATAAGTTTCAAAGCTGCTGTGACAGGTTTGTGAAATGTGTGTGAAATAAATGAGGAAATGTTGAATACCAATATGACCGATAAGTGCAGCTTGCCGCTCGTCCAATCCCGGTTGTGTTTGTGCCGTTTGCTTTCCACCACCTTGTGCCCGTAATCAACTTTGTTCCCGTCCAGCCCAGTCAATCCGCGGAACGAACGACAGCGGCCAGAGATCCAGCCAATCGTCTCGTTCCTTTGCAGTTCCGGTCCAGATTCTTGTCCAGTCCTTTGTTACCTCTTGGTTTGTCGCTCCTCTGACCAGGTTCCGATTGCCGCAACTGTGAAACTAATCTCCGCACGGAAGCGTCTCTTTTCCGACGGCAGGAACGCGATTCCTTTCGCGGCCAGATCGTAGCCGAGTTGCCATCGCCCGTCTAGAGCGGAGAACGCGGCGACCGCGGGACCGATCTCGACCACCTTTCTCCCGCCCAGATCCAGTCGGCAGTGGGCGCTTCCCGTCCGATCCATAGTCCCATCGTTCCTTGCTTCCCCTCGTCGCGTAGGTACGAAGGCCGCGGCATCGAACGCAATGCCGTCCGTGTGCATCGCTGCAATACTCGGAACTCAGTGGTAGGTGCACGGCTGGCAACGCTGCGTTCAACGTCGTGCTGGGATTTCCTAGCGAATATTGTTGGTAGGGTTTTAATTCGGACATTCGATGATACTGACAATGTTGCCCAACGTTGAAAATTAGCCACTCATTATGTGTTTCTTTATTATAGTAATTGTACCTGTAATATGAATTGCCAGTAGCAGCTGGCAATGTAGTGAGTTGGTATTGGCACCTCTAGAAATCATAGTGAGAAACCCTGACCTAGACAATGTCTTTGATGGCCACGCCCACATGGGAACTTGTATACGATTTTTGCACCCCGCCGTGCATTTGAATTTTTCCTGAGTAACTTGCAATTGCGCGCACTCTATTAGCAAATTTTCGACCTTATCGACCGCCACCTGTTAGCTGCTTTGGTACTGTACAGTTGAAACATGCTTGTTGAATACTGGCGCGTCTCGCACTCATTTGGGGGGGGGGGGGGGGGGCCTAGGTGGCAGTTTAATGTTGCTTAGTGCAAAGGTTTACTGTTTTCCTAAATGTCCATGTCCACATCGCCACCAGGACGGGGGGAGGCGTTGAGAGGGAACGGTTGCAGGGATCCGGGTGTAGCTAGGTATGCGTGGCTCTGCTTAGCATGTCTATGATCAGGATTAGCAGGGTCCGATGACTGGAAATTGGGCTCCACATATCAATAAGTTTGTAAGATCTAATAACTTCGTTTGAATAATAATAATAAGAGACAATTAGGTTACGCTTTGCAACGAATGTTTGGCACACGAGCCACAGAGAAGCTAGCTAGCTCTCTGTTTGTTAGCTTAGTTAGCTAGTTAGCTTGTTTGTTTGCAAAGTTAGCTAGGTCCTGTTTGTTTCCACTCGGTGTGGATGCAAGCCAGTAGTTGCTAGGCATGGACGCAATCAGCTAGGACTGTCTGCTCTGTGCTCAGGTCACAGGCCTTGTTGTTGTCATCCTGGCTAGAGAATGGGGTCCTGTTTGTTTCCACTTGGTGTGGATGCAAGCCAGTAGTTGCTAGGCATGGACGCAATCAGCTAGGACCTCAGGTCACATGGCCTGACAGGCCTCAGGGTAGCAAGCCACCCGCTAACTTTGTTTCTCCTCAGTCACGGTCTTGCAGACGCAGAACGAAGCACCGAACATCCAGCAAGTCTCGATGAGATCCGATTGTCAACCCTTTTATTCCAAACAGGCTGATGCCTAGAGCTGGCAGAGCGACCGTGACCTACCCGTTCTCAAGGTGTGTACAAAGTGTCGGCAACTGACCAACTCCCAGCAGGCACTGCCATCTGTACAAAGGACAGCCCTGAAATGATAATTTGTTCGCAATACTGACATCAACTTGAGCCACTTTCAGAGCACGGCGGACACAGCAGCTGTGCCGGCTGTTCGTTTGTGTTGGGCATTAATCATGCCATTTGTTGGACTGTAATGTCATGAGATAATTGGCGTGCCCCAGTAGGTACCTTTACAAGTCCTTCATTTCCATGCATTTGTGTGAATTTCAGAACTACAAGACTGAGAGACCATTCAGCGTCCATGAGTCCAGAGTCCATGAGTCCATGAGTCCATGAGTCCAAGCGTCCATGAGTCCAGCGTCCATGAGTCCAGCGTCCGTGAGTCCAGCGTCCATGAGTCCAAGCGTCCATGAGTCCAGCGTTCATGAGTCCAGCGTCCATGAGTCCAGCGTCCATGAGTCCAGCGTCCATGAGTCCAGCGTCCATGAGTCCAGCGACCATGAGTCCAGCGTCCATGAGTCCAGCGTCCATGAGTCCAAGCGTCCATGAGTCCAGCGTCCATGATTCCAGCGTCCAAGCGTCCATGAGTCCAGCGTCCATGAGTCCAGCGTCCATAAGTCCAGCGTCCATGAGTCCAGCGTCCATGAGTCCAGTGTCCATGAGTCCAGCGTCAATAAGTCCAGCGTCCATGAGTCCAGCGTCCATGAGTCCAGCGTCCATGAGTCCAGCGTCCATGAGTCCAGCGTCCATGAGTCCAGCGTCCATGAGTCCAGCGTCCTTGAGTCCAAGGGTCCATGAGTCCAGCGTCCATGAGTCCAAGCGTCCATGAGTCCAGCGTCCATGAGTCCAGCGTCCATGAGTCCAGCGTCCATGAGTCCAAACGTCCATGAGTCCAAGCGTCCATGAGTCCAGCATCCATGAGTCCAGCGTCCATGAGTCCAATGTACATGAGTCCAGCGGCTAAGAGTCCAGCGTCCATGAGTCCAGCGTCCATGAGTCCAACGTCCATGAGTCCAGCGTCCATGAGTCCAGCGTCCATGAGTCCAGCGTCCATGAGTCCAGCGTCCATGAGTCCAAGCGTCCATGAGTCCAGCGTCCATGAGTCCAAGCGTCCATGAGTCCAGGCGTCCATGAGTCCAAGCGTCCATGAGTCCAGCGTCCATGCGTCCAGCGTCCATGAGTCCAGCGTCCATGAGTCCAGTGTACATGAGTCCAGCGTCTATGAGTCCAGCGTCCATGAGTCCAGCGTCCATGAGTCCAGCGTCCATGAGTCCAGTGTCCATGAATCCAGCGTCCATGAGTCCAGCGTCCATGAGTCCAGTGTCCATGAGTCCAGCGTCCATGAGTCCAGCGTCCATGAGTCCAGCGTACATGAGTCCAGCGTCAATGAGTCCAGCGTCCATGAGTCCAGCGTCCATGAGTCCAGCGTCCTTGAGTCCAGCGTCCATGAGTCCAGCGTCCATGAGTCCAGCGTCCATGAGTCCAGAGTCCATGAGTCCAAGAGTATATGAGTCCAGCGTCCATGAGACCAGCGTCCTTGAGTCCAGCGTCCATGAGTCCAGCGTCCATGAGTCCAGCGTCCATGAGTCCAGCGTCCATGAGTCCAAGAGTCCATGAGTCCAGCGTCCATGAGTCCAGCGTCTATAAGTCCAAGCGTCCATGAGTCCAGCGTCCATGAGTCCAAGAGTCCATGAGTCCAGCGTCCATGAGTCCAGCGTCCATGAGTCCAGCGTCCATGAGTCCAGCGTCCATGAGTCCAGCGTCCATGAGTCCAGCGTCCATAAATCCAAGAGTCCATGAGTCCAAGCGTCCATGAGTCCAGCGTCCATGAGTCCAGCGTCCATGAGTCCAAGCGTCCATGAGTCCAGCGTCCATGAGTCCAGCGTCCATGAGTCCAGCGTCCAAGCGTCCAGGGCCATAAGTCCAGCGTCCATGAGTCCAGCGTCCATGAGTCCAGCGTTCATGAGTCCAGCGTCCATGAGTCTAGCGTCCATGAGTCCAGCGTCCATGAGTCCAGCGTCCATGAGTCCGAGCGTCCACGAGTCTAGCGTCCATGAGTCCAGCGTACATGAGTCCGAGCGTCCACGAGTCTAGCGTCCATGAGTCCAAGCGTCCATGAGTCTAGCGTCTATGAGTCCAGGGTTGAGCTGCCATGAATAACAAAAATAACTTGAGGTAAAATAATTCATTTTTTTTTATTAACTTTTATTGTTGCCAGTTTGAACAGACATGTTACATGAATGTTCCTTAACAAACATGTTGATACTAAAGCTTCTTATTTGCCTCACTACTAAGGTTGCCACATCATGACTGCAATCCAGGAGCATGAGTCAATGAAAGATTCTTGGGGATATTTCAGAGTCCATGAATCCAGCGCGTCCATGAGTCCCTTAATTGAGTCCGTGATCCATGAGTCCAGGAGCCCGAAGATGCACGAAGAAGCCTGACAATGGAAAAACAAGCCCGAAGATGCAAAAGAAGTCCTAAGATGCAAAAGAAGCCCGAAAATGTAAGAAGTCCTAAGATGCAAAAGAAGCCCGAAAATGTAAGAAGCCCTAAGATACACGAAGAAGCCCAAAGATGCACGAAGAAGCCCGAAGATGTAAGAAGCCAGACGATGCACGAAGAAGCCCAAAGATGCACGAAGAAGCCCGAAGATGCAAAAGAAGCCCGAAAATGTAAGGAGCCCGAAGATGCACGAAGAAGCCCAAAGATGCACGAAGAAGCCCAAAGATGCACGAAGAAGCCCGAAGATGCACGAAGCAGCCCGAAGATGCACGAAGAAGCCCAAAGATGCACGAAGAAGCCCAAAGCTGCACGAAGAAGCCCGAAGATGTAAGAAGCCAGACGATGCACGAAGAAGCCCAAAGATGCACGAAGAAGCCCGAAGATGCAAAAGAAGCCCGAAAATGTAAGGAGCCCGAAGATGCACGAAGAAGCCCAAAGATGCACGAAGAAGCCCAAAGATGCACGAAGAAGCCCGAAGATGCACGAAGCAGCCCGAAGATGCACGAAGAAGCCCAAAGATGCACGAAGAAGCCCAAAGCTGCACGAAGAAGCCCAAAGATGCACGAAGAAGCCCGAAGATGCACGAAGAAGCCCGAAGATGCAAAAGAAGCCCGAAAATGTAAGAGGCCCGAAGATGCACGAAGAAGCCCGAAGATGCAAGAAGAAGCCCGAAAATGCAAGAAGGCCGAAAATACAAGAAAAAGCCCGAAGATGCAAGAAGAAGCCCGAAAATGCAAGAAGAAGCCCGAAGATGCAAGAAGCCCGAAGATGCAAGAAGAAGCCCGAAGATGCAAGATGAAGCCCAAAGATTGAAGAAGCCCGAAGATGCAAGAAGCCCGAAGATGCAAGAAGTATGAAGAAGCAAGAAAAAGCCCAAAGATGCAAGAAGAAGCCCGAAGATGCAAGAAGAAGCCCGAAGATGCAAGAAGAAGCCCGAAAATTAAAGAAGCCCGAAGATCAAGAAGAAGCCCGAAGATGCAAGAGGAAGCCCAAGGATGCCAGAGGCAGCCCAAAGATTGAAAAAGCCCGAAGATGCAAGAAGCCCGAAGATGCAAGAAGTATGAAGAAGCAAGAAAAAGCCCGAAGATGCAAGAAGTATGAAGAAGCAAGAAAAAGCCCGAAGATGCAAGAAGAAGCCCAAAGTTGCAAGAAGCCCGAAGATGCAAGAAGAAGCCCGAAGTTGCAAGAAGAAGCCCGAAGATGCAAGAGGAAGCCCAAAGATTGAAGAAGCCCGAAGATGCAAGAAGCCCGAAGATGCAAGAAGTATGAAGAAGCAAGAAGAAGCCCGAAGATGCAAGAAGAAGCCCGAAGATGCAAGAGGAAGCCCAAAGATTGAAGAAGCCCGAAGATGCAAGAAGCCCGAAAATACAAGAAAAAGCCCGAAGATGCAAGAAGAAGCCCGAAGATGCAAGAAGCCCGAAGATGCAAGAAGAAGCCCGAAGTTGCAAGAAGAAGCCCAAAGATTAAAGAAGCCCGAAGATGCAAGAAGAAGCCCGAAGATGCAAGAGGAAGCCCGAAGATGCAAGAAGAAGCCCGAAGATGCAAGAGGAAGCCCGAAGATGCAAGAAGAAGCCCGAAGATGCAAGAGGAAGCCCGAAGATGCAAGAGGAAGCCCAAAGATTGAAGAAGCCCGAAGATACAAGAAGCCCGAAGATGCAAGAAGTATGAAGGAGCAGGAAAAAGCCCGAAGAGGCAAGAAGAAGCCCGAAGATGCAAGAAGAAGCCGAAGATGCAAGAAGCCCGAAGATGCAAGAAGTATGAAGAAGCAAGAAAAAGCCCGAAGATGCAAGGAGTATGAAGAAGCAAGAAAAAGCCCGAAGATGCAAGAAGCCCGACGATACAAGAAAAAGCCCGACGATGCAAGAAGAAGCCTGAAGATACAAGAGGAAGCCCAAAGATTGAAGAAGCCCGAAGATGCAAAAGAAGCCCGAGATGCAAGAAGAAGCCTTTAGATAAAAAAAGAAGCCGAAGAAGCCTGACGAAGCAAGAGCAAGCCCAAAGATGCAAGAAGAAGGCCTTAGATGCAAGCAGGAGCTCATAGTTGCAACAAGAAGCTCTAACGTATTTAGAAGCCCGTAGAAACTCTTGACAGCTGTTGGGACCTGCCTCAAGCTGTTCAAATTAGCTGGAAGCTGCTAGAAGGAAACAGCTCTAACATTTGACCCGCGTTGGGCTCCACGTATCCTAGCTGTCCGCGGTTTATGAGCAAGGTGAGTGGTCATCTTAACCTCGTTCTCTCCATTCTTTACCCGAACCGCTTTCCTTCGTGCTGATGGTCACCCATCCGACTCATGACTCATCGAAGTGTTGCTTAACTTCTGTAGTGTCTAGCGATCCTATGTTTGTAACGCACCGCTCTGTTTGGTCCACAATTTCCCCATGTTAGTTCCTTCATCCAAACATCACAACCATGGCTGTCATTAGCTGGCAAATTGCTTGAATTCATGTATAGAAACAGTGGGCAAGGGTGCTCAGAATCAGAAACACACATTGACTGCATGAACTTTGATTCCCCTGCATCCATTTGACTTTCAACCCTCCTGTCCAGGACTGTCTGGACGTGATCGACTTAAGCCCGATGTCGTCGTCCTCGGCCGGAAGCTACCCGCTGCCGTTCTGCTCCTCCACTTCCGGGGGCGGCACTTCCGACGCCTCCACAGTCCACATCCGAGGCCGGCAAATCCGCCTCCTTCCCAGCGCTCAACGGCGGCCCGGACTTCCCATCCCCTCCGAGTCTGCCAAGATGGGTGTCTAAGGACAGAACCCGTGGCAAGAAGTCATGAAGAGCAAGTGGCTCGAAGTGTGGATGGGGAATTAAATTCTAACTCAATGGTTATTAACTTATTTTGAAGCAAATCCAGGCAATAGATAGGCAATATTGGCCTTGTCAATTGGCCTTGGCGTTCGCAGAGAAATGGCTGCACGCGGCCCATGCAACGATTGAAACATTGAACGGTTGAGTGGCCGTCGTGACGTGGTAGTGGTGTGGGGGGGGGGGGGGGGGGGGGGTTGCAAAATGATGGCCATAAAAAGTGCACCGATTTCTATGGCGGTGACCAGGAAAGCAAGTGTTGGTTGGCTTTTGAGTTTTAACTGTTTTTAAACTATAATTTCAAAGATATTTGATGTCATACCGTAACGTGTCCTACATTCCCATGCGTTTGTGTGAATTTCAGAACCAGAGTGTCGCCCCGTGGACCAAGACAGTGCCCAAGAAGGACGCCCCCATCGCCCACCGAATCAAGGGGACGCTGCTGCGAGACTACGAGGCTCATTGGCGTGTAGTTAAGTAAAGGGCAGGCCGTGGGATTGACGCTACACAAAACACACTCTGTTGCACTTTGGCATTTCATCACTTGTATGCATTTCGTGACCTTGTTTGAGTGATTTTGGCCCTTTTCAGCGACCAATGCGCTACTAGGCAGGACCCCATTTTTAGCTGACACCATTAAGAGTACGCATGCTCTAAAGGCTGTCTATAAAGTTGCCCGCTAGCTGGCACTTAGGATGCATTTTAGATCAATCACAGAGTTCCGAACTCTTGCAAAATGTTCGCCGATCTGTTGGCCGAACGTAGGCTGTCTAATTACTGATGAATTCACCTGGGTGGATGCATTGTGCCTTGGGTTACATGCTCCATTGCACACCCAAGGTGTCTCTTGCCTTTCCAGGATAGGTATCAGTGCGAGGTCCAGACGAGACGCAGCCCTTGCCCTTGCCCAACCCCTAAGAGTCAGCCTCGTAGGTGAAAGCTAGGACCACGTTCGACCACTCGAAGCCAGTCAACCCCGTCAGCACCTCTGCCAATAGCTAGCCATGCCCTACAATTGCCCCCCCCCCCCTAATCATCAGTACATCGGTACTGATTCCATTGTTGGAACGCTGAACGATGCACTCTTCATTGTAGTCATTGTAAAAGTCCCCTACAAGTCGTGGACCAGTGAGTCTGTTTGCCGGTCTCTCTACTGACAGGCAGCAGCTCAGAGTGGTCGACATTTCGAGTTAGCAAGGTCGCTGTGGAAGTCGTGGACCAGTGAGTCTGTTTGCCGGTCTCTCTACTGACAGGCAGCAGCTCAGAGTGGTCGACATTTCGAGTTAGCAAGGTCGCTGTGGAAGTCGTGGACCAGTGAGTCTGTTTGCCGGTCTCTCTACTGACAGGCAGCAGCTCAGAGTGGTCGACATTTCGAGTTGCCTTCTGTGGGATGAAGGCATTGTGAAATCCACCTTGGAGAGGATCTAGGGAGCCGTGCTTCAGTCTTTCCACTGACTTCGAAGCTGCCTTTCCCGCCAGCCCAAGCGTTTGAGCTAGGAGCGAAAGAGTTAGAAAAAGCAGGAATACGATTTAAAATTCAGCAAGCCAGAAGCTGACAAGGGATACATATCGTGCCAGAGTATCGAGTTTAAAATACATTAATTAAAGGCCGGATTTAGCCCTGATTAAGGGAGCCTTGTCCCCTCGGTTTTCGTACCTCGTTTGTAGCCTAAAGGGGGTCAGTCTTTCCGTGTCAGGACCGTCGCCTCTAAGTTGCAGCGCGACCAATCGATCGCCAACGCAGACCGTCAAGACCTTCCAGCGGCGTGCGGTACGGCGCGTGGAGTTCTGCACTGCTCGCGCTAAGCGAGCTCGGCGTTTTGGGGGCAACTCACACACACACTAACACACACACACGTAGCGCCAATCCCAAGGCCGTCCTAGAAGTATGTCACGTGCAAGTGTCAACTCAGCGCTTCTCGTGGGTGGACCTTGCTTTTAATAGGGGGAACCCCGACCCCCTGGGGCAGTTTGGGCCGACGTCCCTGCCGTTATAGAGCACGTGCTCGCCAATGTCGCGCCGTTTCGGGTTCGAGTGTCTCGTGTGAAACCAAGTGCCTCAAACTGAGTGAAAAAGATGGATAGAGATCCGAATTGAGAAGCTAGTGCAACATTTCTGACATAGGTACGTATCTTTCGGGGTTTGTGCCTCCTTGCATGTCGTGTTTTCATTGCATTTCGAATCCTTGTCTCCTCGCGTCTTCATTGCGCTAATCCATCCCATGTTCTGTGTTTTGCGTTGTTTCATGTTCGCTTGGCGGCCAAGGGGTTCGAACCTAGAAGGCAGGAGGGGATACCCGGTGCCGGCACATGGTCTGCTCGACCTGTCCAACACCAAGAGGACTCCCGGGCAGAAGTAACTTCCGAAGGACGGACGACTCTAGCTACAGAATCTCTCGCCTGTGAACAACTGGGGGTGCCCCAAAGGGAAAGTAGTCATTTAGATAGGCATGTTTTACAACGTCGACAAAGGTATGTACTTTTGTTCTAGCCGTGTTATAACTTCTCAGCTGTGAACTTGCTCCAGCTTAGCGCTAATCCAAAGCACGTGGTGTGTTTCGAGTTGTTTCATGCCGCGTTTCGAGCCACTGGCAGCCGATGCTTCCCTCCTTGTCGGGTGATGGGGCGGGTGATGGGGCGGGTGATGGGACGGGTGATGGGACTCAAGCGGCGAGCTTCGAGTCTAGCTTCTTTCAATGCAACGCTAACAAACCTCACGGAAAATAAGTACGCATTGTAATGAATTCGTAAAATGTTATCTGAATTTGTCCATGAAAACGCACTATCGAGGTTCCCCTGAGAAAATCAAGGCAATCAAAGCAATCGTTCGCTGCCCGACGAAGGTTTAGCCCTCCCAGCGTAACGCCCCTCTGTGAAGTCTTATCGTGTCTTCATCATGGAGGCGATATTGGTTACGCCTTTTTGTCAAAACCGTTTTCATATAATCATATCCATAGGTTTCGCTTAGCAGTGAGTGAGGTGTGAGATGGACTTGTAAGCTAATTATGCATAACATGTCCAAAGCCTCCCTTCTAACTCGAGTCCTCTGTGTGGTTGCCATGGCGTCGACCGTTAGGGCGCTGGTTGTCACGACGATCCGTGGGGAACGCAGCACGGGGATTGGACCATGACCTCGTCGGGGATTTGACCTCCACGACCTTGGGAAGCAGCCGCCCTGCGACGGATGCACTCGACAGACTGGAGTCGCGGCGTCTGGCCTCCAGTTTGGCAAACGTCTGCAGCATCGACTCCAAGCTCGGCGAGGACACACGGAGTTGCTGGGGCAGGGTCGATTACTTACTCTCAACGTCAGCTTCGCTAGGAAGCTTATAAGATTCGAACTCGAAAATTGACATCAAGTGACCTGTTTTAGAAACTAGCTGACGTCTTTCTTGTCCTTGATGCAACTCCATTATAGTGACACTTTGCTGACACTGTCCTAGCTCAAGATGGCCGTGAGATTCGCTTGGTCTCGCAGTGGGCCGTGCATCCAGTGGCGTCTGTGGGGGGTTGGCGAGCTCGGCCTCCTGGATCCAGCCACCCGCTGCTGTCTTCGAGGCGCTAGCTCCGGTGAGACAGCGAGACCACAGGGAGCCCAAAGTCATGCACCATTGCTCTATCCTTTTTATGCGATAGGAATATAGCCTTTTATCCTCTTACTTACTCTTAAACATCAGCTTCACTAGGAAGCTTATAAGATTCAAACTAGAATTATGACAACATGTGACCTGTTTTAAAGACTGACTGACGTCTTTCTTGGCCTTGATGCAATCCCATTACAGTGACAATGCACCGAGCACCGAGCACCGAGCACCAAGCACCGAGCACCAAGCACCGAGCACCGAGCACCGAGCACCGAGCACCGAGCACCAAGCACCGAGCACCGAGCACCGAGCACCGAGCACCAAGCACCGAGCACCGAGCACCGAGCACCGAGCACCGAGCACCGAGCACCGAGCACCAAGCACCGAGCACCGAGCACCGAGCACCAAGCACCGAGCACCGAGCACCGAGCACCGAGCACCGAGCACCGAGCACCAAGCACCAAGCACCAAGCACCAAGCACCACGCACCGAGCACCGAGCACCGAGCACCAAGCACCAAGCACCACGCACCGAGCACCGAGCACCAAGCACCAAGCACCGAGCACCAAGCTCCGAGCACCAAGCACCCAGCACCGAGCACCGAGCACCAAGCACCAAGCACCAAGCACCAAGCACCAAGCACCCAGCACCAAGCCCGAGGACAGCGTTCCGTCAGCAAGATTGCAAAGCTCATGAGAGATTGTTGCGATGGGTGCATGTTGGGCAAAGAGTCTGCAGGCCGCGTGAATGAGTGCTGTTGGTCGATCGCTTGACTTGCCGGGTTTAACGTCACCACCGCTAGAATGCGGACGCTAGGAACATTCAGGGACCGGTCCATTGGTTGTTCCAATGTTGTTCTATACTGGGTTGTTCCAAACAGGGAAGTTGTTCAAAGGTTTTCTTGGTTGTAGAAAGGTTTCTTTTGTTAGTTGATCGAAGGATTTCTTGGTTGTTCAAAGGTTTATTAGTTGTTCGAAGGTTCCTTGGTTGTTTATAGGTTTGTTTTGTTCGTTGTTCTAAGAGTTTGTCAGCTGTTCGAAGGTTTGTTGTTTGTTCGAAGGTTTGTTGGTTGTTGGTGGCAGCATCGCTCCTTGCTGTTAGATTCCACAATGAGGGATTTGCTCGTTGTCGCAATTTGTCGGTGGTTGCAGTTTGTAGCAGCGGCTTCCCAGTCTCTGAATGTTCTTTTATGACCAAGCATAAACATAACTTAATGACAATCGCGAACTGGGAAACACAGCTTATTGTAACGTCGGGTGAGATAGATTACCGCAGACTCTTTGACACCATCATGATACCAGGCAGTCGGGATCCACGTGCTCTGTACCACGATCCACGTACCACGCATCAGAAACACGGCTTCCTGGATCACCGGGCGAAGACATCCTTAGACCGGGTCGATCTGCCGCAAGGTTGGTATTACTGTTCGGTTCGAGGTTCTTATCCGTCGAATTTGGAAATAATGTCGACGATGAAATCGTTTGCATAAAGATATCGTTTGGTGAATTAAGACCGCGGCTTATGGACTAAAGTCTGCAGCAATATTTTCGGCTCTGATCTCCGTTCTCTGCATTGCAGCCGACCAATCCGGTGCTGCAAGAACTTCGAGGGACGTCCAGGACTAGAGGCATGCCAACCAATAAAACACAGGTGAGCTTTTTTGTTTCCAAATGCATGCAAGAATATTATCAAAGTGATGTCTTGACTACCAATCAAATATTTGGCAAACGTCTACAAACTTGGCAAGTAATTTGAGTTCTTTGCTTCCTTGCAGGTTTTGCCCTTTGTGGATGAGAGGAGCCACGAAATCACCGGCCGAGCGTTCGAAGCCATCCTTTGCCCACGTCGGTCTTTGAAGGTTGGTGTAATTGTTCGGTTCTAGTTACATCATGTATGTCGAATTTGAAAATAATGTCGGTGTTTCGCGTTTTGAGTGATCATGGTATGAGTTAAGACCGAGTCTTGGAACCGGACTTTACTTCTTGTTTTCACAAGTGTTCCCAAAAGCCACAAAAACACAGCTGTTCGTTGCGTTAAGTGGAACCACACATTCAATCCTTGAATGTGTTATTACTTAAATCAACAAAATCTTACCTTTACCTTGTTCCCTCGCAAATTCAAGAATATCTTTGGTTCTGACCAATCACTGATTAGTAGTTGGTACAAACCTAACCTACAAATGTCAAAAGTCATGTATTTATTTTGTTATCTTATTTGTTTTTTATTATCTGCTCACCATCGATTGTAGTGTCAGTCGACCATGGCTGGAATATTGGATTCAATAAGCACCCTTCTTTCTCCACTGGGGACGAACTTCGCGCTCAAAGGCATGCTGGAGAGATGTCTAGCTGCCAGGACTAAAGCGGTACGCACTTCACTCTGTCTATCTTGCTGACTTTGATCACTTTTATTTCCACTTCATCTCCTAGTGGGTTGTAGTAGTGGCTTAGAAACTCGTCAGTCGCATTCAAGCATGTATCCAATGTTAATAACAGACAAGTGTTGATTATTTTGCTAGGTCGTGTAGGTAGGTAGGCTACCTACCTACCTACACTACCTGAAGTCCATCGATACAGGGAACTTGGCTGGATTCCTTGATCGATGGTCGAGTACCTAGCCTGACAGCTGATATTATGTTTGTTTGATGACAGGAGGAGAGTGAGGTGGTGGCTCGCTGCTTGGGTCTCGCTGAGGAGCGTCTGCGCCAGGCAGGGACTTCGACGGGAGAGGCAGCTCGATGTCTGGCGATGGCCTGTTTTGCCACCACGCTCGGCTACGATGCTTCGTTTGCCTCGGTGCACGCCGTCAAGATGGCTCAGAGCAGTTCCCTGGCTGCCAAACGTGTCGGTGAGTCAAAGCAGACACTCTTGCTATGTAGGTAACTAAGTGTCTGTAACTTTGGGAATAGAAAACTGGCCGATGTCCCAGTCCAAGTCTCGTGTAACAAGGCTTCTGGTTCAGAGGTAGGTGCGTAGGTAACACTTCTGGACACTGAGAACGATCCTTTCGGAATCCGGCTTTGCCCTCAGAAAGGTGTTTGAAAAGTGTTCAGGAAGGTCTGAGTAGCTGTCATGTGACTTTTTTTCATTCGATTTGGCCCGAAATCACTGCCCATGTTAAGCCATATGGAATTGAAAAAAAAAAAGATTTTGAAACCACAGGACTTCTGCTGGTGCCTGAAACGTGAATGAGCTCATGGATAAGATTCATACAGAGTAAGAACCTTGAATATACCTAGTCACAATTGGCATAAACTCCTTGAAACACAGCAGTTTTCATTGGTTTGTTACATATTCACTTAGGTATAGGCACCTACTGTTGAATTATGATAACCAATGCTATGCAGTTAATTAGTAGGTACCTAGTATGTAGTTGTGTAGTATGTAGTAGTATAGTAGTAGTAGGTATGTAGTTATGTAGTTAATTGTATGTATGTGTGATGGTAGTTATTGTGTTGAGTATTGGCATCTTGGTAGGTAGGTACCTATACCTCCTTACTGTTTAACATTGAAGTTTAGCATTGAGTTTTGACATTGAATGTAGCCCTACCTACCTATTGTCTAAGAGTAATTCTAAAACCAAGTAGTACAGCTAGTTCACTACATTGTACAAGTGTTGAGGTCCAAGGGAGTAGATAGGTAGATTGCCTGCGGTTGCTAACGACCGCTTGATCCAATGCCAGGCTACCTGTCCTGCTCGGTGCTGGTCCCTGAACACGACCCGCTAGCGCTGCTCCTGGTCAACACGGTGGCGCGAGACCTTTGCGCCGGGTCTGCGCTGGCCGTCACGCTCGCGCTCTCCGCTTGCGCCAGTTCGGTGTCGATGGCGCGGACGCCGCAGTTGATGTTGCTGGTCGTCGACAAGCTTGCGCATCCCGTCGTTAGTTGCCTACTTTGATTACGTTTTACTGGATAGGGAATTCTCCTTAAATGTGAATCTATTATCCAACCATTTTTCTTAATTGCAATTTTAATTTATAAGACTATATATTTTTTACTTTCCTGATCGGATAATTACTCTTCGATTTAAATCTGTTTTAAGAATCACTAAAATACGAGTTTTTGAGTCAGGGCAATTACGACACAATAAGTCAACTCTGACGTCAGAATTCAGGTGATTTGAGGGATCTGCCCATGCTGGCCGTGCAATAGTATCCAGGTACTGACGTCACTACTCATGCGTTGTCAGGTGATTTGAGGGATCTGCCCGTGCTGGCCGTGCAATAGTGTCCAGGTACTGACGTCACTACTCATGCGTTGTCAGGTGATTTGAGGGATCTGCCCATGCTGGCCGTGCAATAGTGTCCAGGTACTGACGTCACTACTCATGCGTTGTCAGGTGATTTGAGGGATCTGCCCATGCTGGCCGTGCAATAGTGTCCAGGTACTGACGTCACTACTCATGCGTTGTCAGGTGATTTGAGGGATCTGCCCATGCTGGCCGTGCAATAGTGTCCAGGTACTGACGTCACTACTCATGCGTTGTCAGGTGATTTGAGGGATCTGCCCATGCTGGCCGTGCAATAGTGTCCAGGTACTGACGTCACTACTCATGCGTTGTCAGGTGATTTGAGGGATCTGCCCATGCTGGCCGTGCAATAGTGTCCAGGTACTGACGTCACTACTCATGCGTTGTCAGGTGATTTGAGGGATCTGCCCATGCTGGCCGTGCAATAGTGTCCAGGTACTGACGTCACTACTCATGCGTTGTCAGGTGATTTGAGGGATCTGCCCATGCTGGCCGTGCAATAGTGTCCAGGTACTGACGTCACTACTCATGCGTTGTCAGGTGATTTGAGGGATCTGCCCATGCTGGCCGTGCAATAGTGTCCAGGTACTGACGTCACTACTCATGCGTTGTCAGGTGATTTGAGGGATCTGCCCATGCTGGCCGTGCAATAGTGTCCAGGTACTGACGTCACTACTCATGCGTTGTCAGGTGATTTGAGGGATCTGCCCATGCTGGCCGTGCAATAGTGTCCAGGTACTGACGTCACTACTCATGCGTTGTCAGGTGATTTGAGGGATCTGCCCATGCTGGCCGTGCAATAGTATCCAGGTACTGACGTCACTACTCATGCGTTGTCAGGTGATTTGAGGGATCTGCCCATGCTGGCCGTGCAATAGTGTCCAGGTACTGACGTCACTACTCATGCGTTGTCAGGTGATTTGAGGGATCTGCCCATGCTGGCCGTGCAATAGTGTCCAGGTACTGACGTCACTACTCATGCGTTGTCAGGTGATTTGAGGGATCTGCCCATGCTGGCCGTGCAATGGTATCCAGGTACTGACGTCACTACTCATGCGTTGTCAGGTGATTTGAGGGATCTGCCCATGCTGGCCGTGCAATAGTGTCCAGGTACTGACGTCACTACTCATGCGTTGTCAGGTGGTTTGAGGGATCTGCCCGTGCTGGCCATGCAATAGTGTCCAGGTACTGACGTCACTACTCATGCGTTGTCAGGTGATTTGAGGGATCTGCCCATGCTGGCCGTGCAATAGTGTCCAGGTACTGACGTCACTACTCATGCGTTGTCAGGTGATTTGAGGGATCTGCCCATGCTGGCCGTGCAATAGTGTCCAGGTACTGACGTCACTACTCATGCGTTGTCAGGTGATTTGAGGGATCTGCCCATGCTGGCCGTGCAATAGTGTCCAGGTACTGACGTCACTACTCATGCGTTGCCAGGTGATTTGAGGGATCTGCCCGTGCTGGCCGTGCAATAGTGTCCAGGTACTGACGTCACTACTCATGCGTTGTCAGGTGATTTGAGGGATCTGCCCGTGCTGGCCGTGCAATAGTGTCCAGGTACTGACGTCACTACTCATGCGTTGTCAGGTGATTTGAGGGATCTGCCCATGCTGGCCGTGCAATAGTGTCCAGGTACTGACGTCACTACTCATGCGTTGTCAGGTGATTTGAGGGATCTGCCCGTGCTGGCCGTGCAATAGTGTCCAGGTACTGACGTCACTACTCATGCGTTGTCAGGTGATTTGAGGGATCTGCCCGTGCTGGCCGTGCAATAGTGTCCAGGTACTGACGTCACTACTCATGCGTTGTCAGGTGATTTGAGGGATCTGCCCATGCTGGCCGTGCAATAGTATCCAGGTACTGACGTCACTACTCATGCGTTGTCAGGTGATTTGAGGGATCTGCCCGTGCTGGCCGTGCAATAGTGTCCAGGTACTGACGTCACTACTCATGCGTTGTCAGGTGATTTGAGGGATCTGCCCGTGCTGGCCGTGCAATAGTGTCCAGGTACTGACGTCACTACTCATGCGTTGTCAAGGAAACAGGCCAGTCCGTTTTTGCGCTAGGTCCACAATCCAACTTTTTAAATAGTTGTATCTTCTATAAAATTTACTTTAGAATGAATTAAAAAAATACGTGTACGTTTTTTTTCCACGCAAAAGTATAAAATCATGTTTTGTAATTTAAAGAGAATTCCCTATTGCTTTGACACAACTTATCGTGTAACAATCATCCGTTATATATTATACGAATCCATTTGATTTGGACAATTAATGGCGTCCGAAACGGTTTCAAGCATGGCCGCTCTCTGCCAAAGAAAGTCCCTCTGGGCCCGGATTTGCAAACGGAGATTCTGTGGATTCCTCCAAGTTTTGACAAAATCCCCAAAGTCTCACCCCGTTTCGTATTCACAACGCGAGATTCTGTGTTTTTTGGGATAAAAATTCCCTCGCTGGAAACCCCTGCTACGGAGCAGGGGTTTTGTCAACCTCCCCGATCCCAAACTCACCTCGTACTTTTACTATCACCATTTTTTCAACGTTTTCTGGCACTTGTTCCGCAGCGTTTTATTCCAATAGAAAAGTTTGTGTTGGCTGATTATGCAAGTAGGTACTTACATTTTAATTTGAAAGTTGAAGTTAAAATTTGGCAATTTAAAGTTAGGTTAGGTCAAATTTAGGTGATATTGAATTCCGAGAAAACTGACAGCTGAGTCGTCAACTGTCTTTTTATTCGGAAGTGATCTCCAAAATTTAAGAACTCTGATTGGTCAATTTCAATGTACGTCCCCTCCAAACCACCAATTGTAAAATCTCTTTTTTAAAACACGTATAATTGGGGGAATATTTTTGGTGGTTTTGGCAGGGAGAACAAAATCTCCGTTGAGCCAAAATCCCCAATAAAAAAAATCTCTCCTTTGCGAATCCGTGCCGTGCTGAGATCCGCTAGACCGAGAGGGACACTCGGCCCAAGAGAGTCCCGATCGTTTCCAGGCGGCCGTGAGATGCCGCGCCCTCGCCGTGCTCCACCGCCACCTGGATCACCGCGCGGTTACGGCCGTCGTTGCGTTGCTAGGCGACGAGGACCCGGCGGTCGCCGCGGCAACGCTGCCCGTCATCGCAACCGCAATCAGGGTGAGTCAACACTTTTGCGTACGAAAGTCCTCAGACGTACCTTGACAGTTTTAAATAGTTTTCAATGCCGGATCAATAGTCTTGCTGGGTGGCGATTGTGTAGCTTTGTGGTTTCAAAACGATTGCGTTTTCAATATCACTGCCTATATGGTTTAACACGGGGGGCAGTGATTTGAAATCGAGTGATTTCGAGCGAAATCGAACGAGATAAAGTTACACAATCGCAGCCCTGGTTTCCTGACGTTTTGTAACATATGCTACTTTACTTCTTCAAGGGTCATGGCTCGACTGACCTTAAAAACGTGAACAAAGGAACCAATAGTTGGTGTTTAAACTAGGTGTCCCAAATTCTTATGATCCTGTCAGAGTCCAATAATAGTCTTTAAAAAATGCAAATTTACCTACCTACATTTTAAAAACCTTCCAAAATCCCAATGAAAGACTACCTCGAAAAATTGTTTTTTTTCAAAATCAATACTATTTAAATTTATGAAAAAATCTTTGAAGACCGACTGCTTGGAGTCTTGGCACGTACCTGGCAAAGCCGGACGTGAATCCGGTCAGTCAAGGATTCGGGCCGGAATGTCAATGGAACAGTGACCAAGTCGATGGTCCTGTTCCGAAACCTGCTGAGCGTACTGAGCGCCAGTAGGCTCTCAGTACTGAGTTCAGCACGTCTGCTGCCTCCCAATAACGGAACGCAATACGCGATCTCAGCTCGGTGGGTTTGAATTTTCCAAGCGGCAATATTCAAAGTTCTCAGCTCGCAAGTAGCAGAGTTTTTTTCCCCAATACCACAACCAAATTACGTAAGAAAATTACGAAATAATAATTTGCTTACTTGTTGATAATAATAATAATAATAATAATAATATGTGTTTATTTCATGATTGGCCGAAGCATATGAATTGTCCGTTCTTATATAATATATAGTAGACGTTCTTATTCTTCTCTACTAACTTTCAACTGAAAAGTAACCTCGCAAACACCACACGTCAGAACTGATTTGTAGCCCGCCAACTTGAAATTTGAATTGCCCGAGCTCAGTGGGATTGACCGAGGCCGAAACCTCCAGTCAACTTCGGTGGCTCTCAGCAGGTTACGGCACGGCCACCTGGGTCCAGCTCAGTCACTGCGATAGGATTCGGAACGGATCTCGGTGAGATTTGTTACTGCGCAGTGGCTTCCGAAAACCTATATCTCGGATATGAATGATATCCTATATACTAGGGCGAACGCAATTTGTGTTGCGTTGAAGATGAGCGTAGCGGTTTGTATATAGCGCAAAAAAAGATTAAGGCAAGAAGCTTATGAAAATCATGGAGCAGCAAGCCGGACCATTGCTTTCTCAAAACTTCTGATCACTTGAAAATGTAAACGATTCTGACCTTTCTTTGTTTCTGTCCGAGGTGTCGGGTAGCGGAAATATGCTCATTTTGAGATCATTGAGCAATGTGCATGTTAAAACATAGATGTAACTCATGCCAAAGGGTTTTTATTGGGTTTAATTGGGTTGGATTTTATTGGGAAAAATCTGGTGTGATGTTTCGATTTGGTTTCGATGGTTTCTAAAGGCAAATCGAAATTGGGAACATTTGAAAAAAATACGCACTTTTAAATAAATTTCCGTACTTTTCCAAACTTGCCCAATTGTCGAATTTTGCTCTTTTTTCTGCTTTGAAAGTGAAGGGTGTGGAGGATTTTCTTGAAAAACGCAGGGGGTCTAAGTTGAGAACAAAAGTAGACACCCTGAAAATTTCATCCCACTCGAAGCAGGCGTTTGGCCTGTAGAGCGCGCGCAAACACACATACAAAAAAACAAACAAAACAAAACAAACAAACAAACACACACCAAGTGTTTTTTTTAGCAGTAGTGAAATTGATGATTTCCCTTCGCTCGCTACGCTCATCAATTATCCTATATATTTAGGATAGGACCCATGTCGCGTTGAAAAGCAAGACTAGTTTCACGTGTCTCTCACTGCCGAGGCAACAAAGTCGGGGAAGGACCTTTTTAAAAAGATCAAGATCCTTTTTTAGTGATCGTAGAACTGATTGCGTTCGTTTTCTACAAACTGATATTTTATTTTGACCGAGATCTTCTTTCCACAATCTTTTTAAAAAGATCTTTTTAAAAAGATCAAGATCGTTTCCCAATGCCTAAACCGATGTGTTTTAGAAGCACGTGTGTATTAAATTCTGTGTGTTTTTAATGTGGGATTGCAGGCAACAAAATTACCTCCAAATTTGACCGTTTATTCCGGGACAATTGCCGAAACAGAGGCAATGAATCTTCGGTTAGTGGTCGATTGACGGACAAAAATGGACCATTTTCCCAGTTTTTTTTTCTGAACACGTTCTTTAAAACGAAATCGATATATATATATAAATAAATATATATATACATATAAATATATATTTATATTTTTTTTTTATTATATATTTTTTTTTCCCTTCAACCTATTGGTCATTTTGCGCCTTTTTATAAAACGATCTTTAATAATAATAATAATAATAATAATAACAATAATAAAAGTACCTAATATTAATATTAATAATAGTAGTAATATTAATTTTTTTTTTTTTTTTTTTTTTATTATATAACCAAAATCATACAATGCTTCACTTCTGCTTACACCAGTGGCTGCGATTTCCCACAAAACCCGAAAGGGTTGTCCGTGGAATAATGTTATAAATAAATAAAAATAAGTTTTAATTAATAGCCTGTGAACAAGCTGACATGAGTAAACTGTAAGTATATGAATGAATTAAACAAAGTAATTGCACAACAAGTATCCGTGATCTACTTAGTACATCTTGCTTAAGATTTAAAGTTTAAAGTTTGGCGTTGTTGATAAGCACATTCTTAGTTGACATTTTAATTTCAGCATATTTCGTAAGTTTTTTTATATTATGCGGAATGGAATTAAATATATCTGGAACTAGGTAGTTTAAGCGTCTCTGACCAAATTTGTTATTAAAACGAGGAACTGTAAGGATGCCATCTGAATTTGAGTTTAATCTAGTGGTGAGCTGGTAAGTTGAAGAATCTTTAATTTTGTAATCATCAGAATAAAAGTATTTTAAAATAAATCTGTATTTGAATAACTCCCGTACTGGTAATAAGTTGAAATGTATGTATAGTTCATTTAATTTAGAATTTTGACTATTCCTAGTTGAAATTGGCGAAATTGACTTTATAACCCGATTTTGCAGCGCTTGAATTTTACCAATGTGATACTCTGACGCCGTTCCCCAGGCCAGAATTCCATATTGTAGCAGCGACTCGAATAGGGCACAGTAGGCCATTCTAATTATATCAAAGGGCATGTCGGAGATTTTTAATTCGTATAATTTTAGAGCACAGGATTGCAGTCTTTTGTGCAGCACATCAATGTGGGGTCTCCATGTAAAATTTCTATCAATAGTGACCCCAAGGTAAATGTGCTCGTCTGCATTTTGGATTACAACATTACAATTACAATTTTTATGCAAAACAGGTCTAATAGTGTGCAAACATTCGGCAGAATGATAAATTATTTCGGGTGAATGGAAACGCGAGGAGTTTAAGACTGTACTGAAGTGCATGCACCTTGTTTTGTTTGCATTTATTACTAAAGAGTGGTCATGACAGAACTTTAAAAGACTTATGAAATCGGCCTGGAGGTATTTTTCCGCTGTATTGACTGATTTGTGATCAGCTATCAGTAGAGTATCATCAGCGTACATAAATATTACGGAATTTGATATACATTTGAAAAGGTCATTGACATAAATGAGATACAGGATGGGCCCCAGAATTGAGCCTTGTGGAACTCCAGAGTGGCATGGCTTGATTTCACTGGAGATGTTATTGACTTTCACAGTAATAAATCTATCTTGTAGGTAACTTGTAAACCATAGCAACATAGGACCTCTTATTCCTGCATTTTCTATCAGTTTTATCAATATTTTGTGGTCTAGGGTATCGAAAGCTTTAGAGAAATCAACAAATAAAGCTAAAACATTCATATTATTATTGAGGAGTGAATTAATATGGTCAGATAGGAGGACAAGTAGATCTGAAGTCCCCTTTCCCTTTTGGAATCCGAACTGTGATTTATTTATAATGCCAAATTTTTCTAGATAATTAGTGAGTACGTCTGCGACACATCGTTCCATGATCTTGTCAATTACCGGTAAAAGTGAGATTGGACGGTAATTTGAATAATGAAGGTGATCTCCCTTCTTGTAAACAGGTTTCGTAATTGCAATTTTAATACCTGGAGGGACTACCCCACCTTTGAATGATAGGTTACAGATTTTAGTGATAAGAGGTCCAACAATTTTTACTAATAGTTTTAAGTCTTTAGCCCTTATTCCGTCTATGCCCGGCTGCTTCGCTTCGTTTAGTTTGTTTATTGCGATGCTAATTTGGCTCTCGGTAACTGAAGGCATGTACATAGAATGATTTTGAACCGTATGATAAGGAATAGTTAAAGTTTCTAATGGACAATCATGAACGATATCCCTGACTTCTTTTACAAATGCATCAGCGAAGCCATTTACCACAGTTTCGATTTTGTATTTTTTTCCCAAGAATTTCATTATTACATCATCCACGCTGCGTTTTGGATTTTTACCTATAATCTTATTGATCGTTTGCCATGTTTCCCTAAAACCAGAAGAATTTTCAATATTATATTTGAAGTATGCAAGCTTTGAGTGATTGATTAGTTTCTTAACTTTCTTTTTACAGTTCCTGAAGTCAAATTCTAACATATTTTTGACCAGATTATTGGTACAGTTCTTCCATTTTCTAAACATTTTGTCTCTATCGTTAATAGCTGCCATTATTTCCTTGGTTATCCATGGGTTTTTGATTTTCTTTGCTTTTTCTGTTTTATCATACATTCGTGTTGTTTTTTCATAGCATATTCTAAACATATCAGCCAAAGCATCATACAATGTTGAACAATCATTAATGCTAAAGAGAACATGCCACTCGCACGCTCTCAATTTACATTTTAAATCGTACTCATCAATTTTTGGTGCAATAAGAGGGTTTGATTGTTCATCAAGTGGGTCTACAGATTTGTAATGTAGGTCCACCATAATCATATAGTGGTCAGTGATTTTGGTAGTAAATACAGCAGATTTTATTTTATTGAAATTACCACGGACAAATATATGGTCAATACACGATCTTGTAAGACCTCCCATTCTAATCTCTTCGCGCGTTGCACTGTAGATGCAATTTCTAAACCCATTTGTTGCGAGAACACTTTCATACAGGCTTACATAATTATCATCATTCTCAAATAAATTTACGTTCATGTCACCTATTAACAACATATTTTTAGAACGGTTGTTTATAATTAATTCTTCAACCTCTTTTACAAAGCTAAGTACATTCGTATTAGGCGGTCTGTAGCCAGCAATGATATCGAAACTGCGACCATCATTGTGTGAGATGGTTCCAGAAATACCTTCAAAGTTTTGGAATTCATATTTATTGTCTTTAAAATTTAAATCATCTCGTAAGTACATTATAATTCCACCTCCAGTTCTTTGAACCCGCAGTCTCGATATCAAGCTGTACCCTGTCAGCTGGTACTTATCATTTAGGTCAATTACATTTACTTCACTGAGCAGCAGGACATGAAAGGTCCCCACGTGTTTGTTAATAACCGCAAATAGCTCATCCCAATGTTTACGCAGCGATCTGACATTTAAACTCAAACACGTAGAGCCCTGTACATTAGATAGCCAAGAGTCTAAGTTGTTGATTATTTTGTATTGAATGTTATCATCGTTTTCCAAGAGTTGTTGATCAAATTGCATTTAGCTCCGAATCTAAACAATTTTGTCCAAATCTCCTAGACAATGAACTGTTATTACCTCCTTGGAGTTATCGTCGCGTTTAGCCAGCACCCTCCCCGCGCGACTCCACCAGACGTACTTGTAGCCCACTTCTTTCTGTCGGATCTTCGCACGCCAGAGAAGTTCACGGTTGTAGGATGTCAAATTTTCATTGATATATATTCGCTCTTGATCGTCGGACCTCTTGCCCGAGATGTCAAAGTTGGAGATTGGTTTTCGCTTTGCTTCGATGAATTCGTTCCTTTTTTTACGACTCGCGAATTGCACAATTATGCGTGGCGGACGATCTTTGTTGTTGGAGCGCAGGCGGTGGGCTGCCTCAATATCTGCAGATATCAAGTTGATGGATAATTTCTTAGCAATCGAGAGTAGAATCTTCTCAATATCTTCTCCTTTTGCTTCAAGCACGTTGTCGAGCTCGATGTTTTTGTTCCGGCTATATTGATCCTGAGCATTGGCCTTATAGTTGATATTGTCTACCTGAGTGTACAGTTCGTCGATTTGCTTTTCTTTAATTTTGCCGTCCTTCTTTAACGTTTCAATCTTTTCGTTCACTACGTCGAATTCTTTTTGAACTTCTGATTTAAAAGATAGTAGATTATCCGAAACAGTCTTAAAGTTGTTCAATAATTCGAGTTTCAGCTCTTGTATCGCTTGTGTAATAGATGCAATGTCCGAATCGCCTTGTTTACTTTTTTCACGACACTTAACGCAACGCCAACTGCGCTTTGATTCTTGAGATTTACCTTCCCACGTACTTTTTTGAAGACCTGAGCACTTAAAGTGCAATTCCTTATCGCAACTGCTGCACAGAACACAATCACCGTCCCGCGGCAACGGCTCGTAACACTTGCTACACAGCGACATCGGCCCTGGCGAGCCGACCGACCGGTGGTACAGGTATACAGGTGGATAGGAGCAGCCAAAAACACGTCCGCTCCGTTCGGTGTCTAGCAGAAGAATGAAATAATAATAATAATAATAATAATAATAATAATAATAGTAATAATAATAAACAATCTTGAATATGAAGTTACAAAAACTGGACGACAAACTCCGATCCGTTCAAAAGATCGTTCTCTTGACGACGACCCAGAATGTTTTAAAAGACGGATTTGGCAACGAAAGCTGCTAACGGCGTCCGAATCCGCGCAGACTTTCCCCCGCGCGCTGGACCTCTGCGCGCTGGCCCGCGCGCTGGCCGCGTTCCAGCGCCAAGTGCTTCAAGGTCGCATGCCGGCGCAGCTCAGCGCGCCCTTCGCGCAGGCACAAGTCGTCCGGTAAGCCGTGTCCGGACTGTAGGCACTCGGTTGGCTTTCAACCAAATATCCTGACGATTTATTGACATTTCTAATAGCAGAACCTGGTACATGGTAACTGAATGAATGAATAGTGGGGTTTTATGGCTGTTGGTGCGGTTGTAGCGTGATTATTTCATGAAGCTTTATTTGAACTTTCTGTTGGTATTTCGTGGTTATAAATCACACAATTTGTTGCCAAAAGTGTGAGGATTCCGTAGACATGGGTTTCGTTACGATCGGACAAACGGTGTGGCCACAAGTTGGTATCCAGTAGGAGGTGAATTCTGCGCGGGAAGTGGCCCGAGTATGAGCTCAATAATACGACGTAACAGGGTTGTTATAGAATGCTTGAAAATACTAGATGAGTGAATATTTTCGAGATTTGCAAACACACAATTTGTTGGAAGGGACACTGGTAACTGCTTAAACTAGTAACAATTTCCTCTCACTCAATTTGTTGCCAAAAGTGTGAGGATTCCGTTGACCCTGGTTTCGTTACGATCGGACAAACGGTGTGGCCACAAGTTGGTATCCAGTAGGAGGTGAAATTTGAGCGGGAAGTGGCCCGAGTATGAGCTCACTCCAAAAGTCTTAAGGCGCCACTATTCATTCATCAGTTACCATGTACCATGTTACTTAATTTTCTTAGACTAGGTATCTTTTAAGCACTAGTTTTGAAAAAACTATTTCAAACTGGGATTTGAATGCTGAATCAAAAGTCTCACTCTGCTTTCGACGAAATATCCAGGGGCCTTATACCGAGCGCGGCCATTTGGAGCAGCTACCAAGCGGCTAATTCAAAATCACAAAATGCTACGAAATCAACAAACTGCCCATTGTTGAAATGGCCGCTCTAGGTCCGGGTTATTTAACACCGCCAGCCCGGCTTATTAGCCGCGTGGTAGCCGCTCCAAATGGCCGCTCTAGGTAAGGCACCTGGGTCCTGCCTGCACTTGGTCGGCACCAAGTACCTCAGAGCCGTGTTTTCCACCCTGCCGCCCGGCTCAGAGCCGTGTTTTCCACCCTGCCGCCCGGCTCAGAGTCGTGTTTTCCACCCTGCCGCCCGGCTCAGAGTCGTGTTTTCCACCCTGCCGCCCGGCTCAGAGCCGTGTTTTCCACCCTGCCGCCAGCCTGCTGGCCGAGTGCGGCCCGGCCTCGGAGGAGACGCTGCGTCTGGTGGTCGACACGATGGCCAACGCGATGGACGTTGCCTGGACGACGGCCAACACAGACGGCGAGGCCGAAGGTACGGCGATTTCATAGCGATTTCATAGCGATTTCATAGCGATTTCATAGCGATTTCATAGCGATTTCATAGCGATTTCATAGCGATTTTATAGCGATTTCATAGCAATTTCATAGCGATAGGTACAAGGCCTAGCGATTTCATAGCGATTTCTTAGCGATTTCATTGTGATAGGTACAAGGCCTAGCGATTTCATAGCGATTTCATAGTGATTTCATAGCGATTTCATAGCGATTTCTTAGCGATTTCATTGTGATAGGTACAAGGCCTAGCGATTTCATAGCGATTTCATAGCGATTTCATTGTGATTTCATAGCGATTTCATAGCAATTTCATTGTGATAGGTACAAGGCCTAGCGATTTCATAGCGATTTCATAGCGATTTCATTGTGATTTCATTGTGATTTCATTGTGATTTCATAGCGATTTCATAGCAATTTCATTGTGATAGGTACAAGGCCTAGCGATTTCATAGCGATTTCTTAGCGATTTCATTGTGATTTCATAGCGATTTCATAGCGATTTCTTAGCGATTTCATAGCGATTTCTTAGCGATAGGTTCAAGGCCATGCGATTTTGTAACTTTCACGTAATGCCGTTATCGGTTCGATGGATAAAATCCTATTGTTGTCCGTGTTAGTTTTTTAACTTTGTAACCGAGAACGGCAAAGTCAGAGTGACGAAATCGCAGCGCTGCAGCCGCCAACGTCTGGGTTGCCACGCGGCTGGCGTTGGGATTCGTGTTTTTATCGTCCGTTGGCTGCGATTCTCTTCACACTTTCGGCAGTGGTTGTAAACAGCAATCGATTTGGAATCGATTGCATAACTGTTTTGAAATGTTGTTTGAAATTGAAAAGATTTGGCAACACGGCTTTTGGTGGGATGAAAAAAATGTTTGTGTGTGCTTCCATACCTGGCTATTCTATTGGTTACGGTAGCCAAAATCATTCAACTTGTGTCTGGATCAGAGATTTGGCCAATAACGAGCTTTACTTTGTTACAAGGGAAGAGTTTTCCAGTCCAATGGCCGTTGTGCATTCGAGTCTAGTCTATACAACCATCTAATTCACAATGGACTTCAAGGAAGCGTATTTAGGTACTACGTAACTATAGAAGGCTAACTGCACAACTGCACATACCTGCCTGAATAACAAAATGTGTCAAACTGTACGCCATCTTGATTGGGACCAAAAACCTCCTTGGTGCAAATTTCACTTTAGAATCAAGGTGGCTCAGGCCTGTTGTTGGTAGGAAATATTTGTTTAATGGCACTTGTTGATATTTCCAAATGCGATTAAAACTTGTCATTAGAAAAACTTCCTTGCAATGCAAATTTCATACCGGAATCGAGATAGCCCGGACCCTTTTGTTTTGGTCAAGTAAACACTTGTAATGCACTACTTGTTGCTATTCCAGATCCGTTTAATACCTTACTACATTATTTCTGAGTACTTTTGCCTCTGGGAGAGCTGTCTTGCAAGTTGTCTGTTGGACTGTGCCAAGCTGTGACAATTTGTCCCAATCAAGATGGCGTTCAATTTGACACGTATTTCAGTCCCCGGTTGCGGGTCTAGCCTTAAGGCTATTGGTGTGAGTGCTTACTCGGGCCACTTCCCGCTCAAATTTCACCTCCTACTGGATACCAACTTGTGGCCACACCTTTTGTCCGATTGTAACGAAACCCATGTCTACAGAATCCTCACACTTTTAGCAACAAATTGTGTGATTTATAACCACGAAATACCAATAGAAAGTTAAAATAAAGCTTCATGAAATAATCACCAACATCCACACCAATAACCCTACGGCTATTGGTTCCGAATAAAGGTTTGAAGGTTTCGTTACGATCGAACAAAAGGTGTGGCCACAAGTTGGTATCCAGTAGGAGGTGAATTCTGCGCGGGAAGCGGCCCGAGTATGAGCTCAATAATACGACGTAACAGGGTTGTTATAGAATGCTTGAAAATACTAGATGAGTGAATATTTTCGAGATTTGCAAACACACAATTTGTTGCCAAAAGTGTGAGGATTCCGTGGACCCTGGTTTCGTTACGATCGGACAAAAGGTGTGGCCACAAGTTGGTATCCAGTAGGAGGTGAATTCTGCGCGGGAAGTGGCCCGAGTATGAGCTCAATAATACGACGTAACAGGGTTGTTATAGAATGATTGAAAATACTAGATGAGTGAATATTTTCGAGATTTGCAAACACACAATTTGTTGCCAAAAGTGTGAGGATTCCGTGGACCCTGGTTTCGTTGCAATCGGACAAACGGTGTGGCCACAAGTTGGTATCCAGTAGGAGGTGAATTCTGCGCGGGAAGTGGCCCGAGTATGAGCTCAATAACACGACGTGACAGGGTTGTTATAGAATGCTTGAAAATACTAGATGAGTGAATATTTTCGAGATTTGCAAACACACAATTTGTTGCCAAAAGTGTGAGGATTCCGTGGACCCTGGTTTCGTTGCAATCGGACAAACGGTGTGGCCACAAGTTGGTATCCAGTAGGAGGTGAATTCTGCGCGGGAAGTGGCCCGAGTATGAGCTCAATAATACGACGTAACAGGGTTGTTATAGAATGCTTGAAAATACTAGACGAGTGAATATTTTCGAGATTTGCAAACACACAATTTGTTGCCAAAAGTGTGAGGATTCCGTGGACCATGGTTTCGTTGCAATCGGACAAAAGGTGTGGCCACAAGTTGGTATCCAGTAGGAGGTGAATTCTGCGCGGGAAGTGGCCCGAGTATGAGCTCAATAACACGACGTGACAGGGTTGTTATAGAATGCTTGAAAATACTAGATGAGTGAATATTTTCGAGATTTGCAAACACACAATTTGTTGCCAAAAGTGTGAGGATTCCGTGGACCCTGGTTTCGTTGCAATCGGACAAACGGTGTGGCCACAAGTTGGTATCCAGTAGGAGGTGAATTCTGCGCGGGAAGTGGCCCGAGTATGAGCTCAATAATACGACGTAACAGGGTTGTTATAGAATGCTTGAAAATACTAGACGAGTGAATATTTTCGAGATTTGCAAACACACAATTTGTTGCCAAAAGTGTGAGGATTCCGTGGACCCTGGTTTCGTTACAATCGGACAAAAGGTGTGGCCACAAGTTGGTATCCAGTAGGAGGTGAAATTTGAGCGGGAAGTGGCCCGAGTAAGCAATCACTCCAATAGTCTTCAACGTAGTATGTATACACTTCGTTGAAGTCGATGGTCGTGAGACTCCAGACTTGTTGACTTGTTGACTTGTGACCGCCAAGGTACGGAATCCTCACACTTTTGGCAACAAATTGTGTGATTTATAACCACGAAATACCAATAGAAAGTTCAAATAAAGCTTCATGAAATAATCACGCTACAACCGCACCAATAACCTTAAACGTAGTATATATATGTATACGCTTCGTTGAAGTCGATGGACGCGGGACTCTAGACTCGTTCTCGATCCCCAGAGCGGAGTGCGGCCGCGGACCCGGCGCCTTGCGGATCCCCGCGCCCGGCGCCTTGCGGATCCCCGCGCCCGGCGCCTTGCGGATCCCCGCGCCCGGCGCCTTGCGGATCCCCGCGCCCGGCGCCTTGCGGATCCCCGCGCCCGGCGCCTTGCGGATCCCCGCCCCGAGTGTCGCGCGCGCGGT
Organism: Nemoura dubitans; assembly: GCA_921293005.1. NCBI lineage: Eukaryota > Metazoa > Arthropoda > Insecta > Plecoptera > Nemouridae > Nemoura > Nemoura dubitans. The sequence continues at coordinate 466,225 of OV121075.1, forward strand.
CCTGGGTGGCGCTGGAATGCGTGCACGCCGTCGCCGCCTTCACGCGGGACGCAGCCGCGCGAGACGAGGCGGCCACCTGCGCCACCGCGCTGCTAGGCAACGCGGACGTCAACGTCAGGTGCGGGCCCGAGTCGGCGTTTGACCTTGTGTCGATCCTTTAAGGTCCCACCTAAAATGAATAATGTGAATAATTTAAATAAAATAAAGTCCACCAAGAGCCATTTTGTATGATCTCTTCAACATCAAAATAAATTTGAAAATTGTATTATCACTTTAAAATGTTGATATTGCACAGTGATTGCTGTGAAAATTGACTACCAAAAGTTAGAAGCATACCTCTTCGAAGGGGATGCGATTACAGCCGGAAATCCCAAAGCCTCGATGACGCAGTCCAGGGCTCACAGACATAGCTGCATCCCCAAGAAGGCAGTTTGTGGCTGCAAATAGTTTTTAAAGGTATGAAGCTTGGGCCTTGGTTTGTACCTGGGATCAAGGAGTGTGTAATCTGGGGCCTGCCTAAGTCTGTTCATTGAGCTGTGAACTCGGGCCCCTTCCCTTACCTCGTACGGGATACACTTCCTCGCACGGGATACACGTTCCAGGCCACACCTTTGGTCGGATCGCGGTGAAACCTATATTTTCGGAATCTTCGCACGGCTGGCAACCAATTGAACCATTTTCATTTCTAAAAATTCTCCAGTCAATTACTTACAAGCGTTTTAAGACAACCCTGTTTTGCTGGTACATTGAAAGATGTCAATTCCAGCTAAGAATTTACCTCTTACTGGATACACTTTCCAGGCCACACCTGTTATTTGATCGCGACGAAACAAATATCTACGGAATCCTCACACTTTTGACAACCAATTGAATACCTACCTCAGAATCTCGAAATATCTCTTGGAAATCCCAAAAATGGTGCATTCAATTTTCCTCAACAGCCACCAATGAATTACCTTAAGGCCATTCATTGATGGTTGTTGATATCAATTGCATTAAACTTTATATGGATTTCCAAGAGATATTTCGAGGTTCTGAAATATTCAATTGGTTGTTCGAAGTGTGAGGATTCCGTAGATATTTGTTTTGTTGCGATCTGATAACGGGTGTGGCCTGGAAAGTGCATCCCGTACGAGGTGAAGGAATCGGCTCGACTTCGGTGCTGAAACATTGAAACTCAGCGGCAGACTTCTGCCCGAAATGCTGTTGACCAACCTCGGCTTCCTGGGCGAGGGAGGTTGGCAGCACGGGGGGAATATCCGACTATAGGGGGGCCTAGACATTGGTGGGATGGGATCCATAGGGCAGTGGCTTGGCAGGCCCTGAATCGATAACCTTGCAAGTTTCAACGCTTCTAATTGTGACCCACGTCAAGCCGGCCCTCAACGCCAGCGGTTCCCTTGCGCAGATGCGGTGCGCTGACTGCGCTGACCCGCCTCAAAGTGCCGGCGCCGTCCGTGCACCTGTCGCTGGCGGCGCCGTGTCCCACCGAGCGCCGCCTGGCGGTGGCGTTGCTGGCGGCAACGACGACGAAGGACGGCGCCAAGGACGCTTGTCTGCGCCTGACACAACACGCGCATCTTCATTGTGCCAACGAGCCTGTCGCCAGCCAAGGTATGTTAAAAACATACACAAGTGACTTTTTTTTGGGGTAAGTGAAATTGAAGATCACCGCTGCCACTTTGGTCATCTTATACTAGACACATTGCGACATGGGGACTAAAGTATAGTACGTGCCTTCATACCTAGATTCAACTGTGGAAGGGAGGCAAACACGTTTTGGCTTGCCCACCCTTTATTGGTGCTGCATATCAACTTCAATTTCATTACATTATAATCTAGACCCCATGGTAATTGATCCACAGGGCCATGTACAGGGCCATACTCAGGACCCATATACAGGGACTAAAATCTAGTACCTACGTACCTAGTGTAACAGTGCTTAGTCTAAACACTGCTATTGTAGGGATAAGAAGTTGCAGAAGGTACAGCCAAGTACCAAAGAGTAGTTGTTTATTTTTAAAATACACAGAGTAGTCGTTGTAGAAAGTGGTCTCTGCCACAGCTGGGCCACCCTAGACCACTCATGCTCATTGTACATTGTACATTGTACTTGGTTCAACCGGTTGGCAATGGCCCCTGGTTTTGAGGTGTCATGTACTTGATTTGGAGCTAGGCCAGATAATGCACCTCTTGGTCCCGAATAGAGATGCATATCTGACTCTGGGCGGGTACAACTAGTCATTGTTGTTACACTAGATTCAACTGGGGAAAGAAAGCAGACATGTTTTGGCTTGCCCACCCTTTATTGGTGCTACATATCTACTTCAATTTTATCACATTATAATCTAGACCCCATGGTAATTGATCCACAGGGCCATATACATGGCCCTGTGTATGGCCCTGGACATGGCCCTGTACATGGCCCTGTACATGGCCCTGGATATGGCCCTGGATATGGCCATATACAGGGCCATGTACAGGGCCATGTACATGGCCATATACAGGGCCATGTACAGGGCCATATCCAGGGCCATACACTTGTTTTGATGCCACACACACACAGAGCTGATCTCGCTGCCTTGTTTGTGCCACACACAGAGCTGATCTCGCTGCCTTGTTTGTGCCACACAGAGCTGATCGCGCTGGGCCTGCGGCTGGTCGACGACTTCCCCGGCGAATGGCGAGTGCCTGCGCTGGTTCGGCTGCTGGCGCTGGCGTCCCCGCATCAAGCGCCGGCGCTGCGCTGGCGTCTGCAGCGGGCGCTGGATCCCGGGGACGGGACAGGTAATCGCGTTGTTGCACCTGGCCGTTGCACGTCGAGATAAGCAGAGTGGGTCGAGATAAGCAGAGTGGATTTGCATCTTCCTCGAGGACCCACTGCTGCTAGACACGAGCCAAGAGTTTTAACACTCACAAGCCATGTCTTGAGCCGGACAAAAGGCTCTGAGGGCAGTTTTGGGACATTTTATTATTATGTACACAAATTAGCCTCCCAAAAATGTTGCCCATTCCGGGATTACAGCGGCTGTTGCTCTTACCAGCTGAGCTAAATGGCCATTAAATTTGGGAGAAGTAATTTGCATACAGGGTGAGAATTGAATGTCCCTATGGGGGTAGGAGGCTAATTTGTGTACATAATAATAAAATGATTAGCCAATTGCGAGCTTTCGTAATTTAAAAAAGATTATAAAGAGTCTTGGAAATCTTGGCTCGTGTCTAGCAGCAGTGGGTCCTCGAGGAAGATGCAAATCCACTCTCCTTCTTGTATTTATATCAGCAGTACCTATTCAACTTTTTTCTGTGAATTTTTGCTGCATAACTGACATTTCTCATTTAAAAGGACATTGAGAGTTGATGACGCTTGATAAATTACAAGCATATAGATTCCAGCATCATTTTTACTCCAAATATGAGTGTGTTTTGATGAAGGAACGAAGCTGGCACTGCTTTCTTTTGGTTCTATTTGACAATTAAAAGGCAAGCCTTCGTGATCTGGGGATTCTAATTCGACGCATGATTATTGATTAGCAACGAAAGTGAATATTGACAGCTATGAAATTAAATATGTTTTGTGTAACAACAGTGCCCTTTGGAGGCAACACTACATTTATGTATTATTTTGTACCCTTTTGTAAAATCAATGTCGGTACCTATCCTCATTTGAAATCCATTGGCGCAAACGGCTGATTGCTCATGTATGAAAACATGCGTGGGTTCATCACAACAATTGCTTGCGTGGCGGAGCTAATTTAGGACCGAATTAGGACCGAAACTGAAAGTAGTTTTTCAGCAATCTACGCGTTTCAGGGAATTCTTTGAAAGGAAACACAGCGTGCATATCAGATAACTGCTCTAAACTAAAATCCTATTTCAATGGCAACACTGTTAAAGCGTGGAGGCTCACTTTTCAAGTCCGGGGCTTTATGCATTTTTACGCTTCAATACGTGTTTAGAATATTTTGCTCAATTTCGATAGCAAACGTACTGATCTAGTATTATGTCATATATTGTCATTCTATGTTCGGTGTACTTATTTCCGGTTTCACCAATGTTTCACACTCCTAACTGTGATCCCAACCAGGAGTTACAACTGAATTCGCTGCACGTGATTGGCTGAATTCAGTTGTAACTCCTAGCTGTGATCCCAACCAGGAGTTACAACTGAATTCGCTGCACGTGATTGGCTGAATTCAGTTGTAACTCCTAGCTGTGATCTCAACTAGGAGTTAGAACTGAATTCGCTGCACGTGATTGGCTGAATCTAGCTCTAACTCCTAGCTGTGATCTCAACTAGGAGTTAAAACTGAATTCGCTGCACGTGATTGGCTGAATCCAGTTGTAACTCCTAGCTGGGATCTCAACTAGGAGTTAGAACTGAATTCGCTGCACGTGATTGACTGAATCCAGTTGTAACTCCTAGCTGGGATCTCAACTAGGAGTTAGAACTGAATTCGCTGCACGTGATTGGCTGAATCCAGTTGTAACTCCTTCGATGGGATCTTCACTAGGAGTTGGAAACATTGGTGCAGCCGCGCCTTGTTAATTCCCGCTACCACGGCGATGTTTTGGCTACCCCTGGTCAGACGTGGCGGCCCTGGACTCTGTGCGCCGCCGCGTGTTGCGCGCGCTCTCTCAGCTCGCCCGGCAACGCAGCGCCTCCACCGCGCTGCTGGAAGCCTTCGCGTGGACCCTGGCGCGGTTCCCGCACCTCCTCGACGTCGACCAATCAGAGCGCTCGGAACGCTCGGAAGGCTCGCTGGGGACGGGGCTCGGCCAATCACGGGACGGGGACGAAGCCGAACCACCGACGGACGTTTTCGGAAGAGAGCGACAGGTCCGAGAAGACGTGACGTCAACGACAGTGTCTGAAGTGGAAGTCCGTAAAGACTCTACGGTCTTGGCCGGCCAATCGGACGCTCGCAAACACACTTCGAGCCAATCGAAAAGCTTCCGAGACGCTGCCGGGACAGACGTGTGCCAATCGGCAGCGTCTCCGAGCGCGAGCGGTGTGGCCGACCAATCAGAGGGCGGCGTGGACCAATGGGATCGCGAGGCGGCGTTGCGTGGGCAGCGGCGGCTGGCCGACCAATCAGAGGGCGGCGTGGACCAATGGGATCGCGAGGCGGCGTTGCGTGGGCAGCGGCGGCTGGCCGACCAATCAGAGGGCGGCGTGGACCAATGGGATCGCGAGGCGGCGTTGCGTGGGCAGCGGCGGCTGGCCGACCAATCAGAGGGCGGCGTGGACCAATGGGATCGCGAGGCGGCGTTGCGTGGGCAGCGGCGGCTGGCCGACCAATCAGAGGGCGGCGTGGACCAATGGGATCGCGAGGCGGCGTTGCGTGGGCAGCGGCGGCTGGCCGACCTCGGGTTGCGCGCCGTCCGAGGGGCGGCGGCAACGACACTGCTGGTTGCCGTGGGCGACGGCGCCGTGCGACTGGTGGCCCAGGCGGGATCCGTCCACCCTGACATGCACCGTCTGGTGAGCACGGCCTGGCGGGGGCGTTCACGGCGATTGTTTCCCAAGGGGCCAGGGGCCAAATTCACAAATTCAAGGGCCAAATGGACGCCTACAGTTCCAGAGTCAAAATTATGTGGGCAAATAATTGCCATGAGAATAACATTGCACTTAAGTGGGCAAAAAATTGCCATTAGAATAACATTGCACTTATGTGGGCAAATAATTGCCATAAGAATAACATTGCACTTATGTGGGCAAAAAATTGCCATTAGAATAACATTGCACTTATGTGGGCAAATAATTGCCATAAGAATAACATTGCACTTAAGTGGGCAAAAAATTGCCATTAGAATAACATTGCACTTATGTGGGCAAATAATTGCCATAAGATTAACATTGCACTTATGTGGGCAAAAAATTGCCATTAGAATAACATTGCACTTATGTGGGCAAATAATTGCCATAAGAATAACATTGCACTTATGTGGGCAAATAATGGCCATACGAATAACATTGCACTTATGTGGGCAAATAATTGCCATAAGAATAACATTGCACTTATGTGGGCAAAAAATTGCCATTAGAATAACATTGCACTTATGTGGGCAAATAATGGCCATAAGAATAACATTGCACTTATGTGGGCAAATAATTGCCATAAAAATAACATTGCACTTATGTGGGCAAATAATGGCCATAAGAATAACATTGCACTTATGTGGGCAAAAAATTGCCATTAGAATAACATTGCACTTATGTGGGCAAATAATGGCCATAAAAATAACATTGCACTTATGTGGGCAAATAATGGCCATAAGAATAACATTGCACTTATGTGGGCAAAAAATTGCCATTAGAATAACATTGCACTTATGTGGGAAAATCAGTGATTGACTCGGGAACTGTGGTCGTCCATTCACATAGTACATCTCTCTGTGGTCCCTTATTCCGGGTATAACTTCTCACCACCAAAGCACCATTTAGACAACATTTAGAAAAGCACAGCGTTTTGTTCATGAGAGTGCGAAGGTTTTCAGAGCTATGGTTTGATGGTAGTTTTGGTCCTTTTCAGGACCGAAACTACCAAAACCATCCGTCATGTTTTTGTCGCTCATAACGATTGAAAGATTACTTAAAATATATTAAATTAGTTGACATGAGAAGATAATTTACACAAAACTGACAGAAGAAAATATATAAACACTGCCATAGTGATACCCACCTCAGGGTAGGTATAGGGAGGCCTAGGAATTGGCAGAGTTTTATTTTAACTGTCAAATTTGAATCATTTGACAAATCTTTATTATCGTTTTTCATTGGTTTTATGCTCTGTTTCATTTATCTGTTTGAGTGCATGCAGCGTTTTCCCCAACAAACCTCTTTCGAGTTATTTCCATTACACTGAAACCTTGCACAAATCGCTAAACCTCGTGGACGGAGATCGTTGTCGTCAATAATTGTAATAATAAATAAAGTTTTTAAAGGTATAATGACAAAAACCTAATCATTTGATTCTATGGTATGGTACTCTACGATATGAGATCCCCAAAAAGTGGCAAACACAAATTAATTCCAGTGCACATTGGAGGTATTTTATTTCGGTGTCTGTTCATAAACCGCATTTCGGGAGATTCAGATACAGCAACGTATTCCACAAGTATTTGTTCATTTTGTTCTAATAATTTGCAGTGTTCTGAAATTTTGTCAGCTAGTTTGCTACCTCGCTAGTGCCTCACTAGGCACTAGTGCCTCACTAGTGCCTAGTGACTGCCTCACTAGAGCTCTCACTAGCTATGGCAGACTAACATGTGACTAAAGAGGGCTCAGGACGTTTCACCCGGACTGATTGGGTACCATGAGACGCACGTGAATCGTCCCCCCAAACGAACGCGGTCCAACGCGTTTCGCCGTTTGTCCAATCAGATCGCCGAGCTGTCCGCGCAGGCCCCGAGCCGCGGGCGTCTGCGCGACTGCGCCGTCGAGCTGCGCTCTTGCGCGAAGCACGCCGCGCGACTGCGAGCCGCCGCGCCGCGATTGGCCGCGACCGGCGTCGACCCCGCGCTGTCCTGCGCGGACGCGTTCGTGTGTCGAGCGCTCGCGCTCGGAGCGTCCGCGTGTCGGCCACGGCCGATCGATCGGGAAGCCGAGCAGCCAGGCGACAGGTGGGACAAGGCGGGGATTTGAAATAGTTGTGTTGCTGGACTTTATACTCGCTTTGAAACACAACTATTTCGGGCTGGGATTTGAAATAGATGTGTTTTGAAATAGTTGTGTTGCTGGACTTTATACTCGCTTTGTAACACAACTATTTCGGGCTGGGATTTGAAATAGTTGTGTTGCTGGACTTTATCCTCGCTTTCAGACACAACTATTTCAAACTGGGATTTGAAATAGTTGTGTTGCTGGACTTTATACTCGCTTTGTAACACAACTATTTCGGGCTGGGATTTGAAATAGTTGTGTTGCTGGACTTTATCCTCGCTTTGAAACACAACTATTTCAGGCTGGGATTTGAAATAGATGTGTTTTGAAATAGTTGTGTTGCTGGACTTTATCCTCGCTTTGAAACACAACTATTTCAGGCTCGGATTTGAAATAGTTGTGTTGCTGGACTTTATCCTCGCTTTCAGACACAACTATTTCAAACTGGGATTTTAAATAGTTGTGTTGCTGGACTTTATCCTCGCTTTGAAACACAACTATTTCGGGCTGGGATTTGAAATAGTTGTGTTTTGAAATAGTTGTGTTGCTGGACTTTATACTCGCTTTGAAACACAACTATTTCAGGCTGGGATTTGAAATAGTTGTGTTGCTGGACTTTATCCTCGCTTTGAAACACAACTATTTCGGGCTGGGATTTGAAATAGTTGTGTTTTGAAATAGTTGTGTTGCTGGACTTTATACTCGCTTTGAAACACAACTATTTCAGGCTCGGATTTGAAATAGTTGTGTTGCTGGACTTTATCCTCGCTTTGAAACACAACTATTTCGGGCTGGGATTTGAAATAGATGTGTTTTGAAATAGTTGTGTTGCTGGACTTTATACTCGCTTTGTAACACAACTATTTCGGGCTGGGATTTGAAATAGTTGTGTTGCTGGACTTTATCCTCGCTTTGAAACACAACTATTTCAGGCTGGGATTTGAAATAGATGTGTTTTGAAATAGTTGTGTTGCTGGACTTTATCCTCGCTTTGAAACACAACTATTTCAGGCTCGGATTTGAAATAGTTGTGTTGCTGGACTTTATCCTCGCTTTCAGACACAACTATTTCAAACTGGGATTTTAAATAGTTGTGTTGCTGGACTTTATCCTCGCTTTGAAACACAACTATTTCGGGCTGGGATTTGAAATAGTTGTGTTTTGAAATAGTTGTGTTGCTGGACTTTATACTCGCTTTGAAACACAACTATTTCAGGCTGGGATTTGAAATAGTTGTGTTGCTGGACTTTATCCTCGCTTTGAAACACAACTATTTCGGGCTGGGATTTGAAATAGTTGTGTTTTGAAATAGTTGTGTTGCTGGACTTTATACTCGCTTTGAAACACAACTATTTCAGGCTCGGATTTGAAATAGTTGTGTTGCTGGACTTTATCCTCGCTTTGAAACACAACTATTTCGGGCTGGGATTTGAAATAGATGTGTTTTGAAATAGTTGTGTTGCTGGACTTTATACTCGCTTTGTAACACAACTATTTCGGGCTGGGATTTGAAATAGTTGTGTTGCTGGACTTTATCCTCGCTTTGAAACACAACTATTTCAGGCTGGGATTTGAAATAGATGTGTTTTGAAATAGTTGTGTTGCTGGACTTTATCCTCGCTTTGAAACACAACTATTTCAGGCTCGGATTTGAAATAGTTGTGTTGCTGGACTTTATCCTCGCTTTCAGACACAACTATTTCAAACTGGGATTTTAAATAGTTGTGTTGCTGGACTTTATCCTCGCTTTGAAACACAACTATTTCGGGCTGGGATTTGAAATAGTTGTGTTTTGAAATAGTTGTGTTGCTGGACTTTATACTCGCTTTGAAACACAACTATTTCAGGCTGGGATTTGAAATAGTTGTGTTGCTGGACTTTATCCTCGCTTTGAAACACAACTATTTCGGGCTGGGATTTGAAATAGTTGTGTTTTGAAATAGTTGTGTTGCTGGACTTTATACTCGCTTTGAAACACAACTATTTCAGGCTCGGATTTGAAATAGTTGTGTTGCTGGACTTTATCCTCGCTTTGAAACACAACTATTTCGGGCTGGGATTTGAAATAGATGTGTTTTGAAATAGTTGTGTTGCTGGACTTTATACTCGCTTTGTAACACAACTATTTCGGGCTGGGATTTGAAATAGTTGTGTTGCTGGACTTTATCCTCGCTTTGAAACACAACTATTTCAGGCTGGGATTTGAAATAGATGTGTTTTGAAATAGTTGTGTTGCTGGACTTTATCCTCGCTTTGAAACACAACTATTTCAGGCTCGGATTTGAAATAGTTGTGTTGCTGGACTTTATCCTCGCTTTCAGACACAACTATTTCAAACTGGGATTTTAAATAGTTGTGTTGCTGGACTTTATCCTCGCTTTGAAACACAACTATTTCGGGCTGGGATTTGAAATAGTTGTGTTTTGAAATAGTTGTGTTGCTGGACTTTATACTCGCTTTGAAACACAACTATTTCAGGCTGGGATTTGAAATAGTTGTGTTGCTGGACTTTATCCTCGCTTTGAAACACAACTATTTCGGGCTGGGATTTGAAATAGTTGTGTTTTGAAATAGTTGTGTTGCTGGACTTTATACTCGCTTTGAAACACAACTATTTCAGGCTCGGATTTGAAATAGTTGTGTTGCTGGACTTTATCCTCGCTTTCAGACACAACTATTTCAAACTGGGATTTTAAATAGTTGTGTTGCTGGACTTTATCCTCGCTTTGAAACACAACTATTTCGGGCTGGGATTTGAAATAGTTGTGTTTTGAAATAGTTGTGTTGCTGGACTTTATACTCGCTTTGAAACACAACTATTTCAGGCTGGGATTTGAAATAGTTGTGTTGCTGGACTTTATCCTCGCTTTGAAACACAACTATTTCAGGCTGGGATTTGAAATAGTTGTGTTGCTGGACTTTATCCTCGCTTTGAAACACAACTATTTCGGGCTGGGATTTGAAATAGTTGTGTTTTGAAATAGTTGTGTTGCTGGACTTTATACTCGCTTTGAAACACAACTATTTCAGGCTCGGATTTGAAATAGTTGTGTTGCTGGACTTTATCCTCGCTTTGAAACACAACTATTTCAGGCTGGGATTTGAAATAGTTGTGTTGCTGGACTTTATCCTCGCTTTGAAACACAACTATTTCGGGCTGGGATTTGAAATAGTTGTGTTGCTGGACTTTATCCTCGCTTTCAGACACAACTATTTCAAACTGGGATTTTAAATAGTTGTGTTGCTGTACTTTATCCTCGCTTTGAAACACAACTATTTCGGGCAGGGATTTGAAATAGTTGTGTTGCTGGACTTTATCCTTGCTTTGAAACACAACTATTTCAGGCTGGGATTTGAAATAGTTGTGTTGCTGGACTTTATCCTCGCTTTGAAACACAACTATTTCGGGCTGGGATTTGAAATAGTTGTGTTTTGAAATAGTTGTGTTGCTGGACTTTATACTCGCTTTGAAACACAACTATTTCAGGCTGGGATTTGAAATAGTTGTGTTGCTGGACTTTATCCTCGCTTTGAAACACAACTATTTCAGGCTGGGATTTGAAATAGATGTGTTTTGAAATAGTTGTGTTGCTGGACTTTATCCTCGCTTTGAAACACAACTATTTCAGGCTCGGATTTGAAATAGTTGTGTTGCTGGACTTTATCCTCGCTTTCAGACACAACTATTTCAAACTGGGATTTTAAATAGTTGTGTTGCTGGACTTTATCCTCGCTTTGAAACACAACTATTTCGGGCTGGGATTTGAAATAGTTGTGTTTTGAAATAGTTGTGTTGCTGGACTTTATACTCGCTTTGAAACACAACTATTTCAGGCTGGGATTTGAAATAGTTGTGTTGCTGGACTTTATCCTCGCTTTGAAACACAACTATTTCGGGCTGGGATTTGAAATAGTTGTGTTTTGAAATAGTTGTGTTGCTGGACTTTATACTCGCTTTGAAACACAACTATTTCAGGCTCGGATTTGAAATAGTTGTGTTGCTGGACTTTATCCTCGCTTTGAAACACAACTATTTCAGGCTGGGATTTGAAATAGTTGTGTTGCTGGACTTTATCCTCGCTTTGAAACACAACTATTTCGGGCTGGGATTTGAAATAGTTGTGTTTTGAAATAGTTGTGTTGCTGGACTTTATACTCGCTTTGAAACACAACTATTTCAGGCTCGGATTTGAAATAGTTGTGTTGCTGGACTTTATCCTCGCTTTGAAACACAACTATTTCGGGCTGGGATTTGAAATAGATGTGTTTTGAAATAGTTGTGTTGCTGGACTTTATACTCGCTTTGTAACACAACTATTTCGGGCTGGGATTTGAAATAGTTGTGTTGCTGGACTTTATCCTCGCTTTGAAACACAACTATTTCAGGCTGGGATTTGAAATAGTTGTGTTGCTGGACTTTATCCTCGCTTTCAGACACAACTATTTCAAACTGGGATTTTAAATAGTTGTGTTGCTGGACTTTATCCTCGCTTTGAAACACAACTATTTCGGGCTGGGATTTGAAATAGTTGTGTTTTGAAATAGTTGTGTTGCTGGACTTTATACTCGCTTTGAAACACAACTATTTCAGGCTGGGATTTGAAATAGTTGTGTTGCTGGACTTTATCCTCGCTTTGAAACACAACTATTTCGGGCTGGGATTTTAAATAGTTGTGTTGCTGGACTTTATCCTCGCTTTGAAACACAACTATTTCAGGCTGGGATTTGAAATAGATGTGTTTTGAAATAGTTGTGTTGCTGGACTTTATCCTCGCTTTGAAACACAACTATTTCAGGCTCGGATTTGAAATAGTTGTGTTGCTGGACTTTATCCTCGCTTTCAGACACAACTATTTCAAACTGGGATTTTAAATAGTTGTGTTGCTGGACTTTATCCTCGCTTTGAAACACAACTATTTCGGGCTGGGATTTGAAATAGTTGTGTTTTGAAATAGTTGTGTTGCTGGACTTTATACTCGCTTTGAAACACAACTATTTCAGGCTGGGATTTGAAATAGTTGTGTTGCTGGACTTTATCCTCGCTTTGAAACACAACTATTTCGGGCTGGGATTTGAAATAGTTGTGTTTTGAAATAGTTGTGTTGCTGGACTTTATACTCGCTTTGAAACACAACTATTTCAGGCTCGGATTTGAAATAGTTGTGTTGCTGGACTTTATCCTCGCTTTCAGACACAACTATTTCAAACTGGGATTTTAAATAGTTGTGTTGCTGGACTTTATCCTCGCTTTGAAACACAACTATTTCGGGCTGGGATTTGAAATAGTTGTGTTTTGAAATAGTTGTGTTGCTGGACTTTATACTCGCTTTGAAACACAACTATTTCAGGCTGGGATTTGAAATAGTTGTGTTGCTGGACTTTATCCTCGCTTTGAAACACAACTATTTCGGGCTGGGATTTGAAATAGTTGTGTTTTGAAATAGTTGTGTTGCTGGACTTTATACTCGCTTTGAAACACAACTATTTCGGGCTGGGATTTGAAATAGATGTGTTGCTGGACTTTATCCTCGCTTTGAAACACAACTATTTCAGGCTGGGATTTGAAATAGTTGTGTTGCTGGACTTTATCCTCGCTTTGAAACACAACTATTTCGGGCTGGGATTTGAAATAGTTGTGTTGCTGGACTTTATCCTCGCTTTCAGACACAACTATTTCAAACTGGGATTTTAAATAGTTGTGTTGCTGTACTTTATCCTCGCTTTGAAACACAACTATTTCGGGCTGGGATTTGAAATAGTTGTGTTGCTGGACTTTATCCTTGCTTTGAAACACAACTATTTCAGGCTGGGATTTGAAATAGTTGTGTTGCTGGACTTTATCCTCGCTTTGAAACACAACTATTTCGGGCTGGGATTTGAAATAGTTGTGTTTTGAAATAGTTGTGTTGCTGGACTTTATACTCGCTTTGAAACACAACTATTTCAGGCTGGGATTTGAAATAGTTGTGTTGCTGGACTTTATCCTCGCTTTGAAACACAACTATTTCAGGCTGGGATTTGAAATAGATGTGTTTTGAAATAGTTGTGTTGCTGGACTTTATCCTCGCTTTGAAACACAACTATTTCAGGCTCGGATTTGAAATAGTTGTGTTGCTGGACTTTATCCTCGCTTTCAGACACAACTATTTCAAACTGGGATTTTAAATAGTTGTGTTGCTGGACTTTATCCTCGCTTTGAAACACAACTATTTCGGGCTGGGATTTGAAATAGTTGTGTTTTGAAATAGTTGTGTTGCTGGACTTTATACTCGCTTTGAAACACAACTATTTCAGGCTGGGATTTGAAATAGTTGTGTTTTGAAATAGTTGTGTTGCTGGACTTTATCCTTGCTTTGAAACACAACTATTTCAGGCTGGGATTTGAAATAGTTGTGTTGCTGGACTTTATCCTCGCTTTGAAACACAACTATTTCGGGCTGGGATTTGAAATAGTTGTGTTTTGAAATAGTTGTGTTGCTGGACTTTATACTCGCTTTGAAACACAACTATTTCAGGCTCGGATTTGAAATAGTTGTGTTGCTGGACTTTATCCTCGCTTTGAAACACAACTATTTCAGGCTGGGATTTGAAATAGTTGTGTTGCTGGACTTTATCCTCGCTTTGAAACACAACTATTTCGGGCTGGGATTTGAAATAGTTGTGTTTTGAAATAGTTGTGTTGCTGGACTTTATCCTCGCTTTGAAACACAACTATTTCAGGCTCGGATTTGAAATAGTTGTGTTGCTGGACTTTATCCTCGCTTTGAAACACAACTATTTCAGGCTGGGATTTGAAATAGTTGTGTTGCTGGACTTTATCCTCGCTTTGAAACACAACTATTTCGGGCTGGGATTTGAAATAGTTGTGTTTTGAAATAGTTGTGTTGCTGGACTTTATACTCGCTTTGAAACACAACTATTTCAGGCTGGGATTTGAAATAGTTGTGTTGCTGGACTTTATCCTCGCTTTGAAACACAACTATTTCAGGCTGGGATTTGAAATAGATGTGTTTTGAAATAGTTGTGTTGCTGGACTTTATACTCGCTTTGAAACACAACTATTTCAGGCTGGGATTTGAAATAGTTGTGTTGCTGGACTTTATCCTCGCTTTGAAACACAACTATTTCAGGCTGGGATTTGAAATAGATGTGTTGCTGGACTTTATCCTCGCTTTGAAACACAACTATTTCGGGCTGGGATTTGAAATAGTTGTGTTTTGAAATAGTTGTGTTGCTGGACTTTATACTCGCTTTGAAACACAACTATTTCAGGCTGGGATTTGAAATAGTTGTGTTGCTGGACTTTATCCTCGCTTTGAAACACAACTATTTCAGGCTGGGATTTGAAATAGATGTGTTTTGAAATAGTTGTGTTGCTGGACTTTATCCTCGCTTTGAAACACAACTTTTTCGGGCTGGGATTTGAAATAGTTGTGTTTTGAAATAGTTGTGTTGCTGGACTTTATACTCGCTTTGAAACACAACTATTTCAGGCTGGGATTTGAAATAGTTGTGTTGCTGGACTTTATCCTCGCTTTGAAACACAACTATTTCAGGCTGGGATTTGAAATAGATGTGTTTTGAAATAGTTGTGTTGCTGGACTTTATCCTCGCTTTGAAACACAACTATTTCAGGCTCGGATTTGAAATAGTTGTGTTGCTGGACTTTATCCTCGCTTTCAGACACAACTATTTCAAACTGGGATTTTAAATAGTTGTGTTGCTGGACTTTATCCTCGCTTTGAAACACAACTATTTCGGGCTGGGATTTGAAATAGTTGTGTTTTGAAATACATGTGTTGCTGGACTTTATACTCGCTTTGAAACACAACTATTTCAGGCTGGGATTTGAAATAGTTGTGTTGCTGGACTTTATCCTCGCTTTGAAACACAACTATTTCGGGCTGGGATTTGAAATAGTTGTGTTTTGAAATAGTTGTGTTGCTGGACTTTATACTCGCTTTGAAACACAACTATTTCAGGCTCGGATTTGAAATAGTTGTGTTGCTGGACTTTATCCTCGCTTTGAAACACAACTATTTCAGGCTGGGATTTGAAATAGTTGTGTTGCTGGACTTTATCCTCGCTTTGAAACACAACTATTTCGGGCTGGGATTTGAAATAGTTGTGTTTTGAAATAGTTGTGTTGCTGGACTTTATCCTCGCTTTGAAACACAACTATTTCAGGCTCGGATTTGAAATAGTTGTGTTGCTGGACTTTATCCTCGCTTTGAAACACAACTATTTCAGGCTGGGATTTGAAATAGTTGTGTTGCTGGACTTTATCCTCGCTTTGAAACACAACTATTTCGGGCTGGGATTTGAAATAGTTGTGTTTTGAAATAGTTGTGTTGCTGGACTTTATACTCGCTTTGAAACACAACTATTTCAGGCTGGGATTTGAAATAGTTGTGTTGCTGGACTTTATCCTCGCTTTGAAACACAACTATTTCAGGCTCGGATTTGAAATAGTTGTGTTGCTGGACTTTATCCTCGCTTTGAAACACAACTATTTCAGGCTGGGATTTGAAATAGTTGTGTTGCTGGACTTTATCCTCGCTTTGAAACACAACTATTTCGGGCTGGGATTTGAAATAGTTGTGTTTTGAAATAGTTGTGTTGCTGGACTTTATCCTCGCTTTGAAACACAACTATTTCAGGCTCGGATTTGAAATAGTTGTGTTGCTGGACTTTATCCTCGCTTTGAAACACAACTATTTCAGGCTGGGATTTGAAATAGTTGTGTTTTGAAATAGTTGTGTTGCTGGACTTTATCCTCGCTTTGAAACACAACTATTTCAGGCTCGGATTTGAAATAGTTGTGTTGCTGGACTTTATCCTCGCTTTGAAACACAACTATTTCAGGCTCGGATTTGAAATAGTTGTGTTGCTGGACTTTATCCTCGCTTTGAAACACAACTATTTCAGGCTGGGATTTGAAATAGTTGTGTTGCTGGACTTTATCCTCGCTTTGAAACACAACTATTTCGGGCTGGGATTTGAAATAGTTGTGTTTTGAAATAGTTGTGTTGCTGGACTTTATACTCGCTTTGAAACACAACTATTTCAGGCTGGGATTTGAAATAGTTGTGTTGCTGGACTTTATCCTTGCTTTGAAACACAACTATTTCAGGCTGGGATTTGAAATAGTTGTGTTGCTGGACTTTATCCTCGCTTTGAAACACAACTATTTCGGGCTGGGATTTGAAATAGTTGTGTTTTGAAATAGTTGTGTTGCTGGACTTTATACTCGCTTTGAAACACAACTATTTCAGGCTCGGATTTGAAATAGTTGTGTTGCTGGACTTTATCCTCGCTTTGAAACACAACTATTTCAAACTGGGATTTGAAATAGTTGTGTTTTGAAATAGTAGTGTTTCAATACTAGTGCCGAAGATAGGATATAGTAGACATGAGTCTAAGAAATGTAATTCATACTTGCTTTTCACTGGATAACTCGTCCATAATCCTCACTTTGAAACACAACTATTTCAAACTGGGATTTTAATGCTAAATCAAAAGTCTCACTGGTCACTGGGAAACCAGTGAGACTTTTGATTTAGTGTTCAAATCCCGGTTGGAAATAGTTTTTTCCAAATCTTGTGCTTAAGATAGAATATATAGTACGTACATGAGTCTAAGAAATTTAATTCTTCCTTGCTGTTCACTGGATTCACGGAACAAGCCGTTGCTGAAACTCAATTTGCATCGCGTTTCACAACTTTGAAACAAACCACTGAACACCAATTCTTTGAACTCGATAAGAATTTGGCAACAAGGCTAGACATTTTGTGTCTTAAAATTGATTGCGGTAAGAAGTTTATTCGTGCCGTAAACTTGTGAAGAACATTTGGTGTTGTTTCAGAATAATGGTTTACATCCCGACATTTCGTTACATAACGTAGCTTCGAGGGGAAACCAGTGGGACTTTTATTTGGCATTCAAATCCCAGTTTGAAATAGTAGTGTTTCAAACTAGTACAAAAGACAGGACATGTAGAAGACTTGAGTCTAGGGATTTTAACGATTCTATTTTCAATGATTTCTTGTGTTTATCGCCACGGAAATGACAAATTCACCCCCGAGTTTGTGATAACCCAGCTTTGTGAATCCATGCTCATGTGGTTTCGTGTGCCACACCAAAACATCAGGGCTCGTATATTCTCGAGTTTTAAGTCAACTTTTAGTCAAAGTGACTATAACGCCGTTTAAAACTTTCCTGGAAGACTTGCAGCCAGCGACAATGAACGTTAGTGTACTGGGACCTTTGGCAAACGACTTGGGAGTAGCAACTTCTTCCAAAAATGACCTGGGCTCACCACAACACAACCTAAACAAAGCGATTAAGGCATGGTTAAACTCGAAAATTGGGCTCCAGGGGCCTTACCTAGCACGGCCACTCGTAGTCCCGGGATTACTAGAAATCTACCCTGGCTAATTAACACCACCGTAGCACCAAGCAGTAACCCCGACCTAGCGCGGCCACTCGTAGTCCCGGGATTACTAGCAATCTACCCTGGCTAATTAACACCACCGTAGCACCAAGCAGTAACCCCGACCTAGAGCGGCCACTCATAGTCCCGGGATTACTAGCAATCTACCCTGGCTCATTTACACCACCGTAGCACCAAGCAGTAACCCCGACCTAGCGCGGCCACTCGTAGTCCCGGGATTACTAGCAATCTACCCTGGCTAATTAACACCACCGTAGCACCAAGCAGTAACCCCGACCTAGCGCGGCCACTCGTAGTCCCGGGATTACTAGCAATCTACCCTGGCTAATTAACACCACCGTAGCACCAAGCAGTAACCCCGACCTAGAGCGGCCACTCGTAGTCCCGGGATTACTAGCAATCTACCCTGGCTAATTAACACCACCGTAGCACCAAGCAGTAACCCCGACCTAGCGCAGCCACTCGTAGTCCCGGGATTACTAGCAATCTACCCTGGCTAATTAACACCACCGTAGCACCAAGCAGTAACCCCGACCTAGAGCGGCCACTCATAGTCCCGGGATTACTAGCAATCTACCCTGGCTAATTAACACCACCGTAGCACCAAGCAGTAACCCCGACCTAGCGCGGCCACTCGTAGTCCCGGGATTACTAGCAATCTACCCTGGCTAATTAACACCACCGTAGCACCAAGCAGTAACCCCGACCTAGAGCGGCAGTATTACGGCCGGGTTATATAGCCGGGGCACATCGACTCTGACTTTAGTAACAAGCCATGAGATTGGTTGATTTGACCTCACTGCACAATGATGATCGTTTAAAAAGCAGTATGCCTTCTAGATAATGCTATCATCGTAGCACCACCGTAATACTGGTTGCTAGTGGTGCTACGAAATCAACAAACTGCCCATTGTTGAAATGGCCGCTCTAGGTCCGGGTTATATAACACCGCCAGCCCGGCTTATTAGCCGCATGGTAGCCGCTCCAAATGGCCGCTCTAGGTAAGGCACCTGATGATTTATTGACCTTTTTTGATGAGCGTAGCGAGCGGAGCGAAATCTTCAATTTCACTTACCCCAGAAAAAAGTCACTTGTGAAAGTTTTTTTTTTCGTGATTGTGCGCGCTCTACAGACCAAACGCCTGAACCGACATGGATGAAAATTTCTGAGTATCTACCTCTGTTCTCAACCTAGACCCCCTGCGTTTTTGGAAAAGATCGGTTCAGTAAATTTTTTATAAATCAATTTTTACGAAATTTTTCGATTTTTTAAGAACTTTGAACCCCTGTAAATTTCAAAGTTCTTAACATAACTTCACCAAAACTTCTAAACATGTTGACCTTATAAATATTTATCATGCCTGCAAATCTTAGTTCGGTAGGTTTTTCCAATTGGTTTTTATTAGCATTTTTGTGGTGTTTTTTTCGTGATTTGACGGCTGATTCAATACGAGTCCGGTTTCCTTCGTTTCCTTGGTTACCAGCTTTGTTGACCTCGACGAGAAACAAAGGAACGTCAGAATCCGTATACATTTTCAAGTGTTCAGAATTTTCGAGAAGGCAATGGTCAGGTTTGGTGCTCCATGGTTTTCTTGTGACTGCTGCCTGCACCTTTTAATCCGCTAAACACAAACCGCTTCCTACGCTCATCTTCAACGCAACACAAATTGCGTTCGCGAAGCCCTAGTAATAACAGAACAAAGTACTTGGTTACTGATCGGTTTAAATCATGGTTGGCCGTGTCGGATAATACGTGTCGGCATCGACGTCAGAGTCGCGAAATCGCAGCGCAGTCCTCGGTTTTGCAGCGCGGTTCCCGCGGAGATCGTTCTTCCCGTTGTTCCGGCGCCGCTGGAGGAGGAAGAGGCGGACGCTTGGGGAGCGGCCGCCCCCACCGTCTGGTCCCCGGGCGGCCGCATCGAGCCGGTCCCGGACGAACCGGCATCGGGACCGGCATCGGGACCGGCATCGGGACCGGCATCGGGACCGGCAACCGGACCGGGACCGGCAGTTGGACCGGGCGTCGACGAGGACGAGGCTTCGACTTCGGGCGACGACTTCGAGCGGCTGGCGGCCGACATCGCCGCGATGCACAGGTGAGATCCGACCGCCGATGGGAACGACCTGGATGAAGCCGTTGCCGTGGTGCGGTTTTCAAGTAAACAAGCAACAAGTAGGCGTCTCTAGTTTCGAGTCTCTCCCTTTGACATCGAGGAAGCTCTGCTTTGATTTCTGCTATTGCCCTAGACTGCCCATTGCCAATACCTCCCTGTGTTAAAAACCGTGACGCCGCGAAAGACCAGCTTGGTCGTCTCCACTGCCAGCTAGATAGTAATGCCGGCAGAGCCAAGGGACCATCTAGATGAAGTTAGACACTTACGGTATTTTGTTTGCTCCATTGACAGCCGATTGGACTTCTAAATGCAATATATTTCTCATCGTCGAAACTCTATTTTACAAAGTTACAATCGTATTCTAGCGAAGTAACAATACAACAAGTCGCACCTTTTTCAATTTTAAGAAAACATATATCATGATATAGTATACGTTTCCACATTCAGATTGCATTAAATGAAATCAATTAAAATGGTTATTACGGATGCCTATACTTTTCCGGTGGATTTACGGCGATTACCTGGTCCAGTCAGGTCGGAGGTGGTGCGAGATATCAAAAGCAATAATGAAAAATTAATTAATTCACATTGTGGATTACCAACTTGTTTGCAAGTACCCACTGGCGTAGGAACAGGGGGGGGGGGCAAGGGGGGCAATGCCCCCCCCCCCCCCCCAACTTTTAGGCATAGGGGGGCAACTGGGGGGCAAATTTTATAGTTGAAATCATTCATTTTGTCTCCTGCTCAGAGTTGAGTATACCTAGTGTTTCTGCTTAGCTGATGTTGAACGAAATCTTTTGACTCTTAAAAACAAATCACTTCCAGGAATATGACTATAGCAGTAGCAGGAATGCAGACTAACACTGTTTATGTTATAGTCTGAGTCATCATGCACCCAGACTGGAGGGGGAGAGGAAGAATTTTGTATTGCTAGTGTATAGCTGGAATTCGCCACGGCAAGACGCTCTGCTGTATTCGATGTGCGATATTTACAGGCATCACAAAAAACGTGATGGTAATTTTCGTAATGCGTTAATTTGATATCTTTAAATTAAGTATTCTAAATGTATATTTCTTACCCCCATGTTCCCAGGTTGCAATTTTATCTCAAACCCTCAGATTTGCTTTAAAAAATATAGCCCCCCCCCCCCCCAGTCCGGGTTTCACCACTGTCTGTCTTGCCGCTGCCCCCCCCCCCCCCCCCCAACTTGAAAAGCGTTCCTACGCGCCTGCTAGTGACCACCAAAAAAGTGATAACATTACCTAGGTACCTAATATGTTTTTTGTATACAGAGAACACTCAGGAAGCTTTTTGAATTTTCTTCTTGCTTCAAAATTACGTCTTTTAGGTCATTGGAATCGGGTGAAATGTGAAATCTAGTGTCCGATTCCCATTTCACGGAGCGAGGCAGTTGCTAATAACAAAACTGATTTCTCAAAACGAGATTTGTACCCTATTCACCCAGTTCCTGCATGTGCTCATCCACGTGGTCGGTACCTGGATTCCCTATGCTGTTTTCAAACAAACCTTTTCGAGGAGATAGCCGAAATTCGACCGGCTCACTGTCAGAAGTCGAGGAGTATTTTTTTAAACATTTTACATAGGTATATATTTTCATTTTTCTCCCAAGATTCGCAAGACACGAGACATGATGAAGAGATACGTGTTTAACTGTGATCAATGCAGTCAGCAGTCCGTATACATATCACAAACTAATTCAGAATACAAAATATTTATACCATTTTGACATACTATCTTTCACGTTGACAAAGAATTTGACAGTTCTTTGGAGCAAGATCATTGATAATTGCCAGTATGCCATGTACCTAGATGGTCCATTCACTCTGCCAGCATTGCTATCTAGTTGGCAGTGGAAACGACCACGACGGTCTTTCGTGTCTTCACGATATTTTGTGGGCAATGAGCAGTCTGGGGTAATAGTGAAACTTGAAGCAGAGCTTCCTTGAAATGTAATGTCTTGATTTATTGTTTTCGGCTGGCATTCACTGGGTTACAATTTTAAAATGTAGTTAGCGTTTACTCACTAAAAATACATAAGAATTCTAAAAACTAAGATTACTAAAGTAATGGCATAATTATGCAGAATCAGCACCATGTCCTAATATCCTAAGATAATAAATTAATATCCTAGGCATTAATATCCTAGGTAAGTTCTAGAAATGAAATTAAAAAAACACTTGACAACACAATAGAGTCTTCTATTGGGTGTATGCCACTCCTAGAGCTCTCAGTCTCGTTTTAAATGATTCGACTGAGTCTTGCCATGAACTCAGTACACTACTTTTAAGTCATTTCATTTGTGGATTGTCGTTCCGAGAAAAGAAAACTTTCCTACGTTGGAGTTATAATGTCTAACGAGTAATGACTAATTTAAACCGTTCGATGGTCTCCCCATAAGATCCCATTGTAATTTAGG
This sequence comes from Nemoura dubitans, assembly GCA_921293005.1. Taxonomy (NCBI): domain Eukaryota; kingdom Metazoa; phylum Arthropoda; class Insecta; order Plecoptera; family Nemouridae; genus Nemoura; species Nemoura dubitans. The sequence continues at coordinate 488,892 of OV121075.1, forward strand.
TGATTTTATCTTCGACCATTGCTAGCCGGGATACGCAACTAGCTCAGCGCTGGATGTTTCCCATGCAACGTTAAAGTATAGGCCTTACCAGCTGTCATCTTCGGTCAGATCAACTCTATAACCATGATTATGCCGTTATGTATTGCTATTTGAAAGATGAAATATAAACTAGTCCATTCTAAATAAGTAAATTGAATTTTAGAAGTAGCTAAATAATCCCCTTTTGTGTTGGATTGAATGTTTATCCAGTTTTAAGGTAACGTAAGTGGCAACAAACATCGTGAATGCAGTGAGAGCTGGCACGGCATACTAGTTGCCTATCCCGTACCGGAGCAGTGAGAGCTGGCACGGCATGCTAGTTGCCTATCCCGTACCGGAGCAGTGAGAGCTGGCACGGCATACTAGTTGCCTATCCCGTACCGGAGCAGTGAGAGCTGGCACGGCATACTAGTAGCCTATCCCGTACCGGAGCAGTGAGAGCAGGCACGGCATGCTAGTTGCCTATCCCGTACCGGAGCAGTGAGAGCTGGCACGGCATACTAGTTGCCTATCCCGTACCGGAGCAGTGAGAGCTGGCACGGCATGCTAGTTGCCTATCCCGTACCGGAGCAGTGAGAGCTGGCACGGCATACTAGTTGCCTATCCCGTACCGGAGCAGTGAGAGCTGGCACGGCATACTAGTTGCCTATCCCGTACCGGAGCAGTGAGAGCTGGCACGGCATACTAGTTGCCTATCCCGTACCGGAGCAGTGAGAGCTGGCACGGCATACTAGTTGCCTATCCCGTACCGGAGCAGTGAGAGCTGGCACGGCATACTAGTTGCCTATCCCGTACCGGAGCAGTGAGAGCTGGCACGGCATGCTAGTTGCCTATCCCGTACCGGAGCAGTGAGAGCTGGCACGGCATACTAGTTGCCTATCCCGTACCGGAGCAGTGAGAGCTGGCACGGCATACTAGTTGCCTATCCCGTACCGGAGCAGTGAGAGCTGGCACGGCATACGAGTTGCCTATCCCGTACCGGAGCAGTGAGAGCTGACACGGCATACTAGTTGCCTATCCCGTACCGGAGCAGTGAGAGCTGGCACGGCATGCTAGTTGCCTATCCCGTACCGGAGCAGTGAGAGCTGGCACGGCATGCTAGTTGCCTATCCCGTACCGGAGCAGTGAGAGCTGGCACGGCATACTAGTTGCCTATCCCGTACCGGAGCAGTGAGAGCTGGCACGGCATACTAGTTGCCTATCCCGTACCGGAGCAGTGAGAGCTGGCACGGCATGCTAGTTGCCTATCCCGTACCGGAGCAGTGAGAGCTGGCACGGCATACTAGTTGCCTATCCCGTACCGGAGCAGTGAGAGCTGGCACGGCATACTAGTTGCCTATCCCGTACCGGAGCAGTGAGAGCTGGCACGGCATACTAGTTGCCTATCCCGTACCGGAGCAGTGAGAGCTGGCACGGCATACTAGTTGCCTATCCCGTACCGGAGCAGTGAGAGCTGGCACGGCATACTAGTTGCCTATCCCGTACCGGAGCAGTGAGAGCTGGCACGGCATGCTAGTTGCCTATCCCGTACCGGAGCAGTGAGAGCTGGCACGGCATACTAGTTGCCTATCCCGTACCGGAGCAGTGAGAGCTGGCACGGCATACTAGTTGCCTATCCCGTACCGGAGCAGTGAGAGCTGGCACGGCATACGAGTTGCCTATCCCGTACCGGAGCAGTGAGAGCTGACACGGCATACTAGTTGCCTATCCCGTACCGGAGCAGTGAGAGCTGGCACGGCATGCTAGTTGCCTATCCCGTACCGGAGCAGTGAGAGCTGGCACGGCATGCTAGTTGCCTATCCCGTACCGGAGCAGTGAGAGCTGGCACGGCATACTAGTTGCCTATCCCGTACCGGAGCAGTGAGAGCTGGCACGGCACGCTAGTTGCCTATCCCGTACCGGAGCAGTGAGAGCTGGCACGGCACGCTAGTTGCCTATCCCGTACCGGAGCAGTGAGAGCTGGCACGGCATGCTAGTTGCCTATCCCGTACCGGAGCAGTGAGAGCTGGCACGGCATGCTAGTTGCCTATCCCGTACCGGAGCAGTGAGAGCTGGCACGGCATCCTAGTTGCCTATCCCGTACCGGAGCAGTGAGAGCTGGCACGGCACACTAGTTGCCTATCCCGTACCGGAGCAGTGAGAGCTGGCACGGCACACTAGTTGCCTATCCCGTACCGGAGCAGTGAGAGCTGGCACGGCACACTAGTTGCCTATCCCGTACCGGAGCAGTGAGAGCTGGCACGGCACACTAGTTGCCTATCCCGTACCGGAGCAGTGAGAGCTGGCACGGCATACTAGTTGCCTATCCCGTACCGGAGCAGTGAGAGCTGGCACGGCACACTAGTTGCCTATCCCGTACCGGAGCAGTGAGAGCTGGCACGGCATACTAGTTGCCTATCCCGTACCGGAGCAGTGATCGAAGATTTTATGAACAATTTCCTTAGCTGTTAGTAAGATATTTTACATTTAATTGAAATGTGTAGCGCTTTGTGTTGATGTTCCCTGTGCGATGCTTCAGGCTCGGAAGCTGTGAAACCGCCTCGTTTCAGGTGACATCGACTTGCGTCATCAACATCACCCGTTGCCACGACGATCAACGAACCAGCGTCGGTCCGCGCCGACCAATGTCGCGTGTCAGCCGCCTGCGTTGTCGTTTGTCTCCGTCCGCTCGTCCAATCACATTCTCGGCTCGTCGTGCTGATCGTAGAGCGTGCGTCTTATTGCGGACCGAAACGGTAAGCCACAAGCTGCTGCGGAGATTGCCAATCAGACGGTCATATCACGTGGGGCAATGGCTACGTGGGTAACTTCGAGTAGGTGTGACTCGTGCCAAGTCGTGGGAGAGAGAACTGTGTAGCGATGATGGGCAGAGCGAGTGAAACAGATGTAATAACAGTAGTGCCGGCATCCCTTGATTGCATTCTCATCTACTTGGCTTGTAGGCGAGGGGAATGCCAAGTGGTGGGAGAGAGAACTGTGTAGCGATGATGGGCAGAGCGAGTGAAACAGATTTAATAACAGTAGTGCCGGCATCCCTTGATTGTATTCTCATCTACTTGGCTTGTAGGCGAGGGGAATGCCAAGTGGTGGGAGAGAGAACTGTGTAGCGATGATGGGCAGAGCGAGTGAAACAGATGTAATAACAGTAGTGCCGGCATCCCTTGATTGCATTCTCATCTACTTGGCTTGTAGGCGAGGGGAATGCCAAGTGGTGGGAGAGAGAACTGTGTAGCGATGATGGGCAAAGCGAGTGAAACAGATGTAATAACAGTAGTGCCGGCATCCCTTGATTGTATTCTCATCTACTTGGCTTGTAGGCGAGGTGAATGCCAAGTGGTGGGAGAGAGAACTGTGTAGCGATGATGGGCAAAGCGAGTGAAACAGATGTAATAACAGTAGTGCCGGCATCCCTTGATTGTATTCTCATCTACTTGGCTTGTAGGCGAGGGGAATGCCAAGTGGTGGGAGAGAGAACTGTGTAGCGATGATGGGCAAAGCGAGTGAAACAGATGTAATAACAGTAGTGCCGGCATCCCTTGATTGTATTCTCATCTACTTGGCTTGTAGGCGAGGTGAATGCCAAGTGGTAGGATAGAGAACTGTGTAGCGATGATGGGCAGAGCGAGTGAAACAGATGTAATAACAGTAGTGCCGGCATCCCTTGATTGTATTCTCATCTACTTGGCTTGTAGGCGAGGGGAATGCCAAGTGGTGGGAGAGAGAACTGTGTAGCGATGATGGGCAAAGCGAGTGAAACAGATGTAATAACAGCAGTGCCGGCATCCCTTGATTGCATTCTCATCTACTTGGCTTGTAGGCGAGGGGAATGCCAAGTGGTGGGAGAGAGAACTGTGTAGCGATGATGGGCAAAGCGAGTGAAACAGATGTAATAACAGTAGTGCCGGCATCCCTTGATTGTATTCTCATCTACTTGGCTTGTAGGCGAGGGGAATGCCAAGTGGTGGGAGAGAGAACTGTGTAGCGATGATGGGCAAAGCGAGTGAAACAGATGTAATAACAGTAGTGCCGGCATCCCTTGATTGTATTCTCATCTACTTGGCTTGTAGGCGAGGTGAATGCCAAGTGGTAGGATAGAGAACTGTGTAGCGATGATGGGCAGAGCGAGTGAAACAGATGTAATAACAGTAGTGCCGGCATCCCTTGATTGTATTCTCATCTACTTGGCTTGTAGGCGAGGGGAATGCCAAGTGGTGGGAGAGAGAACTGTGTAGCGATGATGGGCAGAGCGAGTGAAACAGATGTAATAACAGTAGTGCCGGCATCCCTTGATTGCATTCTCATCTACTTGGCTTGTAGGCGAGGGGAATGCCAAGTGGTGGGAGAGAGAACTGTGTAGCGATGATGGGCAGAGCGAGTGAAACAGATTTAATAACAGTAGTGCCGGCATCCCTTGATTGCATTCTCATCTACTTGGCTTGTAGGCGAGGGGAATGCCAAGTCGTGGAAGAGAGAACTGTGTAGCGATGATGGGCAGAGCGAGTGAAACAGATGTAATAACAGTAGTGCCGGCATCCCTTGATTGTATTCTCATCTACTTGGCTTGTAGGCGAGGGGAATGCCAAGTGGTGGGAGAGAGAACTGTGTAGCGATGATGGGCAGAGCGAGTGAAACAGATGTAATAACAGTAGTGCCGGCATCCCTTGATTGTATTCTCATCTACTTGGCTTGTAGGCGAGGGGAATGCCAAGTGGTGGGAGAGAGAACTGTGTAGCGATGATGGGCAGAGCGAGTGAAACAGATTTAATAACAGTAGTGCCGGCATCCCTTGATTGCATTCTCATCTACTTGGCTTGTAGGCGAGGGGAATGCCAAGTGGTGGGAGAGAGAACTGTGTAGCGATGATGGGCAGAGCGAGTGAAACAGATGTAATAACAGTAGTGCCGGCATCCCTTGATTGCATTCTCATCTACTTGGCTTGTAGGCGAGGGGAATGCCAAGTGGTGGGAGAGAGAACTGTGTAGCGATGATTGCCAGAGCGAGTGAAACAGATTTAATAACAGTAGTGCCGGCATCCCTTGATTGCATTCTCATCTACTTGGCTTGTAGGCGAGGGGAATGCCAAGTCGTGGAAGAGAGAACTGTGTAGCGATGATGGGCAGAGCGAGTGAAACAGATGTAATAACAGTAGTGCCGGCATCCCTTGATTGTATTCTCATCTACTTGGCTTGTAGGCGAGGGGAATGCCAAGTGGTGGGAGAGAGAACTGTGTAGCGATGATGGGCAGAGCGAGTGAAACAGATGTAATAACAGTAGTGCCGGCATCCCTTGATTGTATTCTCATCTACTTGGCTTGTAGGCGAGGGGAATGCCAAGTGGTGGGAGAGAGAACTGTGTAGCGATGATGGGCAGAGCGAGTGAAACAGATTTAATAACAGTAGTGCCGGCATCCCTTGATTGCATTCTCATCTACTTGGCTTGTAGGCGAGGGGAATGCCAAGTGGTGGGAGAGAGAACTGTGTAGCGATGATGGGCAAAGCGAGTGAAACAGATGTAATAACAGTAGTGCCGGCATCCCTTGATTGCATTCTCATCTACTTGGCTTGTAGGCGAGGGGAATGCCAAGTGGTGGGAGAGAGAACTGTGTAGCGATGATGGGCAGAGCGAGTGAAACAGATGTAATAACAGTAGTGCCGGCATCCCTTGATTGTATTCTCATCTACTTGGCTTGTAGGCGAGGGGAATGCCAAGTGGTGGGAGAGAGAACTGTGTAGCGATGATGGGCAGAGCGAGTGAAACAGATGTAATAACAGTAGTGCCGGCATCCCTTGATTGTATTCTCATCTACTTGGCTTGTAGGCGAGGTGAATGCCAAGTGGTGGGAGAGAGAACTGTGTAGCGATGATGGGCAGAGCCAGTGAAACAGATGTAATAACAGTAGTGCCGGCATCCCTTGATTGTATTCTCATCTACTTGGCTTGTAGGCGAGGGGAATGCCGAGTCGTGGGAGAGGGAACTGTGTAGCGATGATGGGCAGAGCGAGTGAAACAGATGTAATAACAGTAGTGCCGGCATCCCTTGATTGTATTCTCATCTACTTGGCTTGTAGGCGAGGGGAATGCCGGAGCACTATAATAGCAGACACCTGCACTGCGATTTCGTAACTCTGATTCCGCTGTTCTCGGTTACAAAGTTAACAAATTAACACGGACAACAATAGGGATTTTATCAATCGGAACCGATAACGGCATGACGTAAAAGTTACAAAATCGCCAGGTAGGTACATTTTAAAGTGGGTATGGACCATCTGTGATCTGTGTAAGGTCTATCTGTGGCTATAGGTATTCGTCTACAAATAAATAAAGGTTTGTTTACTGCAAATTTGTTTTCCACGGTTGTACCTACCTACCTATAATCCTGCTTTTTAAGGGGGCGGATCAGTTCGCCATAAAGTGGCTTTCAAAACACATCGTTGAAGTTATCATTCTAATATTTCAGTATGTTATAGACAAAAGACGCAAATAAGGGTAAACATGGCCCTTTTTTCGAAAATTTTCCCCTGGAATGCCAGAATATACACAAAAACTTTTCATTTTCACGAAAGTGCAGAGAAAAAATGGGGAAACGGGCCATGTCCACCCTTATTTACGTCTTCTGTCTATAACATACTAAAATATTGGAATGATAACTTCAACGAAGTGGCCTTGAGATGTCGGCAACTTTTGGTATGTTTCAAAAATTTTGATTGATCAATTTTCGACTTTGGTCACCCCATGTGAAAGAAATAAGACACAAGGACTTGGATAATTTTACACTGATTTCATCCACATAGTGGTGTACCAAGTTTTAATCAAATCTTCAAAAAATTAACTATTGGAACTGTGCTTGAGCCTTCATAGGAACTAACTAGGTCAGTAAATTCTGTACTCAAGATTAGTTTTGGACGTCCTTTTCAGACGATGGTAAACCTCTATTGGATTTCTTAGTGTCTGAGCAATCCTCAGCTACAAGATCAGGAACATCTCGGGCCTAGAGAAGTCTGGAACTAGGTAGGTAACTTCCATGGTCCATGGCAAGAACTCTGCCACCATCACTCAATTTAATGACAATAGTTTAGTTGGAATATGAAAACAATTTTATTATGTACATAGATTAGAAAGGTGTAGTTATTCTTCAAAAATGTATATTATCGTAACTAAAATTGCTAAATCTAGCTATAGGTACCTATCCCAAAGCATAGGGAGCCTGTCAAACAATGCATTGAGGGAGTAAGGGTCACACTGTTAAATTTCCTAGACTTGCATCTGCTTGTCTTTCAGACTGAACTGTGGGTAGGTAGATACTACGCATGTCGTTAAAAAAAACAGTTATCAATTCAAAAAACTCTACTCTTCAATGTTAAATATCATTAAAAATTCAATTGACTAATTTTATTTATAGCAAACATTGTTTATGCTTAGTAAAAAGTACTTAACTCTCTGCCTACACGAAAACCACAACAGTCAATTAATTGCAGGTAATGATTCAACAATTCAGTCTGCAATCAACATGCCTTTAACATTTGCTATCTGGGAACTATGGGAGTGAAATGACATTCTAATCACTTGGGATTTGAATTGTTTGAATGTTACTAACGCATTGTTTGAAAAGCTCACTCCCCAGCGCTGCTGTCAAACAGTAAAGTGATAACTAAGTTCACTTATTGAATCGCTGGATCCTCTTCGGTTCTAGAGCCAAATACCTCGGAGGCAGAATCAATTTCATGCTGCTTCTCGGCGCGATACTCTTCCTCGGAAGAGACTCGCAGACCTGACACTCGTATCACTTTAGCGTGATCAATGTTAAGAGTCCGTGCCCACTGGCGCCCTGCAACGTAGCACCATCGAGTCATGTACGTAGGTGCAGTCAAGGTTTTCTATGAAGTCGAAAGGTGACGGAAATAGCACAAAGCTATTTCCACGTACCTACCTGGGGACACTCGCTCGTCCTCCTCGGACTTGTAGCCGTAGTACTTGGCCCAATCTTTGCGCCCCGAGTAGAGCATGTAGCAGACGCCGCCGAACGCGTTCCACGCAACGACGGCGTACAGCAGCGAAAGCCGTCGCTTCCAGTCGACGGCCTCGCCGGGGCGGATGGGCTTGGTGTGACGACGCACCAGCCGTCGCAACCACTGTATGTGCCACATCTCTACTGACAAATTGGTATCAACTACACTTTATGTCAATCTTGTGGTCTGGGCTTCTAAAAACATCAAACCATAACCATAACTCATCATTGGCACAAGCTCAATCAGAACTGTTTACTTTAATTTGCTCGAATAATGGTTACCTTAAGGCCAGTATAATAAAGGATAAAATTCCTTGATATTTTCCGAGCTACCCTATCAAATAAAATAAATTTGTTTCTAAACCCATTTCACACCAACTTCAAACAAAAATGAGCACGACCTGAACAGCTGATCTAGGTAAGGTTAGTTATCTACCTAGCTTGGCGCCCATTACAACTTTCGCTTGTACGGTGCAAGACTTCAGTTTAGCTTTAGTTAAAAATGCCTGACTATTCCACAACTTCATTAAGCTCACCTTATGAATTAAAGTTGAATCTATTATTCAAACCTATAGTGGACAGGACAACTAATAAATCTATATTTTAAAAGCCCATATTTTTCAAAAATTTTCAAAATACAAATATAGGTAGGTGTAGGTAGTATACATACCTACCTTTTAACTTAATTAGGCATTAGGCTACCAAATCATTAACTGTTTTGGTTTTGAGCCACAAGCACCACCACACCACCACACAATAAGCACCACAGAAGGTTTTACTTTTGGAACCGTTGTGGAAGTCGAGTCTCTTTATAAAGTTAGGTAGGTAGTATAGTTTGGGATACGAAACGCCCGACCGCAAGAAACAAATCTTCAGTCACTTTAGGAAACATGCACATTGCATTTATGGCCGAGGCTGGCTGTAATTGCCTGAATCTCTTGTGGCATGTGCTCTATCGGCAGGGTTGGATAGGCCCACTAGGCGATCAGGCAAATGCCCGAAGGGCCGGTAGAACGGCCAGGGATGTTGAAAAAAGCGGTTGACGTTTTTTTAGGGAATGGATTGACTTTTTTTAAATGCTCGGACTGGTTTTTTCCCCCTATCCAACCCTGTCTATCAGGACTGGCTGGGTGTCTATGTTGTTACTACTGTTAAAAAATGCTGACGCATACAGGCAATGATCCGGGATTCACAGAGCTTTATTCGCTGACATGTTGTTGTACTACAAGGTTACAATGTGTTGAATGCTGCCCACTCGGTTGACGCACGGAGCTTGCCGAACACGTCACTGCATGTTGTCAGAGTGAGGGATGTTATTGCTCACTGCCAGCTGCAATTGCTTGGACATGGCTCACGACAGCCCTTGAAAACAGTCTCCTCTTGTATTGACACGAATCGGGCTCAGGTGAGTGATCTTGGCTTGTTATAACCAACAGTCAGTGCATGTTGTCAGAGTGAGGGATGTTATTGCTCACTGCCAGCTGCAATTGCTTGGACGTGGCTCACGACAGCCCTTGAAAACAGTCTCCTCTTGTATTGACACGAATCGGGCTCAGGTGAGTGATCTTGGCTTGTTATAACCAACAGTCAGTGCATGTTGTCAGAGTGAGGGATGTTATTGCTCACTGCCAGCTGCAATTGCTTGGACATGGCTCACGACAGCCCTTGAAAACAGTCTCCTCTTGTATTGACACGAATCGGGCTCAGGTGAGTGATCTTGGCTTGTTATAACCAACAGTCAGTGCATGTTGTCATAGTGAGGGATGTTATTGCTCACTGCCAGCTGCAATTGCTTGGACATGGCTCACGACAGCCCTTGAAAACAGTCTCCTCTTGTATTGACACGAATCGGGCTCAGGTGAGTGATCTTGGCTTGTTATAACCAACAGTCAGTGCATGTTGTCATAGTGAGGGATGTTATTGCTCACTGCCAGCTGCAATTGCTTGGACGTGGCTCACGACAGCCCTTGAAAACAGTCTCCTCTTGTATTGACACGAATCGGGCTCAGGTGAGTGATCTTGGCTTGTTATAACCAACAGTCAGTGCATGTTGTCATAGTGAGGGATGTTATTGCTCACTGCCAGCTGCAATTGCTTGGACGTGGCTCACGACAGCCCTTGAAAACAGTCTCCTCTTGTATTGACACGAATCGGGCTCAGGTGAGTGATCTTGGCTTGTTATAACCAACAGTCAGTGCAAAGAAAATATGTATTTATTTGAGTCTGCAAACAGCCTTTGGTGGAGCCCTAGATGACGGCAACTAGGGCGTTGGGATTATTTGGCCGTAGCTATCTTCCCTTATCGCGATTCGCTTCAAAAGTTCGGTACCTAAGTGACTTTTTGCAGCAATCACTTGCAATTTATCAACATTTGGAATCTATGTAACAGTTTTGAAATTGTGTTTTTAATTGGAAAGATTAGACAAAACGGATGTTGGTGCCGCCGAAGGGACCGTGAAAAGTATATTGCGTTTGGTTTGATATAAAAATAAATCGGCAGTCATGTTCCAGCGAAGTCAGTCTTGATGATGAGGATCTTTTGATAGGTACCATTTTGTGACAATGATTTTGCGAGGAATTCTATGGCACAAGGCTTGCTGCAAACGGTAGACTGGAGCTTGAAACAATTATTATGTACTCGCATGCCGAATACAAATTAGAGTGTAGCTAATAATATAATATTGCCTACTAATCTATTCTATTATCATAAATTTACAACTATTTTTCATTCCAATAGCATTATGTTTTTATATGCAACTATACACGTACCCACTATCTGACATTTAATAATATGATAATAAATAAATTTAATAATAAATGTGCGAATGAAACTTGATAAAATTTGAACAGTGTCACAGATATGAATGTAGTCCCAATACATATTATTGTTCCATGGGAACATAGGACTTTGTGAAACGTTTCACTTGAGATAAAGTCGATCAGCTTGAAAACTTGTGTGAAGACGGTGAAGCTGAAATCCTGATACCGTGATGTTCCAGGGTAGGTAGGTACATTAGATGCCTTTTTTATGTACGTCACCCAGGTGAGTTTCCTACCTATGAGGAGGTTTGTCTTCTTGTGGCTGCTGGCCAATTATTCCTGAAGCCCAAAGTGTGGCCATGGCGAGCAAAGCAATGAACACCAGCCCCTGAAGGTGTTGCAATTGGTATAGGTAGGTACCACAGGTTTTTCTGTAGGAAGACATTCTAGGGAATATCTAAATGTTGGTAGGTACCTACCTAAATTATGTCTGCTGGCATTTTTATGAGTGATTTCCCTGGATGTTAAATTCGACTGACATCTGAACCTCAGAGACTGTGTAATTTCCCCTCGACTGCAAGAGATGGGAATGGGATGAAACCCTGGAGGGTAATTTAGAATCTGAGCACATCGAGAGCTGAACCGCTGTTTGAAAACAGCGTTGGCTCCAGCATTGCGTGGCTGCCAAATGCATTCCGTCCGCAGCTAAACAGAAACACGCGCAGTGTCCGTATCTCGGTGATTAAGTTAAGATCGAGATCTGTTTAGGTGAAAGCATTCGTAAGAATCAATCCGACACAAAGCCTTGCCATTGTACAAGGTCATTTAAATTACGCCAGGTTCAGCCGGGCGTTTGTGGATGTCTGAATTCTAGGTGGGTAATATACTCCATTTCACGTCAAGAATGAGGGTGGATTTGCATCTTCCTCGAGGACCCACTGCTGCTAGACACGAGCTAAGAGTTTCAACACTCACAAGCCATGTCTTGAGCCGAACAAAAGGCTCTGTGGGCAGTTTTGAAACTCTTGGCTCGTGTCTAGCAGCAGTGGGTCCTCGAGGAAGATGCAAATCCACTCTCCTTACCTTGACGTGAAATGGAGATTAGGTACCTACTAGCTGCATAGGTACGTGATGCCGGCCATGAAAGTGCTTTGGGCAAGAGTATTGCCAGCGCGGGACCGCACGTCTCGGAGCCGACACGTAGCGTTTCCGAGCGGCCACACTTTGCCCGCCGTCGACGATTACGCCATGAACTGCGCGGCGGCGGGCGCCGCGTCCGTTTGTCCGTTGTCCTCGTCGCTCTCCTCGGTGTTGACCTTCTCGAAGCCCTGGTGGCGGTCGAGGAAGTGGCCCAGCTTGAAGCCGTCGACCGGCGACCGGGGGAACTCCCAGCGCTTGGTGCGGGAGTTGTGGCCGGACAGGAAGCCTGGGGACACCACGCACCACGTGTCCGTTTAGCGACACCCACCCAGCGCTCGGTGCGGGAGTTGTGGCCGGACAGGAAGCCTGGGGACACCACGCACCACGTGTCGTGCTAGCGACACCCACCCAGCGCTCGGTGCGGGAGTTGTGGCCGGACAGGAAGCCTGGGGACACCACGCACCACGTGTCGTGCTAGCGACACCCACCCAGCGCTTGGTGCGGGAGTTGTGGCCGGACAGGAAGCCTGGGGACACCACGCACCACGTGTCATGCTAGCGACACCCACCCAGCGCTCGGTGCGGGAGTTGTGGCCGGACAGGAAGCCTGGGGACACCACGCACCACGTGTCCGTTTAGCGACACCCACCCAGCGCTCGGTGCGGGAGTTGTGGCCGGACAGGAAGCCTGGGGACACCACGCACCACGTGTCGTGCTAGCGACACCCACCCAGCGCTCGGTGCGGGAGTTGTGGCCGGACAGGAAGCCTGGGGACACCACGCACCACGTGTCGTGCTAGCGACACCCACCCAGCGCTTGGTGCGGGAGTTGTGGCCGGACAGGAAGCCTGGGGACACCACGCACCACGTGTCATGCTAGCGACACCCACCCAGCGCTCGGTGCGGGAGTTGTGGCCGGACAGGAAGCCTGGGGACACCACGCACCACGTGTCGTGCTAGCGACACCCACCCAGCGCTCGGTGCGGGAGTTGTGGCCGGACAGGAAGCCTGGGGACACCACGCACCACGTGTCGTGCTAGCGACACCCACCCAGCGCTCGGTGCGGGAGTTGTGGCCGGACAGGAAGCCTGGGGACACCACGCACCACGTGTCGTGCTAGCGACACCCACCCAGCGCTTGGTGCGGGAGTTGTGGCCGGACAGGAAGCCTGGGGACACCACGCACCACGTGTCATGCTAGCGACACCCACCCAGCGCTCGGTGCGGGAGTTGTGGCCGGACAGGAAGCCTGGGGACACCACGCACCACGTGTCGTGCTAGCGACACCCACCCAGCGCTCGGTGCGGGAGTTGTGGCCGGACAGGAAGCCTGGGGACACCACGCACCACGTGTCGTGCTAGCGACACCCACCCAGCGCTTGGTGCGGGAGTTGTGGCCGGACAGGAAGCCTGGGGACACCACGCACCACGTGTCATGCTAGCGACACCCACCCAGCGCTCGGTGCGGGAGTTGTGGCCGGACAGGAAGCCTGGGGACACCACGCACCACGTGTCGTGCTAGCGACACCCACCCAGCGCTCGGTGCGGGAGTTGTGGCCGGACAGGAAGCCTGGGGACACCACGCACCACGTGTCGTGCTAGCGACACCCACCCAGCGCTCGGTGCGGGAGTTGTGGCCGGACAGGAAGCCTGGGGACACCACGCACCACGTGTCGTGCTAGCGACACCCACCCAGCGCTCGGTGCGGGAGTTGTGGCCGGACAGGAAGCCTGGGGACACCACGCACCACGTGTCGTGCTAGCGACACCCACCCAGCGCTTGGTGCGGGAGTTGTGGCCGGACAGGAAGCCTGGGGACACCACGCACCACGTGTCATGCTAGCGACACCCACCCAGCGCTCGGTGCGGGAGTTGTGGCCGGACAGGAAGCCTGGGGACACCACGCACCACGTGTCGTGCTAGCGACACCCACCCAGCGCTCGGTGCGGGAGTTGTGGCCGGACAGGAAGCCTGGGGACACCACGCACCACGTGTCGTGCTAGCGACACCCACCCAGCGCTCGGTGCGGGAGTTGTGGCCGGACAGGAAGCCTGGGGACACCACGCACCACGTGTCGTGCTAGCGACACCCACCCAGCGCTTGGTGCGGGAGTTGTGGCCGGACAGGAAGCCTGGGGACACCACGCACCACGTGTCATGCTAGCGACACCCACCCAGCGCTCGGTGCGGGAGTTGTGGCCGGACAGGAAGCCTGGGGACACCACGCACCACGTGTCGTGCTAGCGACACCCACCCAGCGCTCGGTGCGGGAGTTGTGGCCGGACAGGAAGCCTGGGGACACCACGCACCACGTGTCGTGCTAGCGACACCCACCCAGCGCTCGGTGCGGGAGTTGTGGCCGGACAGGAAGCCTGGGGACACCACGCACCACGTGTCATGCTAGCGACACCCACCCAGCGCTCGGTGCGGGAGTTGTGGCCGGACAGGAAGCCTGGGGACACCACGCACCACGTGTCGTGCTAGCGACACCCACCCAGCGCTCGGTGCGGGAGTTGTGGCCGGACAGGAAGCCTGGGGACACCACGCACCACGTGTCGTGCTAGCGACACCCACCCAGCGCTTGGTGCGGGAGTTGTGGCCGGACAGGAAGCCTGGGGACACCACGCACCACGTGTCATGCTAGCGACACCCACCCAGCGCTCGGTGCGGGAGTTGTGGCCGGACAGGAAGCCTGGGGACACCACGCACCACGTGTCGTGCTAGCGACACCCACCCAGCGCTCGGTGCGGGAGTTGTGGCCGGACAGGAAGCCTGGGGACACCACGCACCACGTGTCGTGCTAGCGACACCCACCCAGCGCTCGGTGCGGGAGTTGTGGCCGGACAGGAAGCCTGGGGACACCACGCACCACGTGTCGTGCTAGCGACACCCACCCAGCGCTCGGTGCGGGAGTTGTGGCCGGACAGGAAGCCTGGGGACACCACGCACCACGTGTCGTGCTAGCGACACCCACCCAGCGCTCGGTGCGGGAGTTGTGGCCGGACAGGAAGCCTGGGGACACCACGCACCACGTGTCATGCTAGCGACACCCACCCAGCGCTCGGTGCGGGAGTTGTGGCCGGACAGGAAGCCTGGGGACACCACGCACCACGTGTCATGCTAGCGACACCCACCCAGCGCTCGGTGCGGGAGTTGTGGCCGGACAGGAAGCCTGGGGACACCACGCACCACGTGTCGTGCTAGCGACACCCACCCAGCGCTCGGTGCGGGAGTTGTGGCCGGACAGGAAGCCTGGGGACACCACGCACCACGTGTCGTGCTAGCGACACCCACCCAGCGCTCGGTGCGGGAGTTGTGGCCGGACAGGAAGCCTGGGGACACCACGCACCACGTGTCGTGCTAGCGACACCCACCCAGCGCTCGGTGCGGGAGTTGTGGCCGGACAGGAAGCCTGGGGACACCACGCACCACGTGTCGTGCTAGCGACACCCACCCAGCGCTCGGTGCGGGAGTTGTGGCCGGACAGGAAGCCTGGGGACACCACGCACCACGTGTCGTGCTAGCGACACCCACCCAGCGCTCGGTGCGGGAGTTGTGGCCGGACAGGAAGCCTGGGGACACCACGCACCACGTGTCGTGCTAGCGACACCCACCCAGCGCTCGGTGCGGGAGTTGTGGCCGGACAGGAAGCCTGGGGACACCACGCACCACGTGTCGTGCTAGCGACACCCACCCAGCGCTCGGTGCGGGAGTTGTGGCCGGACAGGAAGCCTGGGGACACCACGCACCACGTGTCGTGCTAGCGACACCCACCCAGCGCTCGGTGCGGGAGTTGTGGCCGGACAGGAAGCCTGGGGACACCACGCACCACGTGTCGTGCTAGCGACACCCACCCAGCGCTCGGTGCGGGAGTTGTGGCCGGACAGGAAGCCTGGGGACACCACGCACCACGTGTCGTGCTAGCGACACCCACCCAGCGCTCGGTGCGGGAGTTGTGGCCGGACAGGAAGCCTGGGGACACCACGCACCACGTGTCGTGCTAGCGACACCCACCCAGCGCTCGGTGCGGGAGTTGTGGCCGGACAGGAAGCCTGGGGACACCACGCACCACGTGTCGTGCTAGCGACACCCACCCAGCGCTCGGTGCGGGAGTTGTGGCCGGACAGGAAGCCTGGGGACACCACGCACCACGTGTCGTGCTAGCGACACCCACCCAGCGCTTGGTGCGGGAGTTGTGGCCGGACAGGAAGCCTGGGGACACCACGCACCACGTGTCGTGCTAGCGACACCCACCCAGCGCTCGGTGCGGGAGTTGTGGCCGGACAGGAAGCCTGGGGACACCACGCACCACGTGTCGTGCTAGCGACGCCCACCCAGCGCTCGGTGCGGGAGTTGTGGCCGGACAGGAAGCCTGGGGACACCACGCACCACGTGTCGTGCTAGCGACACCCACCCAGCGCTCGGTGCGGGAGTTGTGGCCGGACAGGAAGCCTGGGGACACCACGCACCACGTGTCCGTTTAGCGACACCCACCCAGCGCTCGGTGCGGGAGTTGTGGCCGGACAGGAAGCCTGGGGACACCACGCACCACGTGTCGTGCTAGCGACACCCACCCAGCGCTCGGTGCGGGAGTTGTAGCCGGACAGGAAGCCTGGGGACACCACGCACCACGTGTCGTGCTAGCGACACCCACCCAGCGCTTGGTGCGGGAGTTGTGGCCGGACAGGAAGCCTGGGGACACCACGCACCACGTGTCGTGCTAGCGACGCCCACCCAGCGCTGGGTGCGGGAGTTGTGGCCGGACAGGAAGCCTGGGGACACCACGCACCACGTGTCATGCTAGCGACGCTCACTTTACTAGACTCGTGTCTACTATGTCCTGTCTAATTAGCACCAGTTTTCAAACACTACTACCCCAAACTGGGATTTCAATGCTTAATAAAGTCTCACTGGTTTCCCAACGTTTCGTAACATATACTAGTCACCAGTGGTGTAGTCCTAAATTATTTTTTGGGTATACGCTGAGCGACCCGGCTATAAAAGTTTGATCGTGGGGGGGGGGGGGGGGGCAGACTTGCATTTAAAATTTTGGTGGGTGTAGCCAAAAAAAAATGTAGAGTTCAAGGTTTTCATTGGAGCAAATCTACGAGTTTTCGGTAAATTTGGGGCTTGATAATGGGTTGGTCAGTACTGCATATTTAATAATTGACTTATTCTTCAAGAAGGTTCCTGTACTAAATTTCTTAATCTTATAAATCAGGTGGCTTCACCTATTAATCTGATAAAGGCTATACACCAATTAGTGGCAGACTGGTTCGAAAACCACGCGTTGCTGTTAAAAACTAAAACTAGACCCGGGTCACTGATTTCATCACCAATTCATAACACCCATTGCGCCGCAGACAAAAATTTTGCCGTTTCTAAGGTTTCTGAAGCACAACATTTTGTCCGAATCCAGCAATTGCTGCATGCTGAGACATGCTTATGTATGTTTGGGCAGATCAACCATGGATATCAGTTAGGGAATCCTTTTTTCAAGTTTCCTTCAATAATAAATACAGAGTTTCAAACATTTCAATTTTAAACGCATTGCAAAGTTTTGCTTATATTATTTAATGAGCGTATACATTGTGTTATTTTTTTGGGTATACGCTCGGTGTCAAAACGTTTTTTAGGTATACAGCGTATACCCGTGTATACCCTCGACTACACCACTGCTAGTCACTTCTTCAAGGGTGATGGCTCGACTGACGTCAAAAACGTTAACAAAATAACTAATTATTGTTTTTTAACGTAGGCTTCCTAAATTCCTATGATCCTGTCAAAGTCCAAAAATAATCAAAAATGATGAAGTTTTACTACATTTGAAACGCATTAAAAACCCCAATGAAAGACGACTTTGATTCTTCAATGACCAAGAAGAAATGAAATTAATTTTTTGTGTTTGTCGTTGTTTTATTTAGCATTCAAATCCCAGTTAGAAATAGGGTTTTTTGCTAGCGACTCGAACGTGTTTGCGCACGGGCGGAGCTCGCATCAGCTCTTAGAGTAAGCTCTCTGTCACACCACAGATACGTCCTATTGTGAAGTTATGGTCTAGAATTCGATGCTCATTGTGGCCTTGCGATAATTCATGCGTAGATGTGGTATTAATGTCATAGAAACCTACGTAGGTCTTGATGATAACTGCCAACAGGTCCAAGTCAAATCTTTGTTTTTAAATTTTCACTTTGCGGATGTACGAATCTTTGAAACTGGGCCATGATATTATATTCAAAGAGTGGTGCAAATCAGAGTTTGATTGTTATAGGTCGTACTGGAGAGCAGACGCCAAACCTAGTCAGGTACAAGTCAGTGGATCCCTGTCAGTGTGCCACTAGCAAACGTCAGACCGCGTGTAGACTGTGTGACTTGACTCGAGATTCGGCCACTTGGCCGTTCAACGGCTCCATTTCTGACCTTTGATAATAATAAACCTATTAATAATATAAACCTATGTACACCTCTGGACACAGAAATCCGCCTAGTAGAATTTCTGCGATGTACCTTCTCAAAAAGGTTTGTCTGAAAAGATCATAGGCAGGCCAGGTACCGACCACGTGGATGAACATGTGGTGGCAGGGGATGTCATGTTCATTGATCGGTCGCAATCTAGTTTTGATAAACCAGTTTTATTATTAGCACCTGCCTTGCAAAACTCACGAATTTGTTCTCTGGCAAGTTTTGTATCCGATTCCACACTGCACCCGCACTGGCATACAACACATAATTTTATAGTTAGAAGAGAAAATAAAAAAAACTTCTCGAATCCTCTCTTTGATAGGAACACTTCCATGCCACCACTTTTTTAACATTGAAGAAAAAATTATGTTTCCATATCTCAATTTAATTTAATTTATATTAATTGCTTCCGTTAGGTATCCCGATATCAATTTAATGGTTATTGCCAATCTATACCCTAACTTTCCGGTGGCTTTACCTAGTCCAGGCGGCTCGGAGGTAATAGGTATGTTTGGTTGTCCAGTACGTAACAAGATACAATGTAGTTATTAACTAGATTTAGGTTTTCGTTGTGACGTCATCATAGGCAATCATGCAGTGAACGAAACCTAGCCTGGACAAACAAACGCAAGAAATCTAGTTATCATCTAGATTTCGTGGACAACCAAACAGAGCTATTGTGATGTAACAAAAGCAATTATGCAATTTAAATGCATTCACATTGCGAATACCAACATTTTTGCAAGTACCGAAAAGGTGATGGCATAAATGTGTCTTTCGTACAGAGAAGATGCAGGAATCTTTTTGAAATTTCTGCTAGCTTAAAAATTACGATTTTTAGGCAATTGGATTTGCGCGAAATCTAATCGCATAACTCCACACTGCACCGATCTATCAGCTTGGGTCGATTCCCATTTCACGGAGCGAGGCAGCTGCTGATAAGAAAACCGGTTTCTAAAAACGAGATTTCGATCCCCTAAGCATGCCATCCATTCCTCCACATGTTCATCCACGTGGTCGGTACCTGGCCTGCCTTTGCTCTTTTCAGACAAACCTTGCTCAGCACATAGCCGACATTCTACTCGGCGGATTTCCGTGTCCAGAGGTGTACCTCATCCAAACCAATTCTAAATTCTTAACAAGACTCGACATTGAGCAGTATTTAAAGGCAGGCCAGCAAGGAACCAATCCTCAGGCCCCTGCAAAATATTCTAAACTCTTCGAATTTTTACTGTGACTTTGTGATAAGATAATCCTATGTGGGAGGGTATTTTTGCTATTTTTTTTAACTTCATCCTTTCCATGTAAATTCATTGCAATACAATAATTAACTTCAAGTGCTACACAGAGCTGTGAAAAGAAGTAGGTAATCGGGCATCATACGGTAATCAATGCTATAAACACTGGGCTCCCTCAAAATATTCCCGTTATCCCCAATTGCTGGCAACATTGCCGAAAGCGAGCAACCTTCACTCGCAGTTTTGGAAAGTTAGGGAAAAGCCAATGCCTCGTGGATTTCTGTACCTGCCATTAAGCAGGGATAGTGCACAAACAAGAAGCAGCTGAGAGCAGGGACAAAAAGAAATCAAACATAACAAACAATGATCATTTTATCAGTAGAAAAAATATTTTATTTTCTCAAAATAAAGGTGCGATAAACATTCATGCCAACATTAACAGACTAGAAGAAAAGTTCTCATCAAAATGAATAAAAAATAATTGTGGTTTCAATTTAACATGAACAGTACAAAGGAATCCAAGAAAAGCAGAATGTATTCAAAATAATAACACAATGCACAAGGTAATAAATCAGAAGCGAGAGAGATGTGCTGGGAATCACATGACGTGCCGTGCGTAGAATACAATCATGTACAACATTACACATCAACAATTTATCTGGCAAAACAAAATGTAAACAGGCGTCCGGAAGCTAACGACGTTGTCGACGGCGATGCATCGGCCGCAATGTTTTCAAAGTTGCTGAAGAAATAAGGGATCCAGGGTGCAAACACTAAAAGTAACTGAGGCAAGCGCACCACCAAACAAGTAAAATAATCCTGTATCCCTCGGTCGCAAAGATTGCAGCTGAGCTTTTGTGAATGTGCTCGAATGATGCCGAGAGAGAAATTGGGGGCATCCCGCCCTCCCCCCACCCAAATAGAGATTCACATTCCGCTGAGACAATTTATATCAAGTAGGTAGCCAAGCATACCTTCTGTACCTAGAGCCAACACCTTGAGTAGGTAGGTACCTATACATGCAGTTTTGTTTTGGCGCAATTGCAAGTTACGTTAGCCATAGTTGAGGCATAGTTGGGGAAGATCGTTTTGAAATCGAACTTTTAAAAAGATAAAGATCGTCATCACAAAAAGATCTATTAAAAAGATCGAAGTTTGCGATATTTTCTTTTGTAAATTCAAATTCAAGATAATTTTATAAAAAGATCAAATTCATTTAAAATGCCATTTTCAGTAAGAAACTGGTAAAATGGTCCATCTTTGGCCGACAGTGGACCATCTAATTGAAGATACATTGCCCTTTGTTCGACTTGTCCCCGAATAAACGGGCGAATTTGGAGGTATCTACCAATCAATGCTCCAAAAACATCGGTTTGATCTAAATTCTTCCACAGGGATCAACTCTTTGACTGCTTTCCTGTCGCAAAACTAACTCTGTAGCTGCTGGCTGAAGGTGCATGTGAGGAGTCGGTCACTACCAGGCCAGGCTTTGCGGTCGGGTTCGGGCATCGGGAGGGATTTCCTCCGGAGAAACGCGGTCAAGTCTGAAGCTGGACACATCCTTGGAACGTGATTTCCAACGCGTTTCAGGCAAATAATCACCAACGTAATATTATTGACAGTGATTTTCTTCCGGTGACATTGCTAATCTATTCAGTCGGGCACAATTTGCATACATTTTGCCAAATTGCAGACATTGCTCGAGGATGTTGTCAATATTACTCAAGATCACGGAACCAGCTTTGCAAAATGGGATTCACCAAACGAGCGAAACGAAACGAATGATGAGATTCATGAAAAGTGCAGCAAAGAGCATCGACATTACCCTAAGATGCAGTCATCTGACGCTAATAATATCAACACGTCTTCGTTGCTTCATAATATCAACACGTCTTCGTTGCTTCATAATATCGACATGTTTTCTTTGCTTCTTCCACGTGTAAAGGTCGACCCACAATTGACGCAAGCGTTAGACACAGCGCGCAGCGTGCAAGCGGAAGAAATAAGCACAAGCGCTGTTTAAAACTGCCGCCTACAATTGACGTTAGCGCAACCGTAAGCTTTTGTTTATAACCTCAAATTCGTATCTGGCCGGACCGGTCTGACTCGCTTCAAAAGTGTTTTACCAAAAGTATACATCAAGAAAGTGGAACCTCGGAACTTTGGAGCCTTTTGAGATTGTGTTGAACGTGAACTGGATCTTTGCCTGAACCTAACCTGACATTTCTGAGCTCTGACACATCGAAAACACGAATGTCAGCTCCCAGCTGTGACGCATGGTTTCGTTCCTGCACTGTGATTGGTTGACTCAAGCGCAGCGCGCATGAAAGATAAAATATAACCAACTTTCTTGCACTCTGCGCTAACGTCTTGCACTCTACGCTAACGTCTTGCACTCTGCGCTAACGTCTTGCACTCTACGCTAACGTCTTGCACTCTACGCTAACGTCTTGCACTCTGCGCTAACGTCTTGCACTCTGCGCTAACGTCTTGCACTCTGCGCTAACGTCTTGCACTCTGCGCTAACGTCTTGCACTCTACGCTAACGTCTTGCACTCTACGCTAACGTCTTGCACTCTACGCTAACGTCTTGCACTCTGCGCTAACGTCTTGCACTCTGCGCTAACGTCTTGCACTCTACGCTAACGTCTTGCACTCTACGCTAACGTCTTGCACTCTACGCTAACGTCTTGCACTCTACGCTAACGTCTTGCACTCTACGCTAACGTCTTGCACTCTCCGCTAACGTCTTGCACTCCACGCTAACGTCTTGCACTCTACGCTAACGTCTTGCACTCTGCGCTAACGTCTTGCACTCTGCGCTAACGTCTTGCACTCTACGCTAACGTCTTGCACTCTGCGCTAACGTCTTGCACTCTACGCTAACGTCTTGCACTCTACGCTAACGTCTTGCACTCTACGCTAACGTCTTGCACTCTACGCTAACGTCTTGCACTCTACGCTAACGTCTTGCACTCTACGCTAACGTCTTGCACTCTGCGCTAACGTCTTGCACTCTGCGCTAACGTCTTGCACTCTGCGCTAACGTCTTGCACTCTACGCTAACGTCTTGCACTCTACGCTAACGTTTTGCACTCTACGCTAACGTCTTGCACTCTACGCTAACGTCTTGCACTCTCCGCTAACGTCTTGCACTCTACGCTAACGTCTTGCACTCTACGCTAACGTCTTGCACTCTGCGCTAACGTCTTGCACTCTGCGCTAACGTCTTGCACTCTACGCTAACGTCTTGCACTCTACGCTAACGTCTTGCACTCTGCGCTAACGTCTTGCACTCTGCGCTAACGTCTTGCACTCTGCGCTAACGTCTTGCACTCTACGCTAACGTCTTGCACTCTACGCTAACGTCTTGCACTCTGCGCTAACGTCTTGCACTCTGCGCTAACGTCTTGCACTCTACGCTAACGTCTTGCACTCTACGCTAACGTCTTGCACTCTACGCTAACGTCTTGCACTCTACGCTAACGTCTTGCACTCTACGCTAACGTCTTGCACTCTCCGCTAACGTCTTGCACTCCACGCTAACGTCTTGCACTCTACGCTAACGTCTTGCACTCTGCGCTAACGTCTTGCACTCTGCGCTAACGTCTTGCACTCTGCGCTAACGTCTTGCACTCTGCGCTAACGTCTTGCACTCTACGCTAACGTCTTGCACTCTACGCTAACGTCTTGCACTCTACGCTAACGTCTTGCACTCTACGCTAACGTCTTGCACTCTACGCTAACGTCTTGCACTCTACGCTAACGTCTTGCACTCTACGCTAACGTCTTGCACTCTGCGCTAACGTCTTGCACGCTACGCTAACGTCTTGCACTCTACGCTAACGTCTTGCACTCTACGCTAACGTCTTGCACTCTGCGCTAACGTCTTGCACTCTACGCTAACGTCTTGCACTCTACGCTAACGTCTTGCACTCTACGCTAACGTCTTGCACTCTACGCTAACGTCTTGCACTCTACGCTAACGTCTTGCACTCTACGCTAACGTCTTGCACTCTACGCTAACGTCTTGCACTCTGCGCTAACGTCTTGCACGCTACGCTAACGTCTTGCACTCTACGCTAACGTCTTGCACTCTACGCTAACGTCTTGCACTCTGCGCTAACGTCTTGCACTCTGCGCTAACGTCTTGCACGCTACGCTAACGTCTTGCACTCTACGCTAACGTCTTGCACTCTACGCTAACGTCTTGCACTCTGCGCTAACGTCTTGCACTCTACGCTAACGTCTTGCACTCTACGCTAACGTCTTGCACTCTACGCTAACGTCTTGCACTCTACGCTAACGTCTTGCACTCTACGCTAACGTCTTGCACTCTACGCTAACGTCTTGCACTCTGCGCTAACGTCTTGCACGCTACGCTAACGTCTTGCACTCTACGCTAACGTCTTGCACTCTACGCTAACGTCTTGCACTCTGCGCTAACGTCTTGCACTCTACGCTAACGTCTTGCACTCTACGCTAACGTCTTGCACTCTACGCTAACGTCTTGCACTCTACGCTAACGTCTTGCACTCTACGCTAACGTCTTGCACTCTACGCTAACGTCTTGCACTCTACGCTAACGTCTTGCACTCTACGCTAACGTCTTGCACTCTGCGCTAACGTCTTGCACGCTACGCTAACGTCTTGCACTCTACGCTAACGTCTTGCACTCTACGCTAACGTCTTGCACTCTGCGCTAACGTCTTGCACTCTGCGTCGATCTGTTTAAAGCAGGCCTATTTGATTAGCACTGTTTTAATTACTTATGCGTTGCACGCGTCAATTGCGGGTCGACCTTAAAACGCCGAGTGTCCAAACCCACAATTCCGACCCCCAACCCGTCAACGCTACGCCAAACCCAAGCGCACCACAAACACCTTTGTGGTATTTATAAATATATAATATAAAAAAAAAAAAAAAAAAAAAAAAAAAAAATTATATTTTACTAGAATTATGCTCATACTGATATTATGTAGCGGTCCGTATCGAAACAAATACAAATACAAAAGACCGAGCACGCCACGAGAGCTCATCGCGCCCCCAGGAGCCGGTCGTACTGGGCGCCCCCCCCCCCCCCCACCGCCCCCCGACGCCCCCGCCTTACCGCGGCGTCTGCACCGCGCGGCGGCCGCCACCACGGCGACCGCAAACGCAACGACCGCGCCGCCCAGCGCGGCCACCGCCAGCGTGCCGCGCGCCGAGGGCGAAGCGGGCGCGGGAGTGGACGTCGTAGACTCGGGTTGCCGCGGCGACGGGGGCGGGGCCGTGCCGTCGTTGTCGCCGCCTGGCGAGGAAAGAGAGCGCCGGCGTGAGACGGTGAAGGGCGTCGTTGTTTTCACCCTCGGGGATCTGGTATTCGGTGACTTTTTCCACGTGTGTGTGATGACAAGAAGTGAGAGTGTCAACGCCAAGGTCGTCTTTGTCATCTCATGGAGCAAATCAAGGTTCTCACTCTCATTTCATTTCATCTCACATCTTTACCAAATTATCATGATACTACTTAGAGGAAAATGGTAAATAATGGTAATGATAAATAGCATTTTTAATGGTGTTGATAAAAACTTAAGGCTGTTGGTGTGGTTGTAGCGTGATAAATCACACAATTTGTTGCCAAAAGTGTGAGGATTCCGTTGACCCTGGTTTCGTTACGATCGGACAAACGGTGTGGCCACAAGTTGGTATCCAGTAGGAGGTGAATTCTGCGCGGGAAGCGGCCCGAGTATACGCTCACACCAATAGTCTTAAGCATTTGATTCCATGGTATGGTACTCTACGATATGAGATCCCCAAAAAAGTTCCAAACTCAAATTAATTCCATGTCTCTTTTTAATCTTATTTAAATTACGACAGCTCGTAATTGGCTAGTACATTTTATCATTATGTACACAAATTAATTGGGGACCCGGTTTCAAATCCCGGCATGGGCAACATGTCTGGGAGGCTAATTTGTGTACACAATAATGTACTTCGTTTTATTCAAGAAGATACCACTCTGCTGGGAGCGCTAGTAGTTCACTTTAGTTTACATAACCGCCAATTTGACAAAACTGAAATCCTGTCTTCATTTTTATGCCTTATAATATTATTACCAAAGCTTAATATGTTTTTTTCTCTCAACTATTTATTCGTTGATGTTTTTACTCATTATTATGAAATAGATTCGTGTTGTAATTTTTTTATTGGTAGCCGAAATAGTGTTTTGTTTTCCCGCCATTAAAATTTACATTCACGAGTTGGTAGTTCGTGAGGGGGCAGGCCCAGCTGTGGCATCTTCTCTCACGGGCTGGACTGTAGCATGAGTTGGTAGTACAAAAGGGGGCAGTCCCAGCTGTGGCATCTTCTCTCACGGGCTGGACTGTAGCATGAGTTGGTAGTACAAAAGGGGGCAGTCCCTGCTGTGGCATCTTCTCTCACAGACTGGACTGTAGCATGAGTTGGTAGTACAAAAGGGGGCAGTCCCTGCTGTGGCATCTTCCCTCACGGGCTGGACTGTAGCATGAGTTGGTAGCACAAAAGGGGGCTGTCCCTGCGGTGGCATCTTCTCTCACAGACTGGACTGTAGCATGAGTTGGTAGTACAAAAGGGGGCAGTCCCTGCTGTGGCATCTTCTCTCACAGACTGGACTGTAGCATGAGTTGGTAGCACAAAAGGGGGCAGTCCCTGCTGTGGCATCTTCTCTCACGGGCTGGACTGTAGCATGAGTTGGTAGTACAAAAGGGGGCAGTCCCTGCGGTGGCATCTTCTCTCACAGACTGGACTGTAGCATGAGTTGGTAGTACAAAAGGGGGCAGTCCCTGCTGTGGCATCTTCTCTCACAGACTGGACTGTAGCATGAGTTGGTAGCACAAAAGGGGGCAGTCCCTGCTGTGGCATCTTCTCTCACGGGCTGGACTGTAGCATGAGTTGGTAGTACAAAAGGGGGCAGTCCCTGCTGTGGCATCTTCTCTCACAGACTGGACTGTAGCATGAGTTGGTAGTACAAAAGGGGGCAGTCCCTGCTGTGGCATCTTCTCTCACAGACTGGACTGTAGCATGAGTTGGTAGTACAAAAGGGGGCAGTCCCTGCTGTGGCATCTTCCCTCACGGGCTGGACTGTAGCATGAGTTGGTAGTACAAAAGGGGGCAGTCCCTGCTGTGGCATCTTCCCTCACGGGCTGGACTGTAGCATGAGTTGGTAGTACAAAAGGGGGCAGTCCCTGCTGTGGCATCTTCTCTCACGGGCTGGACTGTAGCATGAGTTGGTAGTACAAAAGGGGGCAGTCCCTGCTGTGGCATCTTCTCTCACGGGCCGGACTGTATAACGCCACGTCTACCACCCGGCAGCCGAGTGCCGAGGTCGTTGAGTCTCACCCCGTCGGAACTGCCACACGCGGTACGGATTGAGCTCGACGACGAAAGCGCGCCGCCCGTCGTCGCTAACGGCAACGTCGTGCGGATTGCGCAGCTCGGCGCCGAACTCGACGGTGGCCGCGCGGCCCGACAGCGCCACCACCGAGCCGTGAGCGCCAACGCCGCCAAAGTCGGCCGCGCTGATCGTCAGCAGCTCGCCGCCTGCGAGGGACAAGCAAACGGACGCGGTACTTGAACGAACGAACGTGTTGCGAACAAGGTGCCTGGACATTTTCAGGTAAGTGTTGATAAAACGAACAAATCATGTTGTGAATGTAGTGCATACACTTTCAGACGCTGAGGTAAATGTGTCTCGGTGTTGTGAATGTAGTGCATACACTTTCAGACGCTGAGGTAAATGTGTCTCGGTGTTGTGAATGTAGTGCATACGCTTTCAGACGCTGAGGTAAATGTGTCTCGGTGTTGTGAATGTAGTGCATACACTTTCAGACGCTGAGGTAAATGTGTCTCGGTGTTGTGAATGTAGTGCATACACTTTCAGACGCTGAGGTAAATGTGTCTCGGTGTTGTGAATGTAGTGCATACACTTTCAGACGCTGAGGTAAATGTGTCTCGGTGTTGTGAATGTAGTGCATACACTTTCAGACGCTGAGGTAAATGTGTCTCGGTGTTGTGAATGTAGTGCATACACTTTCAGACGCTGAGGTAAATGTGTCTCGGTGTTGTGAATGTAGTGCATACACTTTCAGACGCTGAGGTAAATGTGTCTCGGTGTTGTGAATGTAGTGCATACACTTTCAGACGCTGAGGTAAATGTGTCTCGGTGTTGTGAATGTAGTGCATACACTTTCAGACGCTGAGGTAAATGTGTCTCGGTGTTGTGAATGTAGTGCATACACTTTCAGACGCTGAGGTAAATGTGTCTCGGTGTTGTGAATGTAGTGCATACACTTTCAGACGCTGAGGTAAATGTGTCTCGGTGTTGTGAATGTAGTGCATACACTTTCAGACGCTGAGGTAAATGTGTCTCGGTGTTGTGAATGTAGTGCATACACTTTCAGACGCTGAGGTAAATGTGTCTCGGTGTTGTGAATGTAGTGCATACACTTTCAGACGCTGAGGTAAATGTGTCTCGGTGTTGTGAATGTAGTGCATACACTTTCAGACGCTGAGGTAAATGTGTCTCGGTGTTGTGAATGTAGTGCATACACTTTCAGACGCTGAGGTAAATGTGTCTCGGTGTTGTGAATGTAGTGCATACACTTTCAGACGCTGAGGTAAATGTGTCTCGGTGTTGTGAATGTAGTGCATACACTTTCAGACGCTGAGGTAAATGTGTCTCGGTGTTGTGAATGTAGTGCATACACTTTCAGACGCTGAGGTAAATGTGTCTTCATGTTGTGAATGTAGTGCATACACCTTCAGACGCTGAGGTAAATGTGTCTTCATGTTGTGAATGTAGTGCATACACTTTCAGACGCTGAGGTAAATGTGTCTCGGTGTTGTGAATGTAGTGCATACACTTTCAGACGCTGAGGTAAATGTGTCTCGGTGTTGTGAATGTAGTGCATACACTTTCAGACGCTGAGGTAAATGTGTCTCGGTGTTGTGAATGTAGTGCATACACTTTCAGACGCTGAGGTAAATGTGTCTCGGTGTTGTGAATGTAGTGCATACACTTTCAGACGCTGAGGTAAATGTGTCTTCATGTTGTGAATGTAGTGCATACACTTTCAGACGCTGAGGTAAATGTGTCTCGGTGTTGTGAATGTAGTGCATACACTTTCAGACGCTGAGGTAAATGTGTCTCGGTGTTGTGAATGTAGTGCATACACTTTCAGACGCTGAGGTAAATGTGTCTTCATGTTGTGAATGTAGTGCATACACTTTCAGACGCTGAGGTAAATGTGTCTCGGTGTTGTGAATGTAGTGCATACACTTTCAGACGCTGAGGTAAATGTGTCTCGGTGTTGTGAATGTAGTGCATACACCTTCAGGCACTTTAGGTAAAGTGTCAATGAGGTGCGTGTTTGGTTCAGAGCGCTCTGGCAGGGAATCTGTGAGCGAGCATGACGTCACAGGGCAGATTGCCTTCTGCTCTCGGAGAAAACCAACCGAAAACGCCATTGAAAATGTTGAAACTATCAAATTTGAATTGCTGTGTTGTTCTCAAGCTTTACAAAAATTACTGTTTAGCCAGCAATAGTTTAATAAACATGTTTTTTATTTCAGATGTTAACATTTCACGCTCTTGTGATTCCAAATATAATTACTTTTTTTCTCGCGAATTTCCGCAAATTATTCATTTTCCCGTGATTGAAACGGTTATTCGCGAGTGAACGGGAAAGTAACGGTTTTTCGCATAAAAACGCGTTTTTCGAGGTGTTTCATGTATTTCCACATCAATTATTCTGGAACTCAAATGACTTGACCGTAACTCGTTTGCAGCGATCGTTCTTGGTGAGCCGAGAGGTCTGCACAATCGAGGAGTTGACGGAAAGATGTGCACCCGAACCGGGATACGAACCCCGGACCCGGGTTCCGGTTCGGGTGCACATTTTTCCAGCTCCGCCTTCCATTCAATCAACTGCACACTGGCAACTGCTTAAACCAGTAACAATTTCCACTCAATTGCATTTATGTTTCGTCAGAAATTGCACAAACAAACAAACAAACAAACAAACAAACCAACAAACAAACAAACAAACAAACCCGACCTCACCATTGGCGGGCGTGTACGCCACCCCGAAGATCCGCCCGCCCAACTCCGCCCCGCGCAGCGACGCCACGAACGTGCCGTTCCGCGCGCCGTAGCACTGAACGCGGCCGTTCTCGCGGTCCGCCACGCAGACCGTCTCGCGGTCGGCGGCCAGCGCCAGCGCGTGCGGCACCAGCAGCTCGTAGGGCCCCGGCCGCGGCCGCCCGGGTCCCGGACGCAGGCGGGCGGCGCGGGCGCTGCGGCCCCACTGCATCAGCACCGCGCCGGCGGCCGAGTACTTGACCACGCGGGCGTTGCAGTAGCCGTCGGCGACGAAGAAGGAGCCGTCGGCGGCCGCGGCCACGTCGGTCGGCTTGCAGAAGTGCGAGGCGTCGTCGCCTGGACGACGGGACCGAGGTCGATTGATTGTCAGCGGTGGAAATCTCTGGTGTTGTCAGGTTCGAGTCCAAAATATGTACAATGTAAGAGATGTTGCGATGTGCTTCACGGTATTTGCTCTGTTTAAAGAATTTGTCGGCCCTAAAAAGGGCCTTGGTTCTCGACGTTTCGACAAGTCACGGCTTGTCATCTTCAGGAGACTGTCAGTCTCAGGAGACATCAGTCTCCTGAAGATGACAAGCCGTGACTTGTCGAAACGTCGAGAACCAAGGCCCTTTTTAGGGCCGACAAATTCTTTAAACAGAGCAAATACCGTGAAGCACATCGCAACATCCACAAGCGGCTCTGGAAACCTTCACCAAACCAATGTAAGAGATGCACACAACAACAATAGATACAATGAACACAACAGAACATCACATTATTAGCAATTATCCTTTTAACACAGTCATCACAGCACGTCGATTTCCTTTTCAGCGGTTGAAATCTTTGGTGTTGTCAGGTTCGAGCCCAAAATATGTACAATGTAAGAGATGCACACAACAACAATAGATACAATGAACACAACAGAACATCACATTATTAGCAATTATCCTTTTAACACAGTCATCACAGCACGTCGATTTCCTTTTCAGCGGTTGAAATCTTTGCTGTTGTCAGGTTCGAGCCCAAAATATGTACAATGTAAGAGATGCACACAACAACAATAGATACAATGAACACAACAGAACATCACATTATTAGCAATTATCCTTTTAACACAGTCATCACAGCACGTCGATTTCCTTTTCAGCGGTTGAAATCTTTGCTGTTGTCAGGTTCGAGTCCAAAATATGTACAATGTAAGAGATGCACACAACAACAATAGATACAATGAACACAACAGAACATCACATTATTAGCAATTATCCTTTTAACACAGTCATCACAGCACGTCGATTTCCTTTTCAGCGGTTGAAATCTTTGGTGTTGTCAGGTTCGAGTCCAAAATATGTACAATGTAAGAGATGCACACAACAACAATAGATACAATGAACACAACAGAACATCACATTATTAGCAATTATCCTTTTAACACAGTCATCACAGCACGTCGATTTCCTTTTTAGCGGTTGAAATCTTTGGTGTTGTCAGGTTCGAGTCCAAAATATGTACAATGTAAGAGATGCACACAACAACAATAGATACAATGAACACAACAGAACATCACATTATTAGCAATTATCCTTTTAACACAGTCATCACAGCACGTCGATTTCCTTTTCAGCGGTTGAAATCTTTGCTGTTGTCAGGTTCGAGTCCAAAATATGTACAATGTAAGAGATGCACACAACAACAATAGATACAATGAACACAACAGAACATCACATTATTAGCAATTATCCTTTTAACACAGTCATCACAGCACGTCGATTTCCTTTTCAGCGGTTGAAATCTTTGCTGTTGTCAGGTTCGAGTCCAAAATATGTACAATATAAGAGATTCACACAACAACAATAGATACAATGAACACAACAGAACATCACATTATTAGCAATTATCCTTTTAACACAGTCATCACAGCACGTCGATTTCCTTTTCAGCGGTTGAAATCTTTGCTGTTATCCGGTTCGAGTCCAAAATATGTACAATGTAAGAGATGCACACAACAACAATAGATACAATGAACACAACAGAACATCACATTATTAGCAATTATCCTTTTAACACAGTCATCACAGCACGTCGATTTCCTTTTCAGCGGTTGAAATCTTTGCTGTTATCCGGTTCGAGTCCAAAATATGTACAATGTAAGAGATGCACACAACAACAATAGATACAATGAACACAACAGAACATCACATTATTAGCAATTATCCTTTTAACACAGTCATCACAGCACGTCGATTTCCTTTTTAGCGGTTGAAATCTTTGCTGTTATCCGGTTCGAGTCCAAAATATGTACAATATAAGAGATGTACACAACAACAATAGATACAATGAACACAACAGAACATCACATTATTAGCAATTATCCTTTTAACACAGTCATCACAGCACGTCGATTTCCTTTTCAGCGGTTGAAATCTTTGGTGTTGTCAGGTTCGAGTCCAAAATATGTACAATGTAAGAGATGTACACAACAACAATAGATACAATGAACACAACAGAACATCACATTATTAGCAATTATCCTTTTAACACAGTCATCACAGCACGTCGATTTCCTTTTCAGCGGTTGAAATCTTTGCTGTTATCCGGTTCGAGTCCAAAATATGTACAATGTAAGAGATGCACACAACAACAATAGATACAATGAACACAACAGAACATCACATTATTAGCAATTATCCTTTTAACACAGTCATCACAGCACGTCGATTTCCTTTTTAGCGGTTGAAATCTTTGCTGTTATCCGGTTCGAGTCCAAAATATGTACAATATAAGAGATGTACACAACAACAATAGATACAATGAACACAACAGAACATCACATTATTAGCAATTATCCTTTTAACACAGTCATCACAGCACGTCGATTTCCTTTTCAGCGGTTGAAATCTTTGGTGTTGTCAGGTTCGAGTCCAAAATATGTACAATGTAAGAGATGTACACAACAACAATAGATACAATGAACACAACAGAACATCACATTATTAGCAATTATCCTTTTAACACAGTCATCACAGCACGTCGATTTCCTTTTTAGCGGTTGAAATCTTTGCTGTTATCCGGTTCGAGTCCAAAATATGTACAATATAAGAGATGTACACAACAACAATAGATACAATGAACACAACAGAACATCACATTATTAGCAATTATCCTTTTAACACAGTCATCACAGCACGTCGATTTCCATTAGCAGTTTTGCGAATCATGGTGTTAAAATCTCCTCGCGCTGTGATGTGTGTATGTCAATGTGCTCGCCGAACATTGCGTTAAAACTCGTCTGCAAGCGTGTGACGTCTGAGTGGCTAGAAACATTGGTCCTGCTACAGACGGGTTTAAAAACGTCCTTGTTTCCAGTTAGTTACTTTAAAGGCGAACTCTCACAGTACCTACGGGTCTGGGCAACTTGGGGCCGGTTTTACAACATCTTGCAACTCTGGGTTCAGCGTCTAGCCCTCGGAAACGAATCAATTCCACGGCTTCCTATTGGCGGTTGCCATGACAAATAACTTAGACACTTGTAAGGACATTCTAATTTTGGGTGCAAAACATATCATAAACACATTCACACAGTGCGTGCATGTGTTAAGGTAGGCATCTATCACCTGTGGCATCTGAGGCAGCTATCAACAAGAACTGGTTGCCCGTAATAAACGCCAAGCAAATTCTAGCTCTACATTGCAGTCATTGCATTGTAATAGTTAAATATGTATGCATAATAATTGATTGTGCGATACCTATAATGTCAATGAATGATAGCTGGTATAAAGTATAATGATGAGGATGAACCTAGCCTATAGTTTGGAAGGGAGGAGCAGCAGCCACTAGATCACTCTAGGACTTCGGGCTGGTGGTGGTCGCTAGGGCTCACCGGGCACGAAGGGCGTTCCGAGCGCTAGCGTTGGCGGGCCGTTAGCGCCAACAGGCGGCAGCTTGAAGACCTGATGCAGCGCCACGTCCGTCACCCAAACGTTGTTGCCGGCGTCCACCGTCAAGCCGTGCGGCATGAAGAACCTGTCGCATCGACGGGCAGGAATCAGTCGCGGGCATCCAGTCGCTGCAAGGTCGGGCGCGGGATTCCGTTTCGAGCTGCCCTGCCTCGTTGACAAGCTGGTTATTGCCGGAGCACGGCCACAACTTGCAAGATTTACAGTAGGTACCAAGAATATTTTAAATTTGCAATGAGATTTTCCGAACTTAGGTACGTAGTATAGCTAGATAGCGGAATGACAAACAAACAATATTTGAGGGGCGAAATGTTACGAAGCACTTCACTGTACTTGGTATCCTTGTGCTACCTTTTGCATAAGAGTATCTACAAGAGTTTAAGTGTCTTTGATTGAGATTTTTTTGCCAATTTCCATGAAACGTGATAAAAACCAGTTTTATTATTATGTACACAAATTAGCCTCCCAAAAATGTTGTCCATTCCGGGATTTGAACCCGGGTCCCCAACTTTCGCGGCTGGTGCTCTAACCAGCTGAGCTAAATGGCCATTAAATTTGGGAGAAGTAATTTGCATACAGGATGAGAATTGAATGTCCCCAGGGGGGTATGGTCCAGAGTCTACGAATACTCATAGTGGCTGTTGATTGCCATATGAGGTTGCCTGCTTTAGCCAGCTTACATGTTAGTGCCTGTCTCGCGCAGAACTTTTCCCGTCGTCACGTCAAACACTACTATGGTGTTTTCAGCGATGGGTCCCGCTGACCGGTCGTTGTAGACGTTATCGTCGCGGAAGGTTTGCGCTCCCCACACTCGGTCGCCGCGATGGAACACGACTACGTTGCCGTCGACGTCGAGGCTGACGGCCGAGAGCTGGCCCAGTCGCTTGCTGGCGTCCGGCCAGTTGTCCACCGGCCTAAAACCGTCCCGGTTGTCTTCGCTGCGACGTTCGGAAGACTTGCCAGCGGAATCTTGATCTTGTGCATTGCCAGCATATGGATCGAATTTACTTCTGTCCGGGAGAAAACTGTCTCCATAATCAGGATAGTCACTGATGTCACTACTTCGTGGATAACGGAAAGAACTTACTGTTCCAGCAGTTTGGAAACAGGATAAAAGTGATGCTGCACTAACAATCAAAGTTTCTACAAGCATTTCGAGCTACGAGATTTGTAAGTACTAGCTATGTCAACAATATGGTTATGTATCGAGTGCAGATTAAATGCTAGCTGATAAATCAACTCTTGAAATATCAACTATCATAAATATAGAATAACTGCAAACCTAAAAATGTTTTAATTTAGTTCCCTTTGCAACGAAGTAACAGTTTATTCTTGCAAACTCAAAACTTCGGCGGATATGACGAATTTGACAGCTGACATTTTCGATGCTTGTCACCTGTGGCCCTGTCAAATTGTCATGTCAAGTGAACGTGTTGCTGGGACAGCTTTGTGTTGTATTTTGTTGGTGTATATTTTATGAGTTTGCCCCTTTTTCAAATTCCTATAATTACCCAAAATGGGCTTAATTCAATAAAACACGTGTAGGTAGGTAGACAGGTTGCTTTTTTTCTTGGTCACAGTAGGTACCTAAACGTCACGGACCCAATATCTGTGGACCCAATGGCCATCACCACAAGTAGTACCAAATTTCATTGATGTTAGAACTAAGTAGGTGTAGGTACCACTGGCGTAGGAACAGGGGGGGGGGGGGCAAGGGGGGCAATGCCCCTCCCCCAACTTTTAGGCATAGGGGGGCAACTGGGGGGCAAATTTTATAGTTGAAATCAGTCATTCTCCTGCTCAGAGTTGAGTATACCTAGTGTTTCTGCTTAGCTGATGTTGAACGAAATCTTTTGACTCGTAAAAACAAATCATTTCCAGGAATATGACTATAGCAGTAGCAGAAATGCAGACTAACACTGTTTATGTTATAGTCTGAGTCATACATGCACCCAGACTGGGAGAGGGAGAGGAAGGATTTTGTATTGCTAGTGTAGAGCTGGAATTCGCCACGGCAAGACGCTCTGCTGTATTCGATGTGCGATATTTACAGGCATCACAAAAAACGTGATGGTAATTTTCGTAATGCATTAATTTGATATCTTTAAATTAAGTATTCTAAATGTATGTTTCTTACCCCCATGGTCCCAGGTTGCAATTTTATCTCAAACCCTCAGATTTGCTTTAAAAAATATTTCCCCCCCCCCCACCCCCCCCCCCACAGTCTGGGTTTCACCACTGTCTGTCTTGCAGCTTGCCCCCCCCCCCCAACTTGAAAAGCGTTCCTACGCGCCTGCTAGTGACCTACCTACTTTTCACAAAATGCAATCACTAGTGGATTGGCTGGTGTGCCATTTATTACCGGCTATGAATGGGAGTAGCAAAGGAGGCACGGATTGGAACTGTCTCCTCGCAATTCGCTCTTGATTGTCCCCACTCGCATCGAACTGAAAATCACTTGCATCGAACTGTGCTTTACAGCAAATGAGAAGGATCTGTGTGTGAACCATAGAAGCCCTCTGGGACAAGTGGCAATTTGTTTGTTTGTAATGTTTTATTTAGCAGTTCAGCTATTGAAATACAAAATATATTTTCATAATTCATCCTTCTCAAAATGTTTCTACATTTCATTCTTAAAATTTACTATTGATTTTGTATTTCTAATTTCGATTCCTAATTTATTATAATCACTCACGTCTTTGGTCAATATACTATTTGATTTAACTGATTTAACAAGTATATTTTTCTTATTTCTAGTATCGTGACTGTGCACCTTATCAACTACATTGATTAAATCTATAAAATATTCTGGTGCCAGTCCCAGCATGAGTTTATGAATAAACACAAAAACACTTAATTTAATCTTATTTTCAATACTCAGGAAGCTTCATCTCTTTCTCATATCTGTCGTTGATGCTGTCCTTCTCTCTTTTAAAATAATTCTCATTGCTCTATTATTTAGTTTTTGCAATCTATTAACACCACATTGCTTAAGGTTATAAAAAATGGTACTACAATATAAAAAATGTGGTTCAACTCTAGTCATGTAAATTACTTTTCTGGTCCACATGGACAAACACTTTCCAATCCTAGATAAATATCCTAATTTTTTACTAATTTTTTTACATAGGCACATAGTCTAGATTAGGTACTTTTGAAACTTAAACAATATAATGTCAATAATCACTCCTAGGTATTTCATTGACTGCACAGTGTCTATATCAGTGCCATATCAGAGTTTGATTCTTGAACATTGCTGGTGAATCAGTACCTAAGTACCTTGACCTATTATTTTTTATTTTTTATTTATTCATTTACTTTTGTTTTGGCACTTTGGCCTGTGTACAAAGTTTTTATATAGTACTAGTAAAATGTGGTCACTATTAGGTACCTACTAAACTATTTAAATTACTAACTATAATTAGTTATCTACACATCCGTTTACAACTTCATTAATTCTCAACATTCTTGATTCAACATAATTCTTCATTATGTTCTCAACATGCAATAAAGTGCTGGATTTTTCCAGCGATCGGCGAGCGCAGATATTCCCGCCGATGTTTAATTTTCTTTTAGTGTAGCGAAATGAGGTGCCGGCACAAAACAAGCACTGCCTGTATGTTACGAAACGTCAGGAAGCCAGCGAACCACCCTGACAACGCCCCCCCCCCGAAACGGATGCTTGTGTCGCAACTCTCAAACAGATTCGATTATTTATTTATTTATTTATTTTATTATTTAAGTCTAAAAATTATTTTTGGGGACAGTCGAACGTACAGACTCTTTGAAACATAATTACCAAGTATTCTAATCACAATGAAATTGGATATTTACATTCTTATAAAATAATAATAATAACAACAATA
The DNA here is from genome assembly GCA_921293005.1 of Nemoura dubitans. Taxonomy (NCBI): domain Eukaryota; kingdom Metazoa; phylum Arthropoda; class Insecta; order Plecoptera; family Nemouridae; genus Nemoura; species Nemoura dubitans. The sequence continues at coordinate 526,447 of OV121075.1, forward strand.
ATAGTATTAAAAATACTAAGAATTATTATAGCAATGATAATAATAATAGTTTTAATAAAATAATAATAATAATAATAATAAAAATAATAAAAAATTACAATAATAAGAATAATGATAATAATAATACGTACCCCCGTTTTCGCCCCGTCCAGGCCCGCGACAGCCACGCGCGACCAATCGACCGCGCGGCGATTACATATTCATTATAATATGTTAATGTTAGGCATTGACTTCGTCTCGGCACAGGTGGGTGCGGGCGACAGGTGCTTGCGGGCGACAGGTGCAAGGGGATTTCAACTAGTGTGTTGTGTTACGAAACGTGGGGAAACCAGTGAGGCTTTTAGTTCGGCATTCAAATCCCAGTTGGAAATCGGTGTGTTTTGAAGCTGTTGGTTAAAACAGGATGTGGCAGACATGAGACTGAGAAATTTGATGTCGGTTCTTTCTAGGCTCAATCAAGATGTTCCTTTGTAATTTTGTACTAAGCAAGTCCTATTCTTAATACATTTTGGGACAAAATTTGCCAACACACAAGTAATAATAGAAAATACTTAATTGAATTGCATTGCATAGGTAGGTACGTATACCTACCGTAATACTGTTTTACTTAATAAAGGTGGGTGGGTATCTCATATAGGTGTTGGTCTGCTGAGCTGCAGCCCCACCTCTAAATTTCGACCAGAGATGTTTTTTAAATCAGTTACAAATTATCGCAAGCAACAAGGAAATCGCTGTGGAATTATCCGAAAAGCAGTATATTTCCATTCCAATGTGAGCTCGACACCTCAATCCACAGGGCAGTGACTGCAATCTGGCATCAGATTGACGACTGAGTGACGCCACAGGTGGGTGCGATCTCGTGGGGGCTTCCGATTGAGGAAGTTACTTGTATGTTATGTTACGAAACGACTTTTATTCGGCATGCAAATCCCAGTTTGAGATTGTTGTGTTTCAAAGCTAGTGGTAATTGAAAGGATAGGACATAGCAAACATGAGTCTAAGAAATTCGATGTCAGTCCTTTTTAGACTCAATCAAGATGTTCCTATGTAGTTTTGTACTTAGCAGGTGTTATTTTTAATACATTTTGAGATAAATTTACAAACACACATAATAATATAAGATACCTAATTGAATAGCACAGGTAATATTGTTTTACATAATATAGGTGGGCTAAATCAAGATGTTCCTATATAATTTTGTATTTAGCAGGTGCTATTGTATTTTCTTTATGGTGCCCCTTTTTGTTCCTGGTTACAATGAATGAAACAATATGAATGGTTGCATCCTGCATAATATGGCACAATTATGATGCTACAGCCAGCACATTAAAATGATAATAATAAATATATATTTTTTTAAAGTAGAACATTAACCTGTTGGTTCTTTAAGTCAAGTTATCAAAAGTATTTACAAAGTTAAGGTCTCGAAACTCTTTCGGTGAACAGATTGCAGTACCTACCAATGAAGTATGCATGTAATTTTTCCTTAAAGAGGTTGTTAAATTGTTAATTGATTTCAAAGATGTTGGTAATTTATTAAAATAAACAAATCCTGATTGGTTGGGATTTGTCGTAGCAAATGTATATAGCGCAAAAAGCATATGCAAATCATGGAGCAGCAAGCCGGACCAATGCTTTCTCAAAAATTCTGATCACTTGAAATATGTAAACGATTCTGACCGTTCTTTGTTTCTGTCTGAGATGTCGGGTACCGGAAATATGCTAATTTTGAGGTCATTGAGCATTGTGCATGTTAATACATAGATGTAACTCATGCCCAAGGGTTTTTATTGGGTTGGAGATGTATTTATGCCGTGGAGGGTTTTTATTAGGTTGGAGATATATTTCTGCCGCGGACTTTCTTTCAAAAACTTGCATGCACGAAATTGACAACATTTCTAATATCTGTCAAATCTTGCAAGTCAAAAAATCTGATGTGATATTTCGATTTGGTTTCGATTGTTTCTAAAGAAAACAATCGAAATTGTGAAAATTTTAAAACAATACGCACTTTTAAATAAATTTCCATACTTTTCCAAACTTTCTCAATTGTTGAATTTTGCTCTTTTTTCTGCTTTGAAAGTGAAGGGTGTGGAGGATTTTCTTGAAAAACGCAGGGGGTCTAAGTTGAGAACAAAAGTAGACACCCTGAAAATCCCATCCCAATCGACGCAGGCGTTTGACCTGTAGAGCGCGCGCAAACACACATACAAAAAAACAATCAAACAAACAAACAAACAAACACAAGTGCTTTTTTTTAGCAGTAGTGAAATTGATGATTTCGCTTCGCTCGCTACGCTCATCAATAATTGTTATATTATGAGCTTATTGCGTGCGTACAATAGTGACATTGTGCCATCGTTGGCCGTTGCAGGGGAAACCGCGAAGGCTCAGACCTGCGACGTTTGCGGCAAGAAGTTCCTGTTTGCGAGCGACTTGCGCTGACACTCGCTGGTGCATTCCGAGCCGGGCGATGAGTTTGCGTGCGCCGTCTGCGGCCGCGTTTTCCTGTCGCCGTTCTACCTCGAACGGCACGCGGCCGAGCACGCCCGCGATTGGCCGACTTGGTCGCAAACGTTTCGGTGCACGTGACTTCGGCGGTGATAGCGAGTGTGTTCGCGAAACGTGTTTGGTGCAGTGCCGCAGTTTTGTGAAGCTGGACATGTTTATTTTTCCTGCAATTTAAAAGCGGTTGGACGCGAAGCGAAATCGCTACCTTCGAGATGGGAGATGAGGGTTGAGCTTTTGTGTGAAGTCGAATGACACCAACGCGAATGCATGTATGAAGACTCATTGAAAGACAAGGGACATAGGGGAAGGGTATAATGAAATAGGTACCCAAGGAGTGGAAATATTTCAAACCTTTCAAGAGAGAGGGACCTAAACATCATAGTACGATGTTTCTATTTTTTACTTGGCTGGCCCATATTTGTGTATATTATCTTCGTATAGTTTGAAGTATTTGTTCTGTTTCTTGGTCCTTCCTTCCGTGCCGTTTTTCGTGTCTCGGATGGCGGTGAAATCGCTGGGAGATTGAGAAGTGACCGTCGGTCTGAGCGTTCGCGAAGTGCCGTCGATGTCGATAGCAACGCAGGTGGGTTTGTTTACGGCAACCAACTCTCTCGGCCGGTTACCATGAGTCCAGGAGTTTGCGTTTGTGGAACTTTGTGGGAAACGGGAATTCGCACGAGACTGAAGCGTCACAAGCTGAAGCAGCGTTCCGAAGACAAGGACTTTGGTCGGGTCCAGCCAGAGAAGACGAGTTTTCAGTTACTGCGGTCATATCAGATGCTTGAACCAAGGTTGCTTATTTACGTTAGCATGCCAACCCCTTGGTCTTTTGGTTTTGTGCCGGGAGGAATTATTTGAAGGCAAGAGGCGGGTAAAACTCGTCATGTCTAGTTGAGCCCGACTGACTGATTTTCGTGGTGAGTGTTGAGAGGTTTTGTTTCGGGGTGATGGTGTGTGGATTTGGAGCGATGTTGAGGTAGCCTGGGATTAATTGGTGACGGTCTGGGATTACCAAAATCAAAAACAAGCACCAAAAGAAAGAGATATTCGTTGAATACTCTGTCGGCTGTTTCTTACGTTTGGTCACAATTGAAATTGGCGTATCCATGACCGTGAATGCCACCCATCTTTCTAGCTCGCAATTGTACGGATGTGTGGAAAGCCAATTAGAATTAGTACTCAAGAACGGCATTGTCCTACCTCACAGTTCATTGCCTCTCAAACTAGTCTTACATACCAAGGTATACATTCTTAATGATCTAAATTATTTTCCAAAGATTTCAAATCGTTTCAGTAGACACATTTGAAGATTTTTGAAAATTGAAATACCATCTCAGCAATTATTTATTCCTCTATGGGTTTTCATCACTAGGTATGTGTGGCGCTACCAAATTACAAGCATGATTTTCGTACCATTGTAGCTCTGTATGAAATTCAAGGGCAACCTCGCTGTAAAACACTTTTGTTGCAGTGTGATTTACGTCCTACAGTGTTTGTGTGGTTTTGGTGATTAATCAGCGAAATTCTGTAAAAATCAGTTAGTTTGTTCTTGAGATATTGTGTAGAGTAAAATTTACAATGAACATGTGTCTTCCTTATGTAAATGCCAGACACCTAATAAGATCAACTAGTAGGAGATATTGATAATCAATCCCAGATGCAATTTCCTTCAATTGTCTGCTTACAAATCAGACAGGATTGGTCAGTGTAACAAAGGGTGTCACTGTGGTCGTGTTGATGTACACCAATTAGATTTCTCTCCTTGTCTTTAGCACGTTAGTCCGTTAATCATCCAGTGCCATAGAAAACGGGATGGGTACAACTCCGATCTGCGGCAGGTAGGTATAAAGACTTTGCTACGAGCCAGCTGTCCCGAGGCCGAGGATTCAACGACCACGATATGGTAGGAATGCCCGCTCTGCTGGGGCAACTGTGACCAGGCTAGTGAAGAAGGTAGACATTTTAGAGTTGTTGTTTTCTTTTATTGCTTTTTCCCATCGCCACTAGGAGAAGTTTTCGATTATGATTGTCGATGATGGCCGGTGTAAATTGGTACACCAGCAAATTGTAAATCACCCAACTGTCAGAGACCCAGCTTGAATCCAGATTATAGAATGCCAGACCAGCTGTTGTAGTGCATGTAATTCTGGGAACAAACAATCAGTAGCAAACTTGTAACCATGGTCAGTTAGCAAAATGGAAACCATTTTTTAAACATGTGGTGAAAATGATTCCTTTGCTCCAAGCTGTGGGATCTACACCTTTTAAATGGCTGCAACTTGAACTACAAATTATAACAGTTTGCATTTTCACTCTCAATTCTGTCAAAATACAGATGCCACAGGAAAATAGGTACACTTAGGAAGCCAGCTAAACTGCAAGTCCCGACGACATATTACGATCTAGCTCGGCTGTTAAAGCATGTGTAGCAATTAAAGCTGGTTAGGGCTCGATGAAAGGCCGATGCATCGCCACAGCTGCACGATCGAGGCAAAAGGTAGATTCAGCCCATGACTGGTTTGGGACGATAGTATCTTTCGAATCCACAAACATTCATCAAGTTCGTGGCGCGGCATAGACACAAGGATAGGAGAAACTCCAACGGAAATCGCTGCAGGCGAATTGATAATTGCCATCGTAAGCGCGCGTCTTACGATCATGAAGGTGGCGCCCAGCAGCAGCACTTTGCTGACGACGTCCATGTTGGCGTTGTCGAATTCGATGTCGAAGTTAGAAACGCCGGCGAAGATCTCCTTGCAGAAGCCGCTCCACTTCTTGAAGATCTGGGCCACCTGCTCGCCGTTGGGGTCCAGCACCTGCAACATTCAGGCGCCACGACAGACGTGTTCATTCTGAGTGGGACCCGGCGTGTGGACGGGATTCCTTGACGTCTGAAAGGTAGGTACCTACCTCGAATAATTATTTAAATCGGTGCAACTAGTTGCTCCGTGTTTCTAACTAGGGCGAACGCAATTTGTGTTGCGTTGAAGATGAGCGTAGCGATTTGTATTTAGCGCGTACAAAGATTGAGGCAAAAAGCCTAAATCATGGAGCAGCAAGCCGGACCCTGGCTTTTTCGAAAATTCTGATCACTTGAAATTGTAAACGATTCTGGCCTTTCTTTGTTTCTGTCCAAGCTGTAGGGTAGCGGAAACATGCTCATTTTGAGGTCATAAAGCAATGTGCATGTTAATACATAGATGTTACTCATGCCCAAGGGTTTTTATTGGGTTTAATTGGGTTGGTTTTTATTGGGAAAAATCTGGTGTGATGTTTCGATTTGGTTACGATGGTTTCTAAAGGCAAATCGAAATTGGGAACATTTGAAAAAAATACGCACTTTTAAATAAATTTCCGTACATTTCCAAACATGCCCAATTGTCGAATTTTGCTCTTTTTTCTGCTTTGAAAGTGAAGGGTGTGGAGGATTTTCTTTAAAAACGCAGGGGGTCTAAGTTGAGAACAAAAGTAGACACCCTGAAAATTTCATCCCACTCGAAGCAGGCGTTTGGCCTGTAGAGCGCGCGCAAACACACATACAAACAAACAAACAAACACACACCAAGTGTTTTTTTTAGCAGTAGTGAAATTGATGATTTCGCTTCGCTCGCTTCGCTCGCTACGCTCATCAACAATACAACAAAATAATTTATATTATGGTCATCTCATCTGGTCGGGCATCATCTGGAATCGCGTTGCAAAGTTATGGTTCACAGTTTGTGTATTTGCCCTGCATCCCTTCGTCCTATGCCGGTGAATTTCCCCCACATGGCAGCGCCTCGCTGCACAATTGGGTGGAAACCTCGTCTGCTTGCGAACACGCCACGATAATACGAACCCTGAACGTGTCTTTCTGGCAGAAAAAGCTGCATTTGCAGCAGGGCCCGCTGATGATGTACAGCACGTTGCCGTCGCCATCTTTGACGCGCAGTCGAGGGCGGCAGGATTTGACTTCCTCGACGCTGCCAATGTTCCGGGCTGGGTACAGCGTCACTGTGATCTTCTGCGAAACCATAGCGAAACGAAACCCAGGGAATTACTTGTTGACGGTTCAGCCGCAGACATTGTCTTAGGTACCTGGCCGGCACAAGACCATTGTAGCACTGCGATTTGTACAATTCAATCATAATATTATATAGGCCTATACGGACACCCATTATTTTACAGCTATAGCTAAAAAATATAAGCTATAATGTATAGCTATAATATTATGGTTGAATTGTACAAATCGCAGTGCTACAATGGTCTTTAATTAGATGCCTATACAGGTTGGTACCTAACCAAAGACAATGTCTGCGGCTGAACCGTCGACAAGTGGCACCTTCATTATACAGTTATTATATATAGATTACAGGTAATATTACAGGTATTATATAGATTATATAATATATATATTTATAATATCTATACATTTATATTTATATTTATAAAGAAGGTGCAAAGCTAGTGTTATTGACGATCTGTTAAGTTGTATCCAACAAGTAGGTAATGATTTATCTAATCTAAATCTGGTACAAGGTTCTGCTTGCTGAGATGGTTACTCCCGACGTCAAGAATCCAGCACCGGCCCCCATTCGCAGGCGATACTTCGGCCTTCGGGAGCCCTCGTGACTAGCATCTACCTCCGCCCCTTTCACCCTCGAGTTCCACGCCAACGCCATGTACGGTCGAAAACCCGGAGCGCGTGCGCGTGCAATAACAATGAACGCCCCCAAAGTACACGGCAAAACTACTGGGATTTTTGACGGTTTTAAAAATGTAGTAAAAATGTATTATTATTATTAATTTTTGGACTTCGACAGGATCATTAGAATTTAGGAAGCCTGTTAAATTGAAATAGTCGTGTTTGAAAACTAGTGCTAAAGATAGGACTCCAGTGGCGTGGCGTGAATATGATGCGCCCCCCCGCGAAAGTTTTGACGGCGCTCCCCCCCCCCCCTTTCCGAGGGGAATAAAAAACATCTCCCGAGAGATATTCGCGCCCCCTGAACCCCTCGGCGCCCCCCTTACCTCGGTGGGGTCTGCGGGTGCGGTCGCTACGCCCCTGGATAAGACAATAAGACATATAGTAGACCTATAGTAGTGCCGTCTGCCCCGGGCGCCCCCTAGCCCATGCCGAGGACATTAGCTCGAGGACGTCTAGGTCTAGGGAGCGGGAGTCTAGGTCGCCTCACCTGCGCGAGGCAGTCACCTGGAAGACATGGACAGCACGAGCATCTGAACGGCCGCGACATGCAAATCACGTGCCTGTTCTGCATGTCCTTGATGCCCATCTTGAACGGATGCAAGCCAAACAAGAACTTGCGCCAGATGGCAAGCGAGTGCTCATTGGCCATGAACAAGTGGGTGTCCTGGTCGTTGCGAATCGAGTATTTTTTTAGAGGCGTCACACCTGAAAATGTACATGTATTATAGCGGTGGTAATTGATTGAGTCGTTGCGGCACTAGTTCTGCCATGCTCATGAATCAATTGATCTTTTTGTTACCGTCATCGCCTCCACGTATACCTAAGCCGTGCAGAACTTCTAGCCATGCATATCCAGGTTTACCTTTCGACACCTACCTATAGGTACATGCAGTTTTATTTTGGCGCAATTGCAAGTTACATTAGCCATAGTTGAGGCATAGTTGGGGAAGATCGTTTTGAAATCGAACTTTTAAAAAGATAAAGATCGTCATCAAAAAAAGATCTTTTAAAAAGATCGAAGTTCGAGATATTTTCTTTTGTAAATTCAAATTCAAGATCATTTTATAAAAATATCAAATTCAATTAAAAGGCCATTTTCAGTAAGAAACTGGGAAAATGGTCCATCTTTGTCCGACAGAGGACCACTAATCGAAGATTGCCCTTGTTTCGACTTGTTCCGGAATAAACGGTCGAATTTAGAGGTAGGTATAATGTTGTTGGCTGAAATCCCATATTAAGTATACTTCTGCAATACTCGTGTTTCTGAAACACATCGGGTTTAGGCATTGGGAAACGATCTTGACCTTTTTACATGATCTTTTTTAAAAGATTGTGGAAATAAGATCTCGAACAAATTAAAAGATCATTATATAAAAACCGATCGCGATCAGTTCTAAGATCAATAGGATCTCGATCGCGCAACCTTGATCTTTTAAAAAGATCTTCCTCAACTACGGGTGAGAGTGACTTTAGTCCAAAACTTCATTCAAAGCAGTATGGTTTTGGATAATTAATAATTAAAATCCTATTTCAATGGCAACACAGTACCCGTGTCCTTATAATATGCAATTTTTGAAATCCGGGGCTTCGCATTTCTCGCCACAATGCGTAAATTATTTCGACTATTTTGGTCTGTTTTCGAAAGCAAACGTCACGATCTAGTGCGGCGATAACCAATCCAAACTTACAATTACTCATCTGCAACTCAGCCTTTAACGTAAAGCTGTTATAATTTGAAAAGTTCAGGTGGAAAGTATCGAACAATTTGATTCTCATATGTTTAGAATTCGAGCACGTGGCGGAATTGGCTTTCGGGTTTCGATTATGACACTGACACCTATATTAAATTTTCACTTTACCTTCCATTATGTACACCAGCGGCCCTTTATACATCCAAATTGTGGGGGGGGGGGGGGGGGCACAAGAGTAATTGACCTCCTAAATGTAATCACGGGCCACTGGCCCTCTTTATCGGCAGTCAGCACCAGGGAATCGAACCGAATTAATATTGGTTCGGATTCAAATTCAGGTTCGGTAAACTTGAAATTTCGGTTCGGGTTCCGTATGTTCGGTTCGGGTCTGTAGACCCGTGCAGCTGAGCTGTCTCCTCTTAGTCGCTATAGAGCCTGTAGACCCGTGCAGCTGAGCTGCCTCCTCTTAGTCGCTATAGAGCCTTTAGACCCGTGCAGCTGAGCTGTCTCCTCTTAGTCGCTATAGAGCCTGTAGACCCGTGCAGCTGAGCTGTCTCCTCTTAGTCGCTATAAAGCCTGAAGACCGGTGCAGCTGAGCTGTCTCCTCTTAGTCGCTATAGAGCCTGAAGACCGGTGCAGCTGAGCTGTCTCCTCTTAGTCGCTATAGAGCCTGTAGACCCGTGCAGCTGAGCTGTCTCCTCTTAGTCGCTATAGAGCCTGTAGACCCGTGCAGCTGAGCTGTCTCCTCTTAGTCGCTATAAAGCCTGAAGACCGGTGCAGCTGAGCTGTCTCCTCTTAGTCGCTATAGAGCCTGAAGACCGGTGCAGCTGAGCTGTCTCCTCTTAGTCGCTATAAAGCCTGAAGACCGGTGCAGCTGAGCTGTCTCCTCTTAGTCGCTAGACTTAGATAAAATACTGAGATAAGATACTAGATTTCAACGCTAAACACAAGTCTCGCTGGTTTCCCCACGTTTCCTAATGCCCATATTCCACCTGCTTGCAACCTGCTGATCCTAGGCCTTCTTATCGCACATTTACTATCACCACCATTGGAACGAAACCATTCAGAGGGCCGTGGATCGGCAGGCTGCAATCCTGGTGGAATATGGCCTTTAGGCGCTAGAGCCCTTTATGACTGGCGCAGCTGATTTGCCTACCGGAGAGTAGGGCTGTGCAGTAGCTGGCCTTCTGCTTGAGCTGGAGTTTGGTGAGCCCGATGAGGCATTCCAGCCCAGGTGGGACTTCTGCTTCCTTGGCGTCGGCGTCGACGTCTGGAACAACAACAACTGATCGCCCCGAAGTCCTCGACATGAACACAGGGTGCGCTTTCAAGGTCGACGCCCCTCCTGGCTTTACTTGAAGCTAAATCAAACATCGCGTTAGAAAATGACTCGGTATTTCGGATTGAGCGCTGGCTGATGTATATAGGTAGCCCAAATACTCCCTTCTCAGCGCAGGGAGTCTGCCGTTGGCATTTATTGCTTTACGTTTTCTGGCTATAATGTACACAGCAACAGAGACGCAGTCGACTCGCTATTCAAACTAGGCAGTGGTGGAACCCATGTGGTATAAGGATTAGGTCTTATACCATAGCTGAAGCACCTACTCAAAGATCAGAATGTCCCAGTTAGCATCCAGGCTGCTGCAAGCTCCGAACCAAGGGAGCTCTCAAAAGGAGCTCCAGCGATGGATTCCAGTAAATCTCCTCCAATCGGGAAGAGCGCGTCCCAACCGGGGCCAATACAGGAAACTTTGAGACAAGTTGCACGTACACCTCTGGACTGGGAAATCCGCATAGGAGAATTTCGGCTATTTACTCAGGAAGGTTTGTCTGAAAAGAGCATGACAGGCATGACGTGGATGAGCACATGGTGGCAGGGGATGTCATGTTCATTGATCGGTCGCAATCTAGTTTTGTCAAACCAGTTTTATTATCAGTACCTGCCTCGCAAAACCTACGAATTTGTTCTCTGGCAAGTTTTGTATCCGATTCCACTCACCCGCACTGGCATACAACACATAATTTTATAGTTAGAAGAGAAAATAAAAAAAACTTCTCGAATCCTCTCTTTGATAGGAACACTTCTATGTCGCCACTTTTTTATATTAAAGAAAACATATGTTTTTCATATCTCAATTTCATTTTATTTATATTAATTTGCTTCCGTTATCTCGATATCAATTTTAATGGTTATTACTTATTACCTTTCCGGTGGCTATACCGCGTCCAGGCTGGTCAGAATAATGCGAGATAACAACAGCAATCATGCAATTTAAATTCATTCACATTTCAAATACCAAATTGTTTGCAAGTACCGAAAAAGTGATGGCATAAATGTGTCTTTCGTACAGAGAAGACGCAGGTAACTTTTTGAAATGTCTGCTACCTTAAAAATGATGTATTTTAGGCAATTGGATTTGTGTGAAAACAAATCGCTTAACTCCACATTACTATGTGAAAGGTGTGACCATATATTTTTTGCTCTATCCTTACTGACTAATACCGATACGACTGGGTTGACAACGAAACTGTCGGCTTTTCGAACGAAAGCCCGCCCTTTGTGAAATTACGCCGCATGTGCAAATTCGACGGTAATTCTGCGCCAACCATGCGGCTAAACATCTTTTAGGCTTTACTGATTACAGCATTGGCAGCTTATAGGGGCGCTACAAAAAAAAACAGCCTACTTGCGCATTTTGTCCAAGTCCGGCCCTGGATTCGCTCCTTATACCTCAGTAGAAAAATTGAATTGCTATTTATTTTGTTCCACTTCCAAAATGTAAGAACTCACTAAACAATGTGTGAGAACACACACAATACATACAATTTAGAGAATAAGAGATTTATTGGTAGCATTGTTTATTTTACGATGGAAAAAGTGTGAAGTTTCGCGGGTGGGGGGGGGGGGGGGGGGACGGGGTGTGCTGTAGATATTTCCGCTTTGAGCGCAATCATATACCGACGCGCCTGGCTATTAGGGAATGGATTGTTTGAAAAGTTAATCCGAATACGAGGCGATGACCTGGTCTTTTAAGGGAATGGTGGTGTTTCAGAGAAAGTTTGGGCCCTGCGATAGTGTGTGCTGCCCACTTTTTCACCCTTAAAGCGGGGCGCCTGAATGAGCCTCACCTGCAGCCGTTGTTGGAATCTGGCCGAGCTCGAAGTCGCCCTGCATCTCACTGTGTCAATCGTGGAGTGGACAAATTGGCCCTGGCTGGCGGCGGGTCTCCCTCGGGAATGCCGCAGGATGGGAGATTGTCCTGTCTTATAGGCGCTGATTTGGGTGTCGCCCCAATAACTTGACTTCCTTTCATACAGGAAAACTCGTGGCATTTCGCAAAAGGAAAACCATCATGACGCGTGGGCTATTTATATTAATATATTACATGTCCCGCGGTCGTTTTCCGGCACAGACGGGTTACGGGCCAAACGTATCCAGGACATGTCCGCATACTCCAGTGGCGGTTTCATGTGGTTCCTTTTTGCGCCCCTATAGCCGATACTATAGGTATCAATTCTAGACTACGTTTTCTTTGATTGTCTCTCACGGTCATATCAATGGAATGAGCCCGGCAATGGAAATACGACCTGGCAAAGGGATGTAGGTACATGCGTGGTTTTCCAGCAGCGGAGTTCGGGCGTGACTTTATTCCTTCCACTCGAACCGCTGCGGCCAAGGATACACACATTATTTTCCACCAAAGTCCAGGAAAACGAGTGTGTGTACTGTGTACATACTCAAGGTAATATTGGTACGGTTACTTAGGAAATTTGTATTTCTGAAAATGCATACGCATTTTCTCTGGTTTTAATTGCTGGCTCCCGACTTGCCGGCACCAGGGGCGGACTGGCAGGGTGCTGGGATCACACCCCTGGCACCAGGGGCGGACTGGCAGGGTGCTGGGATCACACCCCTGGCTCCCCTCCTGCTGCAAGCAGGAGGTCCCGGGTTCGTATCCCGGTTCGGGTGCACATTTTTACAGCTTCGCCTCCCTTCCATCAATTGCACACTGGTAACTGCTTAAACCAGTAACAATTTCCTCTCATTGAAATAATTGTATAAATATTTGTTTTTGTTTCCATCCTGGCGGCAACGTGAGTGGATAAGTAGCAATGTGATAATAATACACAGATGGTTAGGTATCGTTGGTTGGCTCTTTGTCGGCGCGTTGGAGGGAGCGATGTTAGAATTGTAAACAAACGTAATCCGAGCCAATTGCCCATGCCATCGCCTCGCCGCCACTTGTTGACTTCGAGTTTCGATGAAGTTACTATGTTTTGTTGTGGCTCAGGTCATTAATTCCGTCGACATTATTCAGTACCTGCCTGTATCAAGTTCAAAACAATGCACAATACCCTGCCCCTTGTCCAATGTCTGCTCAGTTGACGATCACAACCCGCGTAGGTAATACGTGTTTGTTTCATTCGTGTGTAAACAGTGTGTTGTGTGGTGGCTAACACTGACTCGTGGATAACCCAGCATTTCGCAGCCCTCGAGGTAAGATCAGCATGTTTAAAACACGTGGTGTGGGGTTAATTGACATTTAACGATATCACTTACAAATCTGCGTTTGGAAACAAGAGAATGACAGCTGTAGTGTACATGAGCACAAGTCGGGTTCGGGCAAGTTGATAATTACACTGCAATAATGGACTATACGATCT